>BMAW01013654.1:1001959-1112702 GCA_019974015.1 Nephila pilipes
ATATATATATATATATATATACATACATACATATACATATACATACATGTGTGTGTGTGTTTAGAGCCATATCTTACATTTTACAGTTTGAAGAAAAAGAAAGACATGCATCGTATTTACAATGATCACGCTCATGAATGTTCTTTAAAACTTATATATGTTTCTTTTTCATAAATTTATTTATACGAGTATATATTTGATTGTTAAACAGAATAATTTTACGTATAAAATTTTGAAATGTTAAAAGTAAAATTTGAATAATTGTAAAATTCCCATGTTTCCGTAAATTTAATAAAATATTACATTTTTTTAAAGAAATAAAATATGTCTTTACTATGTTATATTCATTTTCTTTCCTATATTTAATTTTCTTCCTATAAATATTTTATTTTGGTTTTTGGCATCAGACCGAAGATGGTTTTATTGGTTAAGCAGACTGTAGATATTTCTCACTTTCTTTCCATATACTAAAAAATTTGCATTCATACCACGTTTTCATTTCAGTCAGAATTTATGTTGCTCTTTTATGTAGAATCGTTTGAATAATAAATTTGGATACAATATAAGTATCAAAATGCAAATACATACTCAACTTTGAAACGATGACATATCAAAACTTTCCTTAGCAGTTACATGGATGATTAATATAAATAATGGAATTTAGTGATAAACATGTTTTATAACTAAAGCAGAGGAAATTTACAATGAATATTTCTTGTACTGCTATCAACAAGAGTTTTGAATTTATTAATTAACAGTAATCAAAATATCGTGGTTATATCAGGAATTTAAAATAAAGGAAAGGTGAAATGCTTATATGAAAGAATTCATTATTAAACGGGCGCTTAGATTTATAATATCTAATACCAATAACTTTTTTTATATGACAATATCTAGCTTAAAATAGGAATACCGTGAACTGGGATGTAGAATTACGTATTTTCGTGTATTACTTGTTTATATTTAAGTGATAAAACTTAAATGTGAAAAAGAAAAAAAATTACTAATTCAAGAAAATTCTGAAATTTTTGTATGACATTATAATTTTGATTTCATAAAATAATAATAATAACAATTCTAAATTTCATAACTTATTGCTCATGTGTATAATATAAAAAGATAAGCTATATCGTTTGTTATATAAATTTCACTTCTATCTCGATTCAAATTATATGATTCGTAATAATTTCCATGCTTCTTAAATTGATTCGAAGTATGCCTCAGATTTGAATCTAATAAAATTGAAATGAAGATTTTGAGCAAAAAATAATTGCAATAATTTCTTTAAAATTTAACTAAATAAAAAAAGTTATTCGAATAAAACAGTAAAATTTTTCTTAAAAAAATTACTACTAAGACCTTTCACTTGAAAAAAGTTGTTATATACTGAGATAATTAAAAAAAAACTAATCTGTTGTATGAGGTTTCGAGTTACAAAACCTAAGTTGTAATTTTATGTTCCACTTTAATTTACTACAATGGATTAGAAATTGAAATAAATATTACATATGTTAAGACTTCAATAAAGTATTCTATTAAACTTCTTTTTTCAAATTCTTTAGGACAAATAAGATAATAATATTTTTTCTAATAAAAATTTACTTAAATACTTTTAATATTCAGATAATCATTATACTAATGATTTTTTTCAGATAATAATCCTACTATTTTTAAAAATGAATTATTTTTAATTTGTTGTAAATCAAAATTAAAATTGATTTTTTCAATAATAAATTGTAATTTATAATAATACCTTGAAACTGCAGTACAATATTTTAATATTTTTTACAAATAATTTGACAACTTTTCTTCGTTTGATATTCAGTCTCATCCTGAAATTGCACACATATGTCGAAATTCTCTTTCTTCTTCCCTTCTAAATAAGTAAATTAATTAAAACTTTTATGTTGATCTCTTTCTGTAAAAATAAATAAACTATCACTTTTATCTTGTTTAATTACATCACGAAAGGAGATAATTATTATTTAAAAATCAAAAAAAAAGTTTAAATCTTTAATTGGCATAGATAAATTTAAATAATACCACTGTAAAACTTTCTTCTTTTTAAAAGTGTATAGTTTTAAATCGTCCTCAGGACATAATGAACTGTGACACATGGCTGGTATTATACGATTCTATCAATTTCTTATTTTTGGTATTGCTATAGAAAAAAATGTCTAATTGATGGGTTTGGCACTTTGTTTTCCCTCTTAGAAAATCTAAAATTGTTATTTTTTCTCAACAAGCATCTTAAGAAACACAAATTGTAGAAATGCAGGTTCTGTAGCTGACAGCCCTTTTCCGAAATTGTTTATTAATCAACAGAAGAAGGCTTATCTCGACCATATCAATCTACACAGCTTGAATTTCTTGATATTTATTCGAAGTAGAGCCATTTATTGATTGAAAGCAATTTGCGTCACATTAGACGCAACCTAAGGGCTACTAATGACGGGAATCATCAATAACCTTTTAGTTTTATCAATAGTTTCTGTGTAAGAAATAACTGCATTTTATAATGTGAAAAATATCAGCTCTGTATATGAAGTAGATTTTGAAGAAAGGGTAGCAGAATCCTTAAAAGCGAATTTTAAGAAAAACTCAAATAAAGATATTTTTCTCTATAGCAGCCATCTATTTATTTAATATATTAAAATTTTATTTTCTATCACTTAATTTACAGAATTACTATCAATAATACAGCTACGGAATAAGTGATCGGTCGTCTAATTCCTAAAAACAGTAAAATAAAAAAAATACTATATTTCAAACATTTTAATACCATTGTCGTTTTGATTAATTGAATAAAATGAAACTTAGCTGTTTAGGGTCAAAATATAGAATCTGTTGAATCAACAAATACAGATTTCCAACTAATACAGGTAACAAACGAGTTTTTTAACCATGGGTTCTCTTTTATGAGTGACTATTAGGCAACTTGATGAAAAACTTGGCGTAAAATTTAATTCTTTAAATAATTAGTTATAATTAATTTTCATTAATTATAATTAAATTATCGTATTGTCATTCAAAACAATCATGTATAGAAATTTCATCTCAGGTGAGTGTTTTAAAATTCGAGGAAAAAGCTTTTAAAATTTTGAACCAGACATGCAATATGAGTAGAAGAAGACCATTAATAATTAGTTTTAATCAATTAACTTTTATTAATTATAATTAAATTACTGTACTGTCATCCAAAACAATCATGTATAGAAAATTTTAGCTCAATTGAGCGCTTTAAAGTGTTAGAAAAAGTTTTTAAGGTTTTGACCCAGACAAAGTTACAATGTGAGTTAAAGCAAACCCATTAGAAAATCCATTAAAAAGTTAATCAAACTGCGCAGTGTAACGACTAACCTTTACTGAAGATAGCAAAACTCGTCAATAAAAGCATGGAACCATAGATGCGTATCTATTGACAAGTACTCACCAAAATTTCAGCCATTTCTGACCCGCAGTTGTTGTTTGACAATTGTTTGAGCAAGTTGATATATCGAGTTGTCATTAAATATTGTTTTTGAAAAGGAAATATGCCTACGCAAATCAAAGATGAATTGGATGTTGTGTACCGGTAGTCTGCACCAACATTTACTACCATAAAATTTCGGGTAGCTGAATTTAAGCTGGCCGTATTGCTGGCTTGTAGCATATTGAATCAAGATGCCAATATTTAGGCATCTGCCAATATTTAGGCAATGTAATATTTCTCATGCCAATATTTAGGCATGAGAAAGCTGTCCATTCGTTGGATACCTAGTTAGCTCACCTTATATATATATACTGAAAAACTATGAAAGAATAATTTAAAACACTTAAAAAGACAAAAAACCAGAAAGAAATGTAACAATGAAAGAAAAATAAATGAAAATATGGAACCCAGCAAGTCAAAAAGCAATATCGGGCTGAGGACCGATTAAGCGGGGTTAAACTAGTTCAATGGTACCAACCTTCCCCCTTTGCGACTTGGTAGGCTGAATTAGGAAATCCAAATTGCAAAAGAGTTCATGATTAAAAGATGCAAACAAATTCAGCGATAAAATCTACAAAAATAAAATCTATAATTCCTTGTAGGCTGAATTGGGAAATCCAAATTACAAAAGAGTTCAATGATTAAAAAATGCAAAAAAATTTTCAACGATAAAATTTACAAAATAAAATCTATCATTCTAAAAATTATCAACAAATCAAAATATAAAAATTACTTACAAAATTCAAAGAAATGAAGATTCAAATATGTGAGTAGTAAGACGGAATTTTCTTTAAGCTTCAAGATGTATATCACATACTCAAAATGAAAAAATATAACACATCATCACCATATAAATTGAAAAAAGATTTAAGTCATTGTTTGATTGGTAATAAAATGTAAAAAGATGCAAACAATTGGTTGGTAATAAGTAGTATGGTGAAGGAGTATAACGGTCCAGAGAGTGAGTAAAAATGTAAGCTGTGTAAATGTAAATAAATAAATTCTTCACGGCTAGACCACTAACAAGCCGACTTTGTGGACCTATTGTTGTGTGGTGGATTTGAAATTGGATCACGATTCGCAAAGTTGTTTAATATATTTGTGATGTATATAAGTATTTAAGAAATTTATTGGATAATCATGATCCAAACAGTTGTTGAAGAATTTTTTAATGTTATTAAATTTGTCTATTTTATGCGTGGTTAATTTGTTATTACGTAATAAAAAGCCCAATAAAATATTCCTATAAATGGACCTGTGTAGATTACTGTTCCAAAAAGGTATTTTAATTACATGGAATTCGAATCTCTCTCTTTTATCAAAAATATTACTAATAAGTCTATTGTCAATTATTTGCAAATCGAGATCTAAAAATTCTACTGTATTTGAATTAAGATTAGTTTTTAATAATTTGAGGTAATTAGGGTAAAATGAAATATTTGGTTTAAAATCCTCAGTTTTACCTAAAATAATTAGATCATCTATGTAACGAAAAAGAAAGTAAGAATCATTGTCAATCTGTTGTAATTCATAAAAATGTAAATAAAAATTGGCCAGACAATTACTAGCTGGACCTCCCTGAGGGAGACCCTGAATTTGTTTATAGAGATTTTGACCAAAAACTATAAAATTCTCTTGTAATACAAGTTTAACGAGAGTATTGATTTTTTCCTGTTTTATTGTTTGATTAAAATGATATTTATTGTATAAAATTGCAAGAACCTTAATTAAATCTTGAATATCTATTGAGTTAAAAAAGGTCTTCAAAATCATATCCATGTATAGAGAATATCTCTTGTTCCTTCATGTTTTTGACAATTTCAAAACTATTTTTAATAATAGCGGTATTATCAATATTGTCAATAGATTTTTGAAGAATGGATTGAAGGAGTTTGCCAGATTTAGTGATATAGGTGTTATATCCATTCGTAATACTTCGAAATTTTACAGGATTTTTGTGAAATTTTGGCGTTAAGAAAATATATGGAAATTTAATGTTTGTAAGGTGTAAACCCACCTTCTTATTGAATGCCAAAAGACGATTATTTATTTCTCTGTTACTATATTTGGATAACTGGAAAGCATTATTATTCATTACATGTTCACTCAATAATTTATGATAGTAAAATTTGCAAATAATTGCATAATTTGCAGGAACCTTATCTACATAAACGATAACAAATCTTTCTGCAAATCATCTATATCAAGTTTTAGATCTTTAATTGTAATATATATATATATATATATATATATATATATATATAAAGAGAGAGATTTCAACAACTTTTTTTCAGATGTTAATGCAAGTCCAAAGGACATTTCCACATTTCAAAATTCATTTGGCAGTGCATTTCATGAGTTTCTCCCACTCCTTCAAAAAAAAATGCTACAAATGATGTCTTAAAAAATGGATCTAATATCTGATATTATAAATATATTTGTAAAGATATATGTGGTCAATTCAATCCTTACTAAAGATTTTGGATCTGCGTTTGGAAGTAAAAGAACATTTTCGAAAATTAAGAAGTGAACAATCAATATATATAATTATTAACTTTCCAGCTATAAGTATGCGATGAAATATTAAAAAATAATTTCAATTTTAGCATAGTGGAAAATTTAACTAGGTTTACAGTATATTTATTAGTAAATGGAAATATTTT
The DNA here is from genome assembly GCA_019974015.1 of Nephila pilipes. Classification (NCBI taxonomy): domain Eukaryota; kingdom Metazoa; phylum Arthropoda; class Arachnida; order Araneae; family Nephilidae; genus Nephila; species Nephila pilipes. The sequence goes on from BMAW01013654.1 coordinate 1,008,095, forward strand.
GTTTTATTTTTGTAATAATGACATGTATTTATTTATTATGCAAAAATGTCACTTCCTCATTAGAGAAGTAGAATTTGTTTTTAATATGTGCTTATCTGTTGTTTAAAAAAAAACGATGTTTACAAAAATGCGGGGGCCCTAAATTAAAGGATACATTGTGTTATTTTAAATGACTGACTTCATAGTAAATTATGATTATAATAATTGCATGTAGCTTGCTTAAAGAATATTTACACTGATAAGATATTTTTTCAGCTTTTATTATAATAGTATTAAATATTTTGCTAACTTATCATTTGCTTTTATTTTAATACTTAATTGAATAATTGATTTTTATGACAGAATTATCTGTTTTTATTCTTTTTGTTGTAAATACTGGCAACGTTTTTGTAATTTAAAATGTTTCGCCAGCGAAAATTAAAATACATTAGGAAATTGAAGGAGGTACTTTCTTTTCTTGATAATTATTGCTTCTTTGGAGCTTGGGGCTCGGAAGTAGGTTTACTTCCTGATAACTGGAAAACATTTTGGCGAAACCATTAATATAGACTAGAAAGATGATGGCTAACCAATATAAAGATTCGAAACTTTCTTCATCGAATGAGCATGCTACCAAAGATGAAGGCCTTTTACAAGCCGATTAAACCTAAAAAATATTTTAGCACTCTACAAAATGAAATTAGTAAACCAATTTCAATTTTTTTTACTTGAAGTAGAATAAAATAATTAACTAAATTGACTCAAATCTGTTTATTTATTTATTTTTTGTTGCTACTAAATAATATAATTGATCATGTAGATATCGAATTTGCTGTCTGGTTCTACAAGCCTGAAACTGCCCCTGTGCAAAAAATGTTTCCTAAACTTTGCTCTAAAGTGTCAGAAATAATAATCGATAACTCTTTCGCTGTCCTGTAGCATATTCGATTCTAAAAATAATATTCCATCGCAGATTTAATCCCGGGAATATGTCCACGTTTCCTTGTAGGTGACCCAGCGAAGAAAAAGTAAGAACAACTTAAGCGCATAAGGGAATGGATGGTATTAAAGTAGAGGCTGATCGGACAGGCCAAGACATAAACCAGAAGCTCCGAGTCCCAGTTTTATCATTAAGATCTGCACATAAAACAGACATGTCAACTGATTATGATTTACTGACATCTTTATTCGACAATGGGGCGCACCATCCTACACTTCGACCTGGGAATAGTTTTATGAGGGAGAGCCAAATAAACTTAGTTTTCATTTAGCTCTTTCATTGCTCCGCTCTAAGTGAAATCTGCCATGCACCGGTTGGAGGACTATAAACCTTTTTTTTTTTATTCATATCTACATTTAAAGCTCTCAGTAAATAAGCATTGGTATGACATGTAATAAAGTCATTTTTTTTTATTCGCTGGACTAAAGCGATTACTACTAGTTAAGATATTAGAAATTTGAATTGATGTTTAAGTTGAGATGAAAATTTTTTAAACATGTAAGTTAGAATGTAGATAATTTTTAATAAAAAAAAATCTATGATTGTCTGGAAATTTTTATTGTATGCTAAATTACATAAAAGCAAATGTAGTTTCAATGGACCATTTAATACATTTTAAGTATTAATAACAAAGTGCAATAATATATTTTATAAATTTTTGTTTACTTGATTAATCCCAACTCACTAATAAAATTATGTGTTAATTTGTTTCATTTGGTGAAAGATGACAGGAGCTTCGGTCTAGCGATGTAGATTACACCCTAACATTTGCAACTTTTTCAAATTTCCATTCCAAACTACATTAATATATGCAGCAATTCAGTTTATTGTATACATATTTTGAGATATAATGATTGATAATTTCTTTTAACAAAAATTACTAATACTCTTTTATCCGTATTGACGGTTGATATTTTAGTTTAAATTAGTAACCAATTTTAAAATAGTACCATTTTTAAAGTAATAGATTAGGATATAAACTGCATTATATATATATATATATATATATATATATATATATATATATATATATAATCTCAAATGTAAATCATACGAATAATCTAATGTATAAAAATATACCCTAACAAAATATTTGTATCTTTCAATCCAGCTCAAGCGATGAATATTTCAAGGAAATTTCGAAAGTTATTAAATAAAACCCGAACAACGTTATTCTTGGTTAAATAAAGTTAACTTCATTAACTTTTAGACCTTTTCGTGGGAACTATTGAACGGAAAACTCTCTCGAGAGAGAGGGATGAAGCGTCATCTTCCGAGGAAAAAGGAAAACAACAATATTTGTTCTGAGTCTAACTACTTCGAGTAACGCCTGCATATTTATGGTGGAGCTTCGTAATCCCTGGATTATGCCATCCTTTTCCTGATATTTTTTGGGAACACAATGGCACGGGGCGTATAAATCGGGAGAAAAGGTTTAATACCTTTGGGCTCGAAGAAGAGTATTGACGTTTTATCAGGAGCCATGTTTTGGGAGAAGTGTTTCATCCAGAATCAATCTGTAAGGCGGGCTGCACCAGATTAAGGAACCCGATGTCTCTCTCTTTATCTTTGATTCTTTTTTTCTTTATTATTATTATTTTCGTTCTGTTTCGCCTAACAAAATATCAGGAAGTAATTTTCGGGAGTTTTCCTTACGGCTTATGTGCTTATGGGAAAGACCCCGAGAGCTTTTGATAACTTTGCTGCAATGAGAGTTATTTGGTGCAGCGTACAAACGATTTTGGGTGTACTTAAAGCCAGTGTTTGTTTAAAATTTTGATGTACTACTTTAATTAGTTCTGTACCATATATCTAGAATGTGTCAAAGCAGTATATTTTTAATTCCCGTTATATGTTACTTTTCCGTTACCGCTTCCTAATTTTATTGAATTAAGACTCGTTTCAGTTAATATAAAACTAGAAGCTACAAAGTGATTTATTGGGGAGAAACTCAATAATTTTGTCATCTTTTGCCAAAGAGATTAATTTATACAGTGTTTTTTCCAATTAAAAACAAGAAATGTAGTCATCTTCTGGATTCCGCACCATGAATGTACATAGAATGTTAATATTACGAAAAAGTTTCTTTATGTGAGGTTGTTCATGAATAAATCCATGTAAAATGAATGTTAATTCAGTCTGACCAGACCTATGTGGCCCATAGGTAATGCCTATTTCAGTTTCAGTAGAATTTGGGATTGGAGAGTTAGTTATTAGCTAGTGTATAAAGCTGTTTGCTAGGCCAGTGCTGGACCTTCAGTCAACTTTCCATGTGAATTTGATACTCATTTGTGGGCACCAGAGGGTTGAAGAGATGCTGACCTATGATAGCTAAATAAGCTGTAGAGGATTGAACGTGGATCGTTAGTGCTCTCAGTCAAACATACTTACCACTATGCCATCGCACCTATAAATAAATTGTATTAAATGAAAAATTATCTGAATCTGCTATCTTGTGTAACAATAATTCGAAGTCCATCATCTGAGGAAGAAGACAGCACATGAGCTGGGGATTTCATACCCTGCCACATACCGAAATTGAGGACCGTTACAATTAACCGAGTTGCAATTTCTTGCTCTACGTTTTGGTCTTTGGTTGAATGAAACATCAAACAAGCAACTATTGTCCATGGTACTACTATGCATCAGCCACGGTAGCTGATTAATCATAGTCGCGAGCTTGCAACCGTCATTGTTTCCTCCGAGTCCTGAGGCCGCTAACGATCCTCTATTTAGCAAGGTTGATGCTCGCTAAATCTGTCATAGTTTCAAGTCCTTCCATTAGGGGTGTGGAATTTTGAAGAGGGAGAGTGCAAGCTCAATTGCAGTCCTCGGCACTTGACCAAGTTTCAGAATGACGATGTATATCGCCAACAACGCTTGTGTTGCTTAAAAGTGCAATTTTAATAAAAGAATCTTCAATAACCATGACGAGCATGATGTTCTTGGCCTTGTTTTATTAACCTACCATGATTCTAGTAATTATAAAAAACACATAACAGAATAAAGAAAGAAATGAATTAAAAGAGATTTTAACTTTTAATAGTGTTTCTTTCGTCTTAATACTTATCGGGAAGACGGAAATGGGAAAATTTTTATTTATCATTCAAAAGCGATTAGGATGGGAAAGAGTTGCTCAAAATCAATGCTCATCTCAGTATTTTTGTAAATATAGTTAAAGAATTATAATAGTACATAATATTAATTGTGAAAATAATTGAGTGTGTGTTTTGATTATTCCTTATGATCTTATATTTTTCTTCCTTTTAAATTCATCATAATTACTCATAATAAATTAATTCAAATTACGAACGATTTTTTCACGAGTTATGTATGATTTCATAAATTATGAACGATTTTTTCACGAGTTAAGTGAGAAGATGAATATTTTTCTTTCAAAAATAAGTTATTAGTACTCAGACTAGAAATTTTTAGAATAGCATTTTTCAAACGAAAGGAAAAAAAGCATGGGTGTGAGAGCATCTTGCAAATAAATCTGTTCAAACTAAAAATGAATTATTATTACTTAATATGTGATCAGATACCAAAATATTTAATTCTCTTATATATTTTGAAGTATATAACAAATTTATACTAGACAATATGAGACATGTTAAAAAAGTTATGCATATGGTCTATATTTACCTATATTTTTAATGATATTTATTCATTGTTATCAAAATCATACAATAATCAATATTATTCACTGATATATTTTAACACAGTCAATATGATTGATAATATTTATAATATTGACTGAATTGTTTCCAACGACTTAGATTGGTTTATTATGATCCATGGCAATCTTTTTCACATTCTATAAAATTTCTAGTAATAAATACGCAAAACTTTTAAATTTATGCAGAATTACGGTATATGTTAACAAGGCCTCTTCATAAAATTATATTATGAGCATTTCAAAATGTCTAGTAGTTTTTTTGCAAAAGAAATTATACATTACAATCTAAATACACTTTATTTGTGCATTTCAGTAACGAAGAAATATATTTATTATGTCTTAATTAATTTCGAAAAATACAGAGCAAAATGATGCATTTACTACAACTGAAAAATTCATGATGAAACTTTCCATAAGATGCATACGAGTATAACATAATTAGGAAAAAGATATTGAACTGTGCGTTGTAATCACATCTAAAAGCTTTAAAAAAGTAGAAATAATCAAGAAAATCTCGTTTTGTTAAAACAATATATTGTTTTACTACAACTTTTTTTTCAAAATTTAGTTTCATAATATTCCACTAAAATATTTAATCACAGATCAAAGTAGAGTAAATTCTTTAAACACTCGATTAAATAATTTTTATATAGACTTTTCAATTTACTTAATCCCTCTAATGAGTTTATTATTTATCAAAATTCCGTCGCGAAAAGTGGTCATTATTAACATAAATAAAGCCATAGAGACGCAATAATAAACAGCCAAATATATTTATAGTTTATTCAAACTTTTAGAACAAGAACTTAGATAACAAATTAATTATGTGGAAAATTTGCTTCATGATGTTTCAGCCCTGGACGAAACATCGGGGGATGTTTTTCTATCCTATGTCCCGTGGAGGGGGAGATAGTTGTTAGCCTTGATGCGACAGAATTGTTTCGAATCCTTGTCCAGTGGATTGAGCGGTCACTTTTTGCAACGCCTCTTCAAACTAGGCTGAAAAGACGTCTCATCTGGCTAGTTAGCAAGGTGTTTTAACTTCTAGCGTTGTTGTAGAAAGAATCGCTACAATGTTCTTATCCATATATTACAAATAAAGAATTATATTTATCTTAATAAGTTGGCACAGTAATCTTGAATTAACCACATCTGAGTACAGGAGGGATCTAGTAATGGGTTAACTAATACAATATCGCATTACAGTTTTAATATTCTAATAGTGTTCACCCAATATAGTGTGCCCTCTCAGTACAGTTTGCCTGACAATCTCGTTTATTCCTCTATTTCCTCCTATAACTAATATCTGTATTACTTCCAATCTCTCTGTCCTATTCACTACGATTCATACATAAAGTAATTCTATTTTACATAACTCACAACTATTTCATAGGACGAGGTTCTTATATTAAACATGTAATAAAATATCTTCACAGGTTAGTTATAGGGGAACGCGTGAGAGAACCCGTTACAACAATTCCTAATCATTTGAGTGTGTGTGCGTATTAGGTGCAATAATGGAAACGATTGTTTTAAAAAAAAAAACAAGTGTTATAGATGCATACAGAAAAACCAAAGAAAATTAATTTGTCTAACATTACCTGAATGCAATGCAGCAAAGAAAATAAAATGATATAGTAACAGCTGAATATTTTCAATAACGTTCAATGATTAGCAAGTATTATATTTATATATGACTAATATTTATGTAGTTATATTAAAAGGGAGTAATTGTATATATGCTAATGAGTTAATAATAATAAAATGTTTCAATCATTTTCAACAATAACAGTAAATTTTCTTAATATTATAAATTGATTTAAAAAATTACGAAAAAATTGAAAATGCTGTACTTTCCCACGAATATATCTTTGGAGTTACTTTCCTGTGTTATTTGAATTGAGAATTTCGCCTTGTAAAGGTACCACGATTTATGTAAATGTACAACACATATTGTGAATGAAAAATAATATTATGGAAATATTAGAGAAATGAGAGGAGGTGGATAAAAAAAATTAAAATACATGATCGAGCACACTACATAAATGTGAGTTAGTGCGAGGTGATATTCTAGGAGTGTGAATCTGGACTCGGATCTAGTCTCAAGAAATCTATTGGGACCGGACCCAGTTCGTTCCCATCTACTATTTGCTGTCATTAAGTTTAAGTAAAATTCTCATTTATAATATTTGGTTAAAGGAGCGATTAAGACAATGCTCCTCATTAATACATTATTTTGATTTCAAACATTCTAAGGATGTATAAAGTGGTTAAAGATTTTCTCAACTGCTTATTTCAATTTTTTATAAGTTTTTCATCTGAAAATGGTAAAATCGTCAATATTCTACATTCAATTTTATGTTTGCTTAATATGTTTCATTATTTTAAAATTTCTGACTTTACTAAATCAGGTTTTGATATCATTTTAAAACGTTTTATTCACAAATTAATTGAAATGTGGTCGAGAACACGTAACAGATTCTTGAAAATGAAATAAATGAAATCATACAAAGCAATCTAATAGTGACGGAAAATATGCTTTACCTTTCTTAAATACAAGAACTCTTTTTCTGTCCATAACTCGTCTTTATTTATATTTTGAAATAAACATCTCTTTTGCTTTCTCTATCTTCCTTTATTTCAGACAATTTAATCTAATTCGAAATAAATTAAATAGCATTTTTGTGCCTAATATATTTTTTCTACAGCAATTTGTGGCCACCAATGTTCGTATTCGTATTATTCAAAAAATATCATATTTTATTTCGGACAACTTGATCTAGGGTTGCATGAAATTAAATAACATTTTCAACTTTAATATTTCCATTTATTCTAAAATAATTCGATATATTTTGTAACATGCTGCTACAGTAGGAAAAAAGTAAAATGGATAAGAAAGTATCCATAAATTGAAAATTAATTATTTTGTTTAAAATTTCCCTTCCGAATATAATTTTCAATTTTCGCTGAAACAATGGTGCGTACGCAGGGAAAAATCCAATCATGTTTAATTTATTTCTTGCACTTTCGCATTCATAAAACTGTCCATTTTATTAAGCGAACCAGAATTTTTATTATTTTTTCGAAAAAAAAATACGAACACAATTAATTATATTTCCTAACATTTTTAGAAAGTATAAATTATGTTTTCATTTTTAAAAACAAAACAACTAATATTAATATTCCCTCTTTTTTCTTATTTTTAAGTAAGGGCTGACCTAAAATGAATTCATTCGTTACTAGTCCTCAATTGAATTTCTTCCTTTATTAATAAACTTTGCTTTGTTTCTTCGTAATTAATGAAGCTGTCCAAAGTATTGAAAGCTCGGATCCTTGCAAATCCAATCATTTGGTTGATTAGCTTCTTGTCGTTCATCTTTTTCTCGTGGGAAGCAGATGATTGATTGATTTTTGATGGTCATGCTCTCACCACTTCAAAAAGAAGCTTCATCAGAACTAATAACCATGGTTCATGGTTATTCTTATATTTTTTTTTTGTACCAGAATGGATTTTTAATTAACTTATAAACTTGGTTCCACTAAGATTACTGTTGAGTTGAAATATTTTCTTAGTAAAATTAAAATACGTATTTCCTCAGTTGTTATGTGTGTTTTCGAAAGTATGAACATTTTAAATTCCTTCCATTCTAAGCATAAATTTTAGCTTAATATGAATATACAATAGCTGTTGCGATCGTAGCATTGCTTAAGATATAAGTCATAATTAATCAAAATCGTCTAATATTGGAAACTAAACACGAGTAAAAGCTTTAGTATGGACGCAGGTGATTTTTTTCTACAAGACATCGGTAATTGGAAAGTGAGAAATGGAACTTTAAGATAGAATACGGAAAGCTCTGCAACAAATTGGTGTTACGAAATTGCTTCGAAGTGTCAGCAATAATTCTATGTCTCAGCCGGTAACTTTTCTATACCCAACTCAGCTATTTTAATCTTGTATTCTTGCTTTTCTTAGTAAGTTATATTTGTGATATTCAATAATTACGAATTTACAGATAATTGTGTCTTTGAATATATTTTCTTCGTGTCTTCGAATAATTTTTCTACAGGAGTAATATTTTATACAATTGAATTATAAATTTTTGTATCGAATTTATTATCTTGCAGTATTCCAAGTTTAACGAATGAATTTCAATATTGCATTTTTTGTTAAGTTAAAAAACAATTTCCAGTGTGAAAGATTGTATCATAATTCTAAATTTCTAGATTACGCTAAAACGAAGAAGAAACATATTAAAACTGTAATTATAAACATTATAAAAGTAAACATAATTTCGAAGCTTATTTTCAACTCAGAAAAAAAAATCTGAAAATTATAATTATTACTATTCTAATGGTTCCTAATGAAATCAAATTAAATAAAATAATATTTGAAGATTATTTTAAATATTTAAAAACCCATAATGCATTCCTCTTCTTATAATATATATATATATATATAGTTTCATTTTATTAGTTTTCATAATGTTTTTTTTAACTATTTCACATACATGCTCGCATTGATGATAATTAAAATTATTGTGATGTGTAAATGCATTATAATACTTTTAATATTTCATAAAATGAGAAATTTTGTTCATTGAAATACCAAATACAGATTAATATCCGAATTTTTTGATAAGTGAAATGGATTTTAATGTTTTATGTATAAAAATTGCAAACTTTCATTCCCATATATATATATATATATATATATGTGTGTGTGTGTGTGTGTGTGTGCGTGCGTGTGTTTTACTGTGTTCAAAAATATTACATGTCTCCATTCTATTTTTCAGCTGCAGTATTGTATCATTTTGAGAGTAATTTCATGTTTACATTCAAAGAGTTCATCACGTAAAGGAAGTCAACATGAGAAAATTCGGAGTTTTATTTGAAAGAATTTTCAAGGTATGCATCTATTTCAAAGGAAAATGTATGTTGCTTTTTTGAAAATTATGTATTTATATCTTAAACGTGAATAAAATTAATTAACTAGTTATATTTTAAATATTATTATGCTTCCTATTCCTCCTTATTTGGTATTTTGCTGTCTTTCTGGTATAGATGAATGCAAATATGGAAAATTACTGCGTTTCGAATATTTCAATTTGATACAGTGCACATAATTTCATATGGATAGGTACTCTGCCACGAAAAAATAAAATGTGAACAATGGTTGTTTCATTTGTACTGTACAGAAAGAAAAAAACATTTAAGTGATAATTTGAAATGTCCTAAAATTACGTTTTTGTTAAATTAAATTTATACAAGACGGTGTAAATTGCGATATTTTGTTACGATACACTATTAATTATTTTCATAAGTCATTTCTTATAATTCATGATTTTTTTTTTTGCATTAGACTAAAATTAAATGTTCAATACAGAAAAGGTACATCCAAGAAGTTTTTTCATTTTAATGTACAATGTTACTTAAAATGGTCTTATTCTTATTTCCTTACAATACGGCCTTTAAACTTCATTTAAGGTATTCTTTAAAATATGATTTATAGCGGTTTCTTCAGACCAAGTTTATGTTTATGAAGGTTAAAAAAAAGGTTTAACCTCATAAGGTAGTATAAAGTAATAAGGAAATGGTACGTTTAGGAATAATAGTGTAGTAGCAGAATATTCATAGAATATTAATCATCTTTTCCTTACATTTAGGCTTATCAATTTGATGAATATAATTTCATTTAAAATTGATTGTTTTTATTTATATTTCACATGTTTAAATTACGTTTTGAAGAATTTATAACCGAAAGCGTCATTTACAGTACAAGGAAAATGGATGTATTGAAAATGGATGGTTTGATTAAAATTATATCTGAGAATACCATTTAACATTTAGAAAATAAGTGTTAATAAAGAGGAAATTTCCTCAATCGAGTCTAAAAAAAATTATAGCTTAGTTATTTTCGTATCACATTCTACCTAAAAAGCAATAGAATTCAGAGATAGGACAACGTTCATAAAATTTGCTGAGCATTGGAGACAATTATATACATTTATTCCACATTCACATTCGTGTTCATAAAAGTATTTGTACATTTTATTATACAAGAAATTAATAAAAATTGATAAATGTTAAGGAAAGAAAATGTAATTTGGTGATATCGTAATGTATTGCTTTTTTAAAAAAAGAACTTGCTGAATATCCCATGTGTGTTTATTTATTTTGTGTTTATATGCTCCCTTTATAAAAGCCTATTTACTTATAACGATTGTTAAAAATTGATAAGAAAACTATAGAAATATTGGAAACATTAAAGGAAAAGAATATTATTCTAGATTTTACAATGTACCAGTATTTTCTTTTAGAAAACGCAACATTCATTGAATTTGTTACATACTGAACGCATTTGTATACTGCGTTCATATGCATACTCAGGAAAGCATATTTGCCAATAATCATCTTTTAAAACAGAAAAAAAGGATTTATCAACATCAGAAATATTAAAGAGGAAGAATAAAATTCAAGAATATCACGATATGTTTCCTTTTGAAAAAGTGTCAGGATTCAGAGAACTTGTTACATGTAGAACACATGCATACATTTACTACGTGTTTATATACCAGTACGTATTCATAAAAACATATTTGCGGTTATTGATTTAAAAAAAAATGATAAAAAAAAAAAAAAACTGTCTAAGTATTGGAATTATTGAGAAAAAAGGATTGAACTCTGGGATATCGCAAGATATTGCCTTTTAGAAGTGTGAAACTCCGCGAGATATATAGACATGACTCTCATATGTTTTCTACCAGGCGGTTGACAAATAGCGTAAAAACACAACATTCTTGCCTCAAATTCATGAGGGACGTATTCAAATAAAAAGGAGAAACGTGAGATGTATTCTTCTACATTCAAAGGTATTTTCGATTTTATCGAGAAGCAATATATACTGAAATGCAATGCGCAAAGTAAGCTACAACTGTTATGTACGTATACTGCAGGTGCAATTTCAGGTGATAAAATTTTGTTTCATCGAGTTTTATTTCAATCATAAGATGATATAACAGATTAAAATGTAATATTTTAAAATGTATAGCCCTATATTTGTTTGGATTAAAAGCCACAATTCAATACATCTTAAAGCAAACAAAATCATTAGGGTTTTAAAATATTTAACTCACAAAAATACATGGATCTTTTTAATGAGGGACGACAATTAAATCTTTCATGTAAATATAAGCAATGAAATAATGATGTGTTCTAAAAATCAATTAAAACTCTTTTAATGGAATAGTACTATTTGTTAATAAACAAATTAAGTAATTTAAGCTCCTGACAGTAAATTTTTAAATGATTTTCTCTATTGATTTTATTTTTAACCGTAAAACCAGTTGCATAGATGCATTTCTTGATAGATCCATCAAACATAAGAATGCATTTAATATGTAAAATCTAGATACGTAAGAAATTACAAAACTTAAGATATAGATATCATTAGTTCATTAATTTCTATTTTATAGTTCGCTATTCAAACTCCAAATTGAACATTTTTTTTTCAAGAATATTTCTATCCAGAAGACAAAGTTTGGTTACTTTTTAATGTATCTTTGATATAAAATATCTCCTTTATAGTATAAAAAATCTATGACTTATATTTTTACATATTTCTTAAACTGCTTTTCATGCGTGTGTTCCTTTTACATGCTACACATATTAAATATGTAATATGAAAAAAACTCCATAAGACTGACAATTACAATTTATTTTTTCACATACTTTTTCATAAATGGTATATGAATGTTAAAAATAGCCTGAGTTTAAGTATACATATCCTCTCTATCGCACGCGACATTTGAAATACATCGATGCATATGCCTTGATAAACTCGAGAGCAAAGTTAAAGGGAAGTAATTTTTCTCTCATTAATTATTTCACGTCAGCCCATGAAAGAGGAAAGAAAAAAAAAGTTCTCTCTGCAATGCATGCGTATACGTGCCAATCTGAGACGGCACAGATCAATATCATGATAACCAAAGCCATCCCAGATTGGCAAGAAATTCCATAGGATTCAAGTGGCGTTGCAATCGCTATAATCATCAATCATGTCGCAAGATTCATGGAGCAAATATGTTTTTTCCTTTTACTTTTTTTTTTCTTTCCCTCTCTTCCTCTACCATCTTCTTTGTGTGTATACATCAAAATTTTTGCCGTTTTTGGCACAACCTCATTAGAATTTTTCCGATGAAAGTCATAATATTCTCTTCTGCCATTTTTTTCTACGCCATTGCACGTCAAAGAATGCTTTTCTCTCTCTCTGAGTATGTGTGGCTTGCGTTTTAATCTTCGTCAACAAACATCATGGCGATGATTTTGGGTCAAAGTAGTTTTTTTTCCCTCTCCTCTTCGTCTTTCGGAAAAAGATTTTTTCAATCAGAAAAGAGCATCATTTTTTTCTTGACGCCTTAGTCTATCACTTTTGACAGTGGTAATAAGCGAGTAAGATAATTCAAAATTAAAAGTAGATTTAAAAAAAAAAAGATTTTTCCTTTTTGAAGGATATATACATTTTTTATGATAGTGATGTCACTTTCGGTTTGATTAATGACGCTTTAAAGAGAGAAAACCGCGCTTGGAAATCCTTTCTCAAACTGTCGTACATTGAAGAAGAGGTCAACGAATAATTTTTGATAGAGTATGATTTATTTCGAGCTTAAAAGATAAGAATTAAGTGCTATTATAACAGATTTTATTATATAAACTCTAGGCTTAATTATGACGTCCTGTGTTTAATTGAATGCAATTATTTTGTTCAAGAAATATGCAAGATTGACCTATACGATTTCCTGTCGCAATTTCTTCTATATTTTTTTTATTATTCATGCTTTCTTATAGTTGGATAGGACTTAAGCACATATTTTACAAATTTAAAAACTTATTTAAATAGAAATAACAGGATTTAACTCATTTAAAATTTAAATTATAGTACTTTTTGATAACATTTAATTTTTAATTTCATCTGATATTAGCAAAATTTAAAGTCAGATTGCTTACCCAATTACACATTCAATTTATACTTAACAAGACCTTACGATAAAATGTTTTTATTAATGGTAATCTAGAATTACTGGGTGTTTTTACACAGGTAATGTACATCTTGACTCTGTGAAGATGAATGATAAAAATGACACACGAAATGTCACTTTATTCATCTAAATTCTTTAATGCAAGAAGATTTAGTAATGGGTAACAACACTCAAAATTAGACTTAACGGAATTTTGAGGGAATTGAGACTTCAAGCTGGGACTTAATTTGAATAACACTAGTCAAAAAGCTCTTAACATTAATCAGCAATCTTAACCTTTTAATTCTACTTGGGGTCCAGAATAGCAGAGATTAGAAAAAAGAAACACAAAGAAAGAAAAAAGGAAAAAAAAAAAAAAAAAAAAAAAAAAACATAAAATCAATTTTATAAGATTGAAATTACATGTATTATTAATAATATTAAAAGTAAAATTTTGAAATGTTATGAATTTATCGATGATGGATATTCAAAATTTAGAAATTCTTTGGTAATAGGAAACTCAAAAGATCCATTCTCAAATAGCTGTTCAAATAAAGTATCACTACAGTTTAAAAAATTATGCACCATAACATTAAAGAATGCCACCAATGTAGTAAACTTTAAAAAGAAAATATGATTTAATAATTTTTAATACTCATAATTTCCTAAAAATAACTATTTATGAAAGGTATCAAGAGCTTTTTTTAAAACTAAGTTAGCTACGATGTTGAAAACATTTTATGAGAATCAAAAACAAAACTTGTGCCAGAACATAGCGACGAAAACTGCGTCGGACAGTTTGTCGCTTTATTAAATTTGACTATTCATTAAATCGAGTGAAACATACGTTTTCAAGTGAAAACGAGTTGAGAAATACAATACTACTGATCAATTGGTTTTATTAATGTCACACTAGAAGCAAAACGAGGATGATTGGTGACGGACGTCCTAATTTTGACCCTTGGTCAAGTGATGAGGATGACACTTGAGCTGACACCTCCCTCTCCTAACTTCCACACCACGCCACGAGAGGACTTTGAGCTTTGACTGATTTAACGTGCATCAGCCCCGACTAGATGGCGGGGCTTTAGAGGCATTTAGGATTTTCGCGACTCGAAGAAAACCACCGGCCATGAGTCCGTGACCATGACCACTGTTCTACTGCGTCCACGCTTCTAAATATTGCTAGTGTGGGAAAAAAAAAAAAAACTTCATTCTGAAGTAATCTGAAACTAAAACGCACAAATTTAGCCATTTCGAAATGTTAATACAAAATCCTGTGAACAACGAAATTCATACAAGATTAATTTTCCATTTAAAATGATATTTTGAGAACAGGCATTAAGGGAGCAAGTATTCTTAAATTAGTAAAATAAAAAAAAATATTATAGCCATATTTTAATTGTATTAATTTTGTAAATATACATACACAATTTCATAACTCTACTTTCATTATTTAGCGAGTTAATTAAATTTTCTTTAACAATTTTGCAAACAATTTCATTCACCTTCAAAAATTTAAATTGTTTTTATTCAGCATTTTATTTTTCAATACGAAACTATAAATTTTTCTGGTTCTTTTGAGTAATATGTTTGATAATTATGTGTATTAAATAATTATTTTGATAAAGAGTTATATTTTCAAAAATCTACAAAAACAGACACAGCTATTTTTTACTGTTTTTCGTAGTGTATAACAGAAAAAAAAAATTATAAAAATATAAATGTTACTTTTATGATTAGACCCATATACGGAATTAAAATAATTAATTAATTAAAATAAATTAATTAAATTAAGTTTCGTAGAAGATGTAGGAATTTTCTAAAATATTAAAAAAATTAGCTAAAAATTAAAAATTTAAACGATATTTTTAATTTTTCGAAAAATATTAAAAAGTCGAAAATATTTTTTTTTCTTCTGAAATACATATTTTATGTATGTTAAAATATGGTGAATAAAAAAAAAATTCTTTATAAAAATATCTAATATAAATAATTTCTCACAGAGGTAAAAAATTAATGATACAAACTTATACCATTAATGTACATCCATGAGAAAGAATTCCAGAAAACTCATCAATCTTTTGCAATACTTCATAATTCTTTTTAAGTAGACGTAAATATATTACTTGTTGTTTTTCAAACAGAAGAAATACAGATGCAATCTGACATTCTTCTGAAAGAAATACATATAATCATGTATTGTACTTCTATATTTTTCGATAGAAAAGTATCTAATTCTTAATTATCATGTTTTTTATAAGTTCTCTATATTGGAGCACATTTGATTGTTCCTGTTTTCAAAGGCGAAGAACGAAGAACAGAAATAAACACCTGAGTCTAAACTTCTGTTAAGTATCTCAAGAATTCAATAAGAATTGCCGTTTCTTCTCTCGAACCAAAAAAAAACTTGTGACAAAAACAATACAGACCACCTTTATAATTTTATAGAAGTGACTTTTTAGTATTCAAACTCTCGTGATTAATGAAGTTTGAATAATTTAAATATATTAATATTGTAGAATAATAATAAGGTTTAAATTAATTAAATACGTTAACTTCCCTTTTTTATCTCATTAGTGCACAACAGAATTGGTGTATGGGTAGTGTTAATTTTGAGTCTCAAATGTTTGCAACGTTTTCCAATGTGTTCCAGGGAAACTAAGATATTGGTCACTCTTTTATTCAGTCAATGTGATAATATTAGATGCTGATGTCTCAACCACTCGCTTTTAATTTAAGCTCCATATAATTAATTTTACTCATATTAGAGGCTGATTGAAATAAAATTTCATGTTTTATGTTCAACATTTTCAGCATCGCAAATTCTGAAATGAAGACCTGAATATAAACTATACAGCACTTCCGGCATTGATTAAATTAACATCATCTGAGATCAATACGCATGATAAATAAATATTGATAAGAATTAAAATCGCATAAGCAAAAAGAGACGTATAAAACACAGGAGAATATTACAAAACAATGTAAAAAGGATATTTATTTATAATTTTTAATTTCCATTAATAAGAATATTAGCTTCAGGGATTCCAAAATATATGGAACGTTTATTTTAGACGTATAATATTTACACAGTGTCGTATATCTAATAAAACTTCTTACTTTTTATGAATTAGAGTCATAACAGTAATGCATAAATATAAATTTATAGATAAAAAAGAAAAGCTGCACAGCTTATAATATTTTATTATATTTTTTATATAGCAATATTTTTTTTATACTCTCTCCGATGCTAACATCATCAAAACAATCTTATTCTTAAATTTCTAAGATAACTTTATACTAGACCTCGATATGCTCAAAATATAAGATAAAAAGAAAGCATGAACAGAAAATAAAGTCAGAGTTATATAAATTATATATTCCTTGAAATTTTATGTTTACACGATACACAATAATATCGTGTGAACATAAAATTTCGAGAGGATCACGATAAACGTTTTGGAAACTTTATATTGCATGGTATATAAAGTTGTCTCATAGGCATACATTATTCGATACATAATTTTAAAACTTTAAATAAAATTCTTAAGCTTGGTGCAGAGTCAAATTACTTTGTTTGATAAAGTACTTAAAGTAAGGGAAGATTTTTCACTTTTGATTTTTATTCTTTGAATAAAATTAAAATAATGTTCAATAGCTTGGACACTCTATGATATCTTTGAAAAAGTGTATATTTTAATAATATTTTGTATGGATAGCACAAAAATTTGATTAATGGTAAGTAATATATATATATATATATATCCTTAGTACTTTTATATATAATACAAATAAATAAGTTAAACACATATATTTTCAAGTTTTCCACTCTCAAATTATTTAATCATCAATTGAAATGCAAAAAATATGTTTCGATAAAAATTAATGTTTAAATAACAAAAGTGAAAGTATTAGTAAGCTAATTCACTATTTTTAAAAATAAAAGTAATTATAGTATAAGTAGCATAAATAAATTTAAAACATTAAATTACTTTTTCAAAAAATTAAAAACTAGTTGCAGCTTCTTGTAGACCTATCTGGTCAATTCATTTACTAAAGGATCACAATCAAACTGCTCTTAGAAGTTTTAAGTACATTTCAATTTTTATTTGTAATTTAATAGTGACATATGCATTATTATTTGCAAATAATTTTACTTTACCATAGGAGCTATGGATTCATATCTTAATCAACAAATAAAACATGTTTTATAAGTCAATAAGCAACGATATATCCTTCCAGGATTTTCAACCAAATTCAATAAAAGAAACTCGAATTACATAAAAAAAGCAGTATTTTTGTTTTTTACTATTCTTATGATATTCCATGAATTTCACTCACCATAATGGCAGCCGAGATCTCCTGATTTATCTAAATCTCTTTTTTCCCCAGTAAACGAAATATTCTTATCTAAAACCGAAATACTCATAAATCACAAATCATTCTACAATCTTATCTTCCTCTAACTAGCATAATAAATGGTCCACGAATTTTATCCTCTCGCATCAGCATAAAACAAAAGAAAAATTTAATCAAGAGAGCAAGAGAAAAAAAAAACTGCTTAAGCCATAATTGTTGTGCAATCCACATGGCTGTCTATGCACACAATGGAACACTATTAGTCAAGCGTTCTTAATAAAAGCCCGTAATGCCTACCCATTGCTGCGAATGATGGCCATAAACAAATACGATTCTTAGTGGAGGTGATAGGAATGTTATTCAAAACAGAGAGACAAATTATTATCACTGTTATGTGAAGTTTCGTCGATGTGGGCTCATTTATCATAAAAGGCCGGACGGTATGCCTCTTCTCTAAAACACAATACCCACGAAAATATTCTGGGAAACAATTTATTGCTGGCCATTCCAATAAATCATAAGTCTCGTAATAAATTATTCAGAATTTACGTTCGCATTTTGGATGTGTGCTTCGAAATATTCCGATTGGTGGAGACTGATGAAAAATGCTTATTTCTCCAAACGATTATTTTCCTGGAACAACTGAAGGGAAGAACTTTGGAATTAATTATTAATGGTTTGAATTATGGGATGATTGTTGTGATAGAAGCGGTTATTAGAATATGATTGAAAAAAATGTGGTTGAAATGGTATGAGAGGAAATGTTTGGAATGTGTAAAAGGATTAAATGAAATATTCTTTATACGATTGTTGAAAAAAAAATTATCTGGTGTAAGGTAAAGTATTGACATTCAAATGAATTATATATTGAACATAGAATTTGCAACAATAGAATACAAATGTTTCTAGTTGTGTTAAATGTAATGTTTCAGATAATTGTATGGAACTGTTAAGTGACAGGCTATGGAAAAGGATATAAACTGCTGTTTGTAGAAAATGCAACACCATGAAGGAATCATCAGAATCAAATGAAATTCGCAGCAAATGTCAATTATAGGATATTATGCAAATTAATAAAGTTTCAGAGCCATCGCGAGTGCGCGGCGCGCGCAGCGCCCTCTGAATTGATGCTGAAAGCGTATAAATAAAGTGCTGTAGCGGGACGTTGAAAAAAGTCTATGATTATTTGTTAGTGGCAAACGTTTAGTGAGACCTGAGTATGCCTCCACGACGGAAGAATAAGAACTTCAAGCAACTTACGGAGTTTGAACGAGGGAGGATAATCGGCCTTCGAGAAGGAGGATTTTCCTATCGCGCAATAGCAGCTCGTATGCAGCGGAACAGTTCCACAGTGATGCGAGTTTGGAAGCAGTGGACCGACGAGCACCGAACAACTCGAAAAACAGGCACTGGACGACAGAAGGTGACGTCAGAGCGCGATGATCGACACCTGCTCCGCATGGCGGTGAATGATCGCACAGCTTCCTCCAGGCAGCTGGCAGCACGTTGGTCTACTGCTACAGGTGTACAATTGTCGGCTTCGTCAATTCGTCGTCGTCTGCTGCGCCGTGGATTGCGTGCAAGGGTGCCTTTATACAGGATTCCCCTCACGGCGAATCATCGACGGCTGCGTCGGCAGTGGGCTCTTGAGCACAGAGACAGGCGAGCTGATTGGCACCAAGTTGTCTTTTCAGATGAATCACGCTTCAATTTGTGGACCCATTATGGCCGTGTTCGTGTTAGACGTTATGCCGGTCAACGCTGCCTTCCTGAGTGTATTATTGAACGACATAGTGGTCGAACACCCGGAGTTATGGTCTGGGGTGCGATTTCGTATCATGGACGATCCAATTTGATACGAATTGAGGGTAATCTCAATAGCAACAGGTACGTCCGTGAAGTGCTACAGCCCGAAGTCGTTCCTTTCCTTCAAGGCATCCCTGGAGCTATCTTTCAGCAGGATAATGCACGCCCACATGTTGCGCGGACTGTTCGAGACTTCTGTTCAGCTCAACGCATGCAACTTCTTCCTTGGCCTGCTTATTCACCGGATATGTCGCCTATTGAGCACGTGTGGGATATGGTTGGTCGGCGTCTCGCTCGTGATCCGCGTCCTGCAGTTTCCAAAGACGAACTTTGGTTGCGCATACAAGCGATATGGAATTCTCTTCCTCAAGCAGATATTCAACATCTGTTTGACTCCATGCCACGTCGTATAGCAGCACTTATTGCAGCGCATGGTGGCTGCACCAAATACTGATTTCGGACGCTTAATTTGTTTCTTTTGTTTTGAAAATTTCATCATTTATTTGTATCAGTACAAGTCGTTTCTGCATTAAATTTCATTTGATTCTGATGATTCTTTCATGGTGTTGCATTTTCTACAAACAGCAGTATATATATTAAAATAATTCACTGACTTTAATTTCATTGATATTTATCTTATTTAATTTGTATATCTATTATCGTATATAACACATTTCCTACAAAGGCATATATTTTTTTCAAAAAAATTCATACAAGAATTCAATTTTGAACTGAATATTCGACAAAGTGAAAATAATGTTAAATTTACATATTAACATCATTATAAATGAAATTTTAAGCCACTGAATTATAATGCAATGCGTATAACAGTTAACTGAGTAATTTTTATTTGTAATAGTATCCTTTTGAACTTTCCTCATTCAGGTAATAAATGAAAATTTTATTATTTGTATTATATAAGAAATTTCTGTCCATTGGAATATTGATGAAAGTTCCATCTCTCAGAAAATCACGTGAAACTTGACCACAAAATTCCTTAAATTTCCCATTGAATAACTTGTTGATGTTGTTCTTCACTTTTTTACCTTCACCAAAAAGTTCTGGTTGCTTAGGATAAGGCAAATATTTTGATAGTTATATTGTTCATGATCTGGATAAACTTTGGTAATTTTTCTAATTTGGAATTAAATTCAAAGTTCTTCAATTAATTTGCTTCGAAATCCCTGAAAAAGAGATTAATACGATTTTTATTTACAGTCGTCAGATTAAGATATATTCTTTCTTTTTCTTAAAGAACAATCGCCCTGTCTTTCAAGATTAGTAAACTAAAAGAAAAAAAGTTATTCAGAAAT
This sequence comes from Nephila pilipes, assembly GCA_019974015.1. Lineage (NCBI taxonomy): Eukaryota > Metazoa > Arthropoda > Arachnida > Araneae > Nephilidae > Nephila > Nephila pilipes. The sequence continues at coordinate 1,029,251 of BMAW01013654.1, forward strand.
TTTACTCTATGACAGTATAAAATGTTCATTTTAAATACTTCCTTTGAAAGATTTGAGAAACCCCTGCAAGCTGAAAAGTTCTTGAGATACAGTAAGACAATGACGGATAGATGGTAAAGTCTTATGGTTGTGATTGTTATTAATCAATATGAGCGTCTTGGTTATGTTTAATGCATTGTCACTTAAGTAATGAAAATGTGAGAAATGATTACAATTATAAAACAAAAATCTTTATTAATTATAGTATTTCATACAATTTCAACGCCATCTATTTTTTTAAAAGCTTATTCCTAATATAATGAGCAACGAGTAAGATTCAAAGAACGGTTAAGTTTTTAAACCGAATTTCAAATATTCAGCAAGAAAGTGAACGTTTTTTCCCCCTTGATGGTCTATAAAAATCCTGGTGAAAAAGTATATATAAATATAATTTTTTTCAATGATGGCCCATCTTTTAACAAACTTTTAAATAATTTGCTGTGAACTGTAAATTAGCCGAAACTAATTAGTAATTAGACTATTTACTAATTAATTAATAATTTATTAAACTTTAGATTTTTGAAAGAATACATTTATCAATGACTTACAGGCCAAATGACCTTAATTCTGATACGAAAAGAAAGCATATGAATAAATACAAGAATCTCCAAAAAATTGCATGAAGAATAAATTGTCAAAAGCAAAATACAGACGATGATGTCACTGGCGTAAAATGGAATCCAGAGCTATGTGTAATGGAGAGGCAATTGTCCTTAGCCAAGGTTTTAAAAGGAGAGAAAAGGACAAAAACTGTCTCACAGATCACGAATTAATTTTTTTATTTTTATCTATCGGTTGATGATTTTCATGCTGTATACCATACGAATACCACGTTTTCAGGAAATAAAAAAAAATAAGAAAAAAATGGGCACTCTTTAGCTTCGCTTACAAAAATCTACTATAATTAGCTTACACTCTCGTAACAAATTTAGTCTCTTTAAAAAACCTGAATCTCTTCAATGATACATGAATTGTAACCGTGTGCGTTTCATTCCAAAGTTAGGCAACCACGTGTACTAAAAACCCGCAAAAAAACCCCGCTTCAATGGTGAATCTTAAAAAAAATCTTAAGTTAATTTCGAAAAATCGATTCGAGGTTAACACAATTATTAGCTACAGTTTCATATGACTGCGCATTTACATTTTTGGTCTACGCTACCCATATCAGTTGATACCATATTAGTTCATTGAATGTTACAGTTATCAGATGTTCCAACATTCTCTTTAATGGTAGCGCCTGCGATGAAATAATCTTGTCGCTTCTTACACCCCTTAGATCTTGCTTCATGCATAGTTAATCGATATTTTGAAATTAAAAAGACAGTTATACTGTGAATTATACCAAAAAGAGAAGTTAAATATTAAGCGAAAAACGATACGTAAGAGTATAAATAAATCGAAAATCAACAACAAAAGAGCGAAATTGTTGTCATTTTTCAATACACTTCAGAACTAAATTAAAAAAAAAACGCATCACAATATCTCATTTTAAGTTTGTTCTAATAATTTTTCAAATAAATCAAATAAAACAAAAAAAGAGTGTAAATTTACTAAAATGTATAGACCCTTGTTTCCGATATCTACCTTCTAGTTCATCCTTTTTCATTTCACTTTACGCAAATCCTGCTTTAACTCCTGCTATAATAATTCGAGTAGAAATAAAAAAAAGTTTTTATTAGAAACCAGAGAGCTCAAGTATTTAGACTATTATTCATAAGAGAAACTTGCTATTCATATAGATTTTGTCAGATACGTTAATTGCAAAATATATATATATACATCTGATTTTTCATTACTGAATAAATAATACATTTAATAATTATATATAATTAAACTCACTATCGAAATGTTGAGAAAATTTTAAAAGTTCTTTATAAAAGGATATATGCAGTAAAAAAATTTTAACACAAAATTGAGTGGATTGATTTTTTTTTGTTTGTTAAAAGGTGGAGAAAAAACTGTAATATTTTCAATATCGACCAATTTCATTTAATCGATTTCCCCAACAATTTACACTTATAGGTGCAAACATTGAAAAGACTTCATACATAATCTAATTTATAATATTAGATACAGTACTTACGATTTGACTAATTTACATATTTAATAAAATATGTAAAAAAACTAAAGTTTGTAACACACGTGATAATTACCCTCAGTTTTTAATTTTATTTTAAGCAACTATGATTTCCAATGATTAGCAAGTCCCATACAGATGATAACTATGTTACTTTATTCACATCCACGAATGATGAATATTTAATCCCTAAACTACTTTGTGGCAGTATTCTCTTTTCGCACTGTTATTCTTATTCAACTAATCGTGTTCGAATATTTAACAGATTTGTAAATGAGTATTTCAATCCCTGATTCTTAGTAGATAATTTCTTGTTTTGATCCCATAAATTCTGAAGCTTGGCAATGTGGTCACTATTCCTTCTTTTAGTTTTTGTTTCTTTCCCTATCACTAAATATTACCAACCTTGGTATTAAATGCTTTGCTGTCATTTATCAAATCGATACAGTACACATCACTAATTCCAAACAAATCGGCATAAGTCAAGTTTTATCCATTGGAAGAGCTATTCATTTCAACCAAATTTACAAAGGTCAGTAAGGTTTTAGTTGAAAGTAAAACGCGATAGAGTCCACATCGTGTTTTCGGAAATAAAATGTGAAATTTTTGCTGTGTATTTTTTAGCATTAAATTACCGGTAACATAAGTTGTTCAATATCGTTCATAATGCACTCGGACATTGCCGGAATTTGACCTCTATTTTTAATTACCGTCGAAAATGTAAGGTTAGAAGTGACAAGTTTTTTTTTTTTTGACTTCCCTTTTCCATCCACTGCCTCAAACAAATCTATTGTCTGTTTATGATATTTGTTTTTGTCCCGAGTACATGTAAAGGAAAAATGTATTTAAATTACCACGTAACCAGGCTTATAATTTATCTTTTATAAGAAAACTATTTACATCTACTCCGTACGACAAATAAAGCATGGGTACTTCTCTTACCCTTTAGTAACATCCATTCTTGCCTCCCAGTAGAGGGAGGGTTTCATCGTTCTTCAGTTTGGCAACGTGTAGAAGAGACTCTTAAATAACTCCATTTTCATTTTAAGCTGCTTGTTTTCTTCCCGAGTTTCCTGCTGTGGTATTCGCAAAAGATAAATTTACTTGAAACACAAAAAAGAGGAAATTTCTCTGTTTTGACTCAAAATGTACAATTTCAATCCTATTACTGAATTTGGAAACTGACCAGTATATTGAAATGTTTCGACAATGGCAATGCCTCTATGTTCTCAAAGATAAAAAAAAAAGTAAGCCAAATGTCTGATTTCTAGAAACAAAATTTTTTCCGGTAGGGAGTTTTTTTTCTTTGCTTCGAATTAAAAGGAACAAGAATACATAGAATTGCATAGTACCATTGGTATTGCAGTATTTTTCCTTTTACTCTCTTTCGTGTTAAATATTTTTCACTCTATAACTAAGAGATATGTATTATTTTCTATTATTAATAAATTTTTTTGAAATACCAACAGATTATCCTGCTCTTAACGATTAATTTATTGAACATATTAATAACTATTAACTACCTAAACATTAGGGAATTGCTCTGGTTCAATGACTTATTTTCAAAGAAATATATATATATATATATATATATATATATATATATATATATATATATATATATATATAAAACAGACTTTTATAATTTTTATAACTAATTAGGTAGCAATAAGAAATTTAAAATTTCATCAAAGAAGCCTACGTTAATTAATACGTTACGTTACGTTAATTAGCTAACTAAATTTTGTAATGTCACAGCTGAACTGACAGTAAAATTGGAAAGGACAGTTTTGAGTTGTATTTCAGTGTTGTGTTTCCTTGATATTATAGGTTGTTTTTCAATAAACGTAATCATACAATTTTATATTTTATATATAACTGTTATTTTCTCCCATGTATTTTTTTAAAAAGTTAATTCCCTTTCCTTTCTCCTTATTAATTCATTTTAGGTATAGAAACCTATAATTATAGTTACAAAACATTTATAATATTTTTCTACTAATTTTTCAATCGTTATTTAAGGCTTCAAAAAGATATAACAAGAATTCAGATACAGCAATGTAAGTACATAAGATATTTAAGCATTTGCTACCAATAGATCCTAAAGCGTTATTTTTTACATTATTTATTGATGCATATGGACAAATTCAAACTGTATATAATAAGAAAAATCAATTTTATTCATTTTATTATTATTATTATTTTTTTTTTTTTGTAAACAGAAATTTCCAATTGACTCTCATTACTCGCCATAATTTTAGATAAATAAAATTCTTCATTCTTTATATTAAAATTTAACATATGCACATACATACACGCGCACACATATATATGCATAATTTTTTAAAAAAAATCTGCGTTTTAAAACATATTAAAGTTTTCAATTTATGAATAGTTGTTTTTTCAACTAATTTCATGTGTAACAGACAGAAACTATTTTTTTAGTAAATTTAAATAAATGTCTACCATTCACGATTTTTTTTCTATTAGGAATTTTGAAGCATTTGCACCTGCTCGAAAATAACCAATGTCTCCGCCTAAATATTTCCTTTTCTGAAAGTGCTTTTGCATTAAATTTCTTTGGATTTAAAGCATAAAATAATTTTAATTATTATATTCAAACTCTACATTGTTATAATTGAAATACTACTAAAGTTAAAGTCAAAGAAATAATATTCTTAAACTGTTTCGAAATTTATTAAAAAAATATTCAAGATTAAATTCAAGAATTAATGAAAAAAAATTTAGACAACTTTTGATACTCTTTGTTGAACAAAAATAACAACATGAAAATATTTATAAGGAATTTTTTATTATCTTTAAAATCTAACAACAATAGAAAAAATGAAAATTATAAAAAAATATTAATATAAAATTCTCACTAAAAATCTGAATAAGTTTTCAAAATAAGCTGCAACTGTTAGTAGTGAATTATATGGAATGGCATTGATTCTCAAGCAGAGAGTATAAAAAATATTTTTAATAACAATCATGAAAAAATGAATATATTAGAATACAGAATTTTAATGAAAATTAACAGTTCTATATCACAAAACATAACAGCTGTTCATTCTTTTAATTGAATAAGATTTCATCTCTATTTTCTCATGGCGAACTTTATTATTTCTTTCTCTTTTCTTATGTTTATGATTCTTTAGAACATACGTTGAAGTGCCAAAGGGTTTCTTTCCTCCACATCACTTAATCTCGTTTAAATATTTTGCCTTTAGCTTCTTTTCGTTTTTCCACATAGGACATAATTTAAGCAGCCAACTCCCCGGTCCGCACATGTGCATTATGGGTTTGGAATATGAATGCACTTGGTCAAAAAACTGAACTGCTCAACCAATCTTCAGGATGCACATGCACCCACAGGCCAGGTTTCTTGGGGCTACAGGATTTTGGAAGAGTCCAGACATCTTCGAGGTGATCCCCATCTTGTCGACCTCTTCTTTTAAGAACCCCACTTTCCGGGCTTGAAACCAGCTGATTATCAACGAGCTGGAGAATTCGCATATCACGCGTGGGCTGTCTCTAGTTTAAGCACTAGAAGAAAGTGCCCCAGAGTTTATCTCAATTGTCGCGACAACGCAATCTACAGTGGATTGTCAAGAAGAACTCGATCTGCATTGAATTGTCGCGATGAACGCGCTCAAAACTTTCTCCGTTTATTATCGTACCGAAGCACGAACCTTTCGAAGTTGTTGCCTCTAGCTTTAGCACTTGAGGTATGTGCCCCCGAGGGGATCTCAGATGTCGTGACGAACACGATCTACACTGAATTGTCGCAATAAACACGAGCAAAGCCTCGTCGTACTTCGGTACTACGAGGTCTACACAGACATTGTTGGGAAATTAATTTAATAGTCTCAGTTGGTTTCGTTGATTTACTTGCTTGAAAAACTTATATTATTTCAAGATAAATGGCAAAACATCCAGTGTGACTTTTATTCTCAAAGCGTAGCAGAATTTGAAAATCGTCAGAGATTGAACGACAGGAATGACAGTTTTTGTTTTGTTTTCTGGCTTCAAACTCTTTGAATCCATCCCCTACTTTAACTCATCATCAAGCCCTAAGCTTTAACAGATTTTGTATACCATAAATGAGTGCATTACAGGAATAGCCTTCTTTTGGTTTTAGTGCCTCAGTATCTTTTCCTATCGTTGGAGATGGTACTACTTTGCTCTCTTATAAGAACAAATCTTCTTTTACGTCTGGGTCTTATGCAAAGCTTGGTAAAATACATTTCTTAACTATCTCTACAACCGAAACAAATCCAATCAAATAAGGTAGACGTCTATACCAAAGTTCAGTTATCGCACACATGACCAAGTAAAAAATGATTTCCAAAAGGAAACCTAGACCCATAGTTGTATCAATAAACGCAACAACTTAAATAAATCACAAAATTCACAAAATTCGCTCAAAATCGAAAACGCAGTTTAGTTCGCAACAGATGTTTTTAATATTGAGCAGAGAGTATCAGGATTTTATTAGTTCTTACTTCTTGTATTGTTATAAAAAGTATATATTTTTTTAATTCGGAGAGTAATTGTGTTGTTGTCGGACATTATTTCAGAAAACAATGTTTCTCGGATTTTGAACGAATCGTTGTTGCTTTCATGTAACATTTTTGCGTTATGAAAACTCGTATTAGGGTAAGAAATGCAGTAGTCATATTAAGAATACTAATTTATTCCATTCCTTTATAGGTAGAAGGGTGATTAAATATGGGGGAGCACATTAATTCACACTATCACACATTTACTCTTACTTGAATTAGTATACATTAGCAAAACAAAAATTCCGAGTACACATATTCATGAATATAAAAACAAGTGTCATTAGAAAAATTTTTTTGCAAGCTTTTGAAATTTACGCAGATCTTCTTATAAACATAAGTGAAGCATATATCGTGCATAATTTTTCTGAAGATACTATTCACGAATTATATATTCTTTTTAAGTCAATGCATAATATTTCTTAGTCTATACTGTAATAAATTAAATTTCTGGATATTGTAACAAAATTTTACTGAATTTATCCACACTTTTAAAATTTCGAATTTATACAAGATATTTCTGAAATTGATAAGAGAAGTCGATTCTTTCTACCTGAATATACATTATACGTATCTTCCAATATCATGGATTTATCGTGTAAGTAAAATTTGAAATGACGGGCAAAAGGAATACATAGTATCAAATAAATGTTATAATACTGAAATGAATTTTACGCTTTATAGTAGGCTAGAATACGTGATCTAAAATTCCTATTCTATTGCTAAAATTGAAAGTGTGACAACAGATGGAAAGAAATTAATGGGTAAAAAAAGAACATTTCCTCTACACAAAATTGCTAGTAATATTCATATATGTATGAATGAATAGATATTCATTTATAAATTATCACTAACTTAAGCTAAGTAGTTATAGAAAGAAACATCAACGAATGTCTGCAAAAAATGTTTGAGTGTATTATTTGTTATAATTCGTATTTTAATTTCAACAACTTTTTGGATACATATTTTTGGAAATAATTATGAATAAAATTTATTCAATTAATTTCTTTTATATTATTTTAGGCTAGTGAAGTTTAACTTATTAATTTGTATTGAATTAAATAGGTATTTAAATAAGAAATGAGAGTTTCGCCTCATTTGAACGATGAGGAAGTGTACACTTCCAAATTGAAAATTAGCTTACATTTTAATTAGTTGATGTCATTTCTTACAATAATTAAAACAAGTTTTTGAACAAACAAATGATTTCATATTGTTTAAATTTAGTAATTCTATATAATAGGAAATATGGAATTTTCAAATTGATACTCTAATGCTGTCAACTCTTTAAATTTCGCTTTACTCCACACATACGAACATAAATAAAGAGTACAAGGGTGATGCCAAAAGTAACTGTGTCGGACAACAGATAGAATTTCATTGTCTAGTTTGTGTTGCCATTGCATAATGTTATCTGTCAAAACGTTTCAAGGCAAATTTGACACTGATTCGTAGGTTGGTTTGTATTTAGCAGCCATTTGCTGCCTAATAGAAATTTGATTGCTGCCAAGTTGAGTTGTTGGTGACCTTTCACATTGGATTGTCATCATCGATGAGATCTTATTTCCTCATCATACACCGAAAACAAGCAAATATCAAAACAATGAATCATATCCGGTGAAACTGCTCCAAAGAAGGTGAAGATAATCATATTGGCAACAAAAAATACTGCAATGTTTTTTTTGTGGGGGAGAGGATACAAAGAACGCCATACCCAATGGCTACTTAGAAAAAGGAAAACGATCCCTGAACAATACTACAGTGAATCGTCTCAATTCCATTCCTAACACTATGACTTCTTGTGTGTGTGACCCACCTTTGTATGTAGTACAATATATAGATATTTCATTTGGATACTAAAATGCCGCTAGCCTTCTAATTTTTACTTTACTCATCCTATACTCAAAAGAAATGAAGAGTTGTTGACAGAAAATGGAAGAGACAGACGGAGAAAGAAAGTGGAAATAAATTCAGTTGGCAATATTATAGGCTTCGAAGTAGGATTTCTTGTAGGCGACTTTGTTGATTAGTAAATAATAAGCTGTGCGAAAAAACATCTAAAATTATAATTAGTACGAAAATCACTATTAGAGATGAATCCGTAAGTAATATCTCCTGTAGATAGGTTCGATTATTTATTGCCGTCAATGCTCATAATCAAGATTGAATTTGCGTTAAGCAATTGGTATGACCTTTCAAGCAATACAAATACAATACAAAATTAAATAGATAATTATTGAAGTAAAATGGCAACACATGCTCATTTGATTCGATTAAATAACGTGACACTTGGTTTGTATTCATTCTTGACCACACGCTTTAGTTCCGCAAGATTTTCCACAGGGCCACAAATTAAACTTTATTTTTAGAGTGACGCGGTATAAACCAAATGTGCAGACCATACTAGTGTAGAGAAACAATAAAATAAAATTAAAGACACTAGAAAGAAATATACGCAGAAGTAGTCTAGGAAGAGTTAACTGTATATCATTACATCTCATTTATATTTACATTTGCGGCTTTTTTAAGCTTTGATATATCGACGTGTTGGTAAGTTCTTCAATATAAATGGCTTTCTTCCTTTCTTCAAATCAGAAAAATCCAGACAGTCATTCCGAAAAATATGACGGGTATTATATATTTGTGATGAGTAAAGAAAAGAAGTGTTAGATGGAAACTGTTGGAGTTGGAAAAATTTGGTATGCAATTTCAACTGGTTCGAAAATAGAATAAATCTGTACTATCCAAGAGTAACCATAGTGCGTTATATTTAAATTTAAGCAAAAAATCTTGTATATTTCAATACTACAATGATTACAATCTTCATTATTAACATTTTAAGATTGGCAGACCACCACAAATAATTCTGTAATTAATTTATTAACATCGTTTTCAAAATCTAACAAGTATTAAATGCAAACTTGATTTTCATGGCATTATTAATTACATATCTTGTAAAAATATAATTGAGTTCTGTTTAAAGAGTGATAGTCTCCATTATTCTGGATGACATTGTTTGAAGGCACAAGTTTTGTCTTGTAGATTTTTTTAATATAGCTGGAAACGAAAGCAATTGCTGCCTATTAAAGCAAGCCTGCTTTTACATCACTGGCGAAGCTTAGGGTAGAATTCTAAAGAATGTGAAACCCGTTCAAGTGTCATCCTTGTAATTTGAATGAATGCTCAAAATTGTGAAATTCTTAAAATTATCCAAACGTTATACATTTCGGAAACAGGCTGGTTACACAAAAATAAAAAAATGTGAACAAACAAAATTACATTTGGTTTCATTCATCATTTTACGAACATTTGGTTACACTCACCATTTTATGAACATTTGGTTACAATGGGTTATCTCTTATAATAAACATAACAGTAGCAGAATACAAAGAAAATGACAGGAAGCAAAATCAGAGCAATGCAGATCTAGAAATGGATGAATAAATTTGATTCATCCATAGCCGACTTTAGTACTACAATTACAGTGTAAAAATTAGATCAATTATAAAGCATTGATGATTAAAAGACGATCGTCTGTACTGTTTTTTTAAATTAATGAAATAAATTTAAACAGAGAGTTTTTCTTTTCATCTTTACTAAACGAAATAACAAATTTGGGATTTCTTTATTACAATTACTTGTAGTTAATTCTAATACATTATCTAAATATATAAATGACAAAGATTTATATGAAATCAATAATAATTAAAAGATAAACCTCATCAGATATGTTGTAAACAATGAAATAAAAGCAACTGTATTCAGACAACTGCTTATCTTTCGATCTTAACCAAACTCAACTGCAGCAGTAGCAGCTTTCAACGCAAATGTTTGTAGACCCGAATCAAAAGACGAATGGAATAGAGCCACACGCTGTCACTGCTGAACGGATTATGGTTTGTCCCTGATTGCCAAAGATTTTTGTTCCTTGTCGACATTCCATCTTTGCTCCCTACTTCGATTTAGTCATTCGAAAAGGGAGCATGGTGGTGGTGAGAAGAGGGGTCGGCCGACCCTTCGGATGAATGGGAGAGGACAGCCCTTTCCTCGTTGTCCATCTCAGGAAACCCTGACCGCAGCCATTTCCCTGGCTTTTGTGCTTTGAGAGGCAGCTTAACTCCCGCTATTATCTTAAGTGCTTGAGGGTGGACCGGGCGCTGAGGAGATTTCCTGCAGATTTCATTACGACTACGGTCCATTTCATTTATATCGGGGTTTTTAAAGGAATAGATGGGGGTAATCCGATAACAAAATGGTAGGGTTATGAAAGTGAAGAGTTTTGGGTCGTATACAATGCCAGATGCATTTTTTGTGAATATCCATTTAGGTAGAAGTAATTGAATTATATTGAGAGGAAGCGATTAGAGTACTCAGTTTTGAATACATGATAATTTTTTGAAAACCAAAATGTGGAGCGCTAGCGAAATAATATTAAAAGTTCTTTAAAAGTTATATGCGTCTTGAAAGTTCATCCAACTCGTTCATGTAAGCTGTAACTACCATTATTTTATTATTTACGGGAAAATTATTGAAATAAACTATAATACTATAGATGTAGAACAGTTGTTATCAAAACCATGTATAGAACTACCCGCAAACAAAACAATAAATGCAACGCTCCATGTTCAAACCCTGTATATACGTTCAAAAGTACATTTTTCGAAGACAGTTGACGTTTCTATGACAAGCTGGTTTTTCGATTGTGTTTTTCCACCTGTTAAAGGGCGCCAAAATAATATTGACAAGGTTCCATAGGTTAATTTTGATTTTCAATCTCTTTGACACCAAATCAAAATTTGACTGCAGTCGTTTCGAGTTGTCACCATCGATGGGACCAAGAGTCACCAAAAAACAACGAAAAATCAAATGGATTGCATCCAATGAATTCGCTCCAAAGAAGGCGAAGCCGGTCTCATTGGCCTGAAAAGCTATAGGGACGATGGTTTGGGATAAGAAGAGTTAATGATTTATTGATGAACATGTAAAATGATCAATACATAGCACTACAAAGAGTTAACCCATTTTTCATCTCCCATAGGAGCACTATTTGAACCTTATTTGTAGAGTTACAAGAAAACAAAACCCTGAATAAAATTACATGTAGACAAAGCCATTTAGAGTTACATGGAAACGAATTTAGTTATTGATCGAGAGGAGTACGAAATAAATTTTAGGCTCAAAGTTATACCGCAATTGCTAAAATATAGAACTTTCATAAACATTTCTCTGATATATATTTCTAACATACTATCCAGTGAAGAATAGGTGATACGTGCATCATTCTCAAAATAACATTGTCAATTTCTGCTGAATCGTTAGTTTGACTTGAAAATTGTGTGATTACCGTTGCACATATATAAACACAGAATTTCATGATTCAAAATTTTTGCATTTAATCAATATACGTATTCCGTCGGAATATTTTTATGAAATGCTAGAAAGAAAAAATATATTAAACTTCAGAGATTACTTTATTATTGTATAGTTTGGTAAGAAAAATTGAATCCCATTCGATTTTCTGAGATATTTTTACTTTTTTTAAATTCAAGACTAATCTTAGTAATTTAACAATTATTGAAACTTTATGCATCCATATTTTTATTAAAAATCTTAAATTGTGATTTTTTAAAAAAATTTAAGGAGTTTTATTAAATGTTTCTCCAGTTGAAAATCTACTGAAATTTTGAAAAAATATGTTATAATGCAAAATGTAATGTTTTGGGATTATTCAGATTTGGGAGTTTCAGAATAACAAATAGCCGCACTTACAGTTAATTATTGCACTTCTGGTAAACACACTTTTATTCTTTTACATGGTATATCAATATTCTTTTTATTCATTCATATACTATTTTAACTTACCTTTACGCACATATTATTAACATACTTCTATTTTAAATTTATTTTTCTGTCTTTTGAAAGAGAATTATAAGAAACTAATTTAAAAATTTTTTGTAGAAAAGTTTTCAACTGAAACCTGACAAAAAACGATATTAAAATGAACGATAAGGAAATTATTGAAAACATTCTAACCCAAATAATATTTTTCAGGCGTTGAATTTTACAATTCATCATTAATATAATAATAAAATTGCATTGAAATTAAATGAAATGTTTATAAAAAGATTCATCTATTTATTCACAGTAAAATACTAAGACATAATTCATTTTTCTCTCTAAAAATATGAATTTTGATCAAGAAAGTAATAAAACCTTAACTTTGATATTGCGTAAGTCAATTAAGTAGACATTATTTACATATGTTGACATGAAATTAGTAAAATTTATTATTACTCTCGTACACTTACGAATCTTGCATTTATTTTACCAGTTTATTTGAGACTTATTGTTAATTACTTAATACATATATATATATATATATTTATATATATATATGGTCTAGAAGAAATTGTTTGTTTTAAACTGAATCTTTTATGCTAAGCCTTTTTGGCTTATTTATGACGATGCATTAGAATCGAACAATGAGTTATTAAGAGCCCCAGGAAGATTTCTCCATGAAAAAAACCGATAACATACCATCCCCACAAAGATCCTATTTTCGTTTCGGGGAACACCCCTCGAGAGATCGAAGATTAAGTGTGGAGGACAGATTGCAAAGGAATTACTGTTGGCGATAAAGTCTTCTTTCGACGTTTCGATTAATCTTCCCCAAAAGACTTATATATATATATATATATATATATATATTGAGCAGCATATGGTAAGTATTCCATATGTACCATATGCTGCACAAAATATTGTTTTCTATTATAGAATATGTTATAAGTATTGGTCAAAAAGTTTAAAAAGTTGCTACAAAAACTGTCGCTAGAATAATCAGACATGAAAGATTCGGCCATTCTTCCAATAATACCAAATTTAAAATATTGAAAAAAAATTACAATCCCCTAATACTAATCTCTGTGTGTGTGACAAGGTTAAAATAATCATTATTTAAAAACGGATTACAATAACGATTTTATGAAGAAACATATCCAGCAGATGAAGATATTTGGGGAAAAGAACGTTTTTAATTATCTTTCATGGGTGGAATACTTTTTAATTTTATTCATTTTATTGCTGTGCAAGTTACAAATTCATAATAAAAATTTAAACTCTTATCTTCTTTCTGCGAAATTAAGAAAATTACGCATTTATTTCAAATATTTTGTTTATTTTATGCATTATTATTATTATTATTATTTTCATTTCTAATTTCTTGGAACGCATCTTCGTGAGGGGAGGGGGATAATTGAGGTATTCTCCTACAAAATTTCACAAGTCCTCAAACGATTAGAAATAGAGTAATTAAATATAGTACAAAAAATAGATGCAAAACAAATTAAAATGTTACAGTTGTTATGTAGGTAGCGAATTATTATTTAAATTCTAAGATATTTGATGTACTAAATAATATTGAAACTCTAAAATATACTCTTTATAATGTTAGAATTATAATTGTGACCTTTAAAGTGTGTACGAGTATTAGTCCTGAAGTTAATAGAGAAATTTCATCTGAAGGACATTTCTTAATGTACATTCATAGAAACAAGCCTTTTGTGGGTAAGGCCGAATATAGTTATCATATTTATAATATATATCTATTAGTATCCCTATTTTCTCAAAGTCATAAATAGATAGAATAAATAACAAAATAAAGAACGGGAACGTCAAAATCTTTATAGATATATATGCGAATCTCCATATTCCAAAAGTATAATATTGTTTTTTTAAATTTCAAATGAGAAATCCACTTGAAACTTTCTTATTTTTAGAAATATTTTTAATATCTAGTTTAACTTTTATAGTTGTGAACCTTTTTCTTTAAATCAACATTTTGTAGTTGATTTTTCATAGAAATAACTCTATTAAACTTTCTTACTTCATAAATTGCAAGTTTTATGGAATTAGATCACGGTTGTTTATTTTAAGCTCTGTTCTCTCTACATCCAAACCATGAACTTATATTTGTAAGAATGGATTATTCAAATCAAATTTTATAGGAATAAGTAATTAAGAGTTATTCACTTGATAAATTGTAAGTTACATAGAAACATATCCCGTTTTTTAATAGCTTACGCTCTGCACTCAAGCCATGAATTGATATTTTTAAGAATGGATCATCCACATCAATTTACAAACTGAATAAAATATTGACAGTTCAGTTTTAAATTAAAAAATCCTGTAAAAATTTAATTAATTTATCTTTCTTCATATAGTTAAAACTAATTTTAAAATGCTTCGGATAACTGACATATAAAAACCATCCTAAATATATACACTCAAGAGCCAAAACATTATGGCCACCCTTACATTTTGCAATGAACTCGCCTGGATGACGTGGAATATCTCAGATTTGCGGGACCGTTGCTTAAACATCTAGTACAATCTGTCTCCGGTCATCTACCAAGGACTTGTGGCATCCATGCAAAGGCGGGTTGAAGCTGTGTTGCACGCCAAAGGTGGGCCAACTCGTTATTGACAGGTGGTCATAATGTTTCGGCTCTTGAGTGTATACTAACATAATGTACTTGTAATAATTAATATTTCAGTCAAAATTATTACCATATTTAAACGTATATTTAGATATCTGAAATTCTGGGGATAAAATTTAGGAAATGTATTTTTTTTTTATCAAAGATAGTTTTTTATATTAAAATATTTAAAAAAATATTATTCTTTATTTATCATAGAAAAAGTCAAATTCTTCATAATTATTATCTTATATATGGTTGTTGGATGTCGGCTGAAGCCTATCGTGCAACAAATTATGATTTAAATTTAGACCAGGCATAGTCAACCCATTACCGCATGTGGTCCGCCACATGTCAACACGGTGCCAGTAGCCCTGGGTGATCTAATCAGAATTTAAATTTCTATTGCACATAAAATTACCTAAGAACATTCCACCATATCCCATAACGAAGGAATATTTCAGTATGTAGACTCAACTATCAACAATAGGCACGATTTTTACACGTTTTTCTGTTTTTCACTTGGTGCGTGTGTGTCATCAAATTTTTGATCTTTAATTTAACTAACATCCCATTAAGTTAGAGCTCTGAAACTTTGAGAATCGTTCTTATTCACCTAATAATGCTATATTTAGACATATGCGACAAGTTTTGATTAATATTTCAATAATTTTTTCAATATTTTTTTTCGTTTAATTTCTGTAGTAACCTGGCGCCATCTGTGTAAGATATATTGAATTACGCAGAGAGAGTGTACTTAAAGACGAGAGAGATATGAGGTTTTTTACAAGGTTTTAACTAATATTTCAATAATTTTTTAAATAAACTTTGCCACCATTTAAAACGTTGTTTTAAAAAACGTTGGTTTTTTTATCTCGAATTTTGTTTCATAATCAGGTTCAGAAACAATTACAACGTTGAGCTCGTTTTAAAAAGTGCGTGAGTTGTCTTGGGTGAGGGAAAAGCGCACAATATGTAACTAACCAGAAAACCTAATAAAGATGGTTGATGTGCATTGCTAGACGTCGAGAGGGAATGTGACGAGTGGATCATGGAAAACAGCAACAAGCCAAATATATTTGACCCAGAAACTTCTGTTTCCAGACAGATTGACTATTAGTTGTAATTTGATGGTTAATAATTTAGCACCAACATTGTTTTGTAACGGCTGAACAGTTTTTAAAATTATATTTCTTACAAATACATTGAATTAAATATAATATAATTCCCCTTAATTTATTGTAGTCTTCAATTCTCTAATGGGGCTCGGGAGAATTAGTCATGTACGGCGACTCGAGTGGTGAAAGTATTAGTAGTTTTAAACGTGATATTTTGAATTTGCGTCAATAAAGCCAGGAGTTTAAAGGTTATAAATCCAATGCATCCCACACATATATAATCTGGCCTGTTAGAATAAGATGCATTTCGAGAATGCTGTCACACAGTCTTTTGTGATGAACAAGCTTGGTTTAGAGGAATTGATTAATTTTTTAATATCCATACTATACAGGTACGAGACATCACTTCTTGTTTTTGAAACCCTTGTTTAAAACAAACTAATGGACTCTGATAGACATTAAAATACGATTTTTTAATATTACCAGCAATTTTTATAAAAAGTGTATAAAATGAATTTCATTTAGCTAAAATATTAATAGAATGTCTTACTTACTAGAAATTCGTGCTAGTCTTCTATTTTTTTAATAAAATATTTCTATAAATTCATCTTTGTATAGTTGATATAAATAAATGTAGATTTTTCCTTCCTCCGCTCGCAACGCATCTGAAATAAATTTATGATTTCATTCGTTTACCGTACATTCAACATAGAAATTTTTCAGACATATTCCATTTGTGAAATATGTCGACACGCTAGAATATTCAAATACGCCATTTTTTTTGGAAGTAGCTAACTTCTATCGCTGCCTTTTCAAACGGAAGTTATTTCAATGATTGTAGCCATTCGGCTCAAGATACGTCAGTCGGCAAATAGATTACAGATACTTCAGAAAAAGATCTTGCATTAGATGCACTTTACAAAGAATGTTCGGGAATCGCATGTTTTCAGAACTGTGTATTGAAAGTCTTGTAAAGCATCTCATTTATTATACTTATGCATGCGAATTCCTTCAGGTCACATAGAAAAGTCAGGCATTTATAGTTTAGGCCTTGATGTTGAGAAAAAAAATTGTAATGTTTTTTTTCTGCGTGAAATATTTGTTAAAGAATAATTTCTATAGCTAAAGAAAAAAAAAAGAAGTAAAGAAGAAAAAAACTGGGGCAACTATTATAATTTTTTTCCTAAATATATTTGGGTTTAGGTTAAAAGACATGTTTCACATTTTTTTTAAGAAAATAGAAATCTCTTTATTTGGAGAGTTGAATTGATAACAATAAAAAAAAAAGTGAACATTGAAAATAGTGAAATTTCAACTATCTAATTTTCTAGTTTCTTAATATTACAAGGGTTGCTCAAAAAGTACTTCTATTTGAAGACAGATAGCATTATTAAGATACATTGTTGTCACTACTGGGTGCTGATATCTGTGAAATGGAGTCTGTACGAATTTGACATTGATTCACAAGTTAATTTACAGCCATTTGCTGCCAAATCAAAATTTGATTGTGACCGCTTCCAGTTACCAACGTCATTTTGTGTCAAGTTATCACCGTCGATGAGATCTAGATTCCTCATTATGTAAGGAAAATCGAACAAAAATAAAAACATTGCGTTGCTTGTCGTGAATATTTTTCAAAGAAGGCGTAGATGGTTTAATGGGCCAGATATTAGATTATTTATGAATATTTATCAAACATTTATTTTTCGATTAATACACTCATGGACAAAAAAAATAGCTTACCAAGAAGGAGTCGTCAAAATGGAATGAAATTTTACATATGTAATGACTACTTTGATATAAATAAATGATTAGAAAATCAAAGAAAAAGGATCATTTATTTCAGAGAAAAGGGCAAAAGAACGGAGGATTTAATACCCTGTTGAATTCCCTGTAGCGCGAATGCACGATGCGATACAATCGGGCATTAAGGCATACAAGTTCTGTATGATGTCTTAAGACATTTCGTTCCATATTTGCTGTAACGTTGCTTCTAATTCGTTCAAACTCGTGGGATGCCCAATTCGCCGTCCCAACTGATCCCAGATATGCTCAATTGGAGACAAATCTGGGGATCGGGTAGGCCAAGGATGGGTAGTAACAGTGCGGAGACAATCTTGTGACACCCTTGCCGTGTGAGGTCGAATATTGTCTTGTTGAAAAATGGCTCCTGGGAGCCGTTGCCTGATTGGCGACACATGTGGTTCCAGGATGTCATGGACATACCGCTGAGCTGTCATGGTGCCACGGATCAATACTAGGGGTGACCGTTTATTGTAAGCAATAGTACCAGATACTATCACACCAGCTGTGGGAGTGGTGTGTCACTGTAAGGCAAAGGTAGGATTGAGGCGTTCACCACGGTGCTGACCACTCAGCTTCCATCAAGCCGATGATTCTCCTCCTCTCAAACTGCAACAGCTGCGCATATTGTCTTCAAAAATGGCATAATGTCAAATCTACCTCAGCTTTTCCTTTGTAAAAGATTCAATACACTCAAACAAGCTTTGGTTACCTGTTTTATACTCCATGGAGAATGACGTTAAATGCCCTCTACTGGTTATACGTAATGCGCTGCATTTCTAATTATTTGCACATCTCCCCGACATGTACCTTCATACCAAGTTTCGTTACGATCCCGCAATTATTTCTTGGTGAGCTAATTTTTTTGTCCATGAGCGTATAATGCATTTACTTTGCATGATTCTTTGTTAGATGTATTTTCAGCTATTATAATAATATTTAATTATTATAATACGAAACATTATGCGCATATGTAATAAGGCAGAAAAAACGTCACTGAATAAAATGCATGATCTGTAGGTTGAGCCCCTTCGTATTTCTCATCTTGTGTTTCTTGCATACAGTTCCCCATTTAAAGTAGCAATTGGCTTCGATTACATTTGCACTGTTGTTAGAAATTTTTATTTTATTTTCTCATTTAATTTTCTGTGCATCAAGATGCTATGTGTTTTTTAAAGCTATCTAAAATGGTCAGAATTTAGCCAGGACTGATTTGTACAAGTTTTTGGGGAAAACAAAAAACTTCAATGAAAGACACAGATATTTATAAAATGCAAAAGCGCAGTATTTTAAAATAAAAATACATTTCTAGCTTCTTTTAAACACCCTTTTTTCCACTGTACCGAAACCTCATTTCAAAAATTAAAATAAATAAGCCAAGCTACATATATTTTTAGCCATGATAGTTATAATATTTTCACCAAACAATATAAAAGTAATATATCTGTTTGTAAAAATCTGAAAAAAATTAGTTTTTAGACATTTAGTTATTGTTTTTTTACAAAACCCTTTACATTACTTGTACTTTATTACAAACAACTTGAATGACTATCTCATATTTTAGAATAGTTATAAAACACACAAAAATAAAAATAATTATAAACAACAAAATAATTGTACAACAAAAAATTGTCAGGGATAAAGCAATTGAAGCTCTATCATAATAAAAAATTTTAAACCCCTAATTCACAAATAACTACATGAATGCTGAGTATTTCATTCAAAACATTACAAAGCAATTGCATCTTGGCTTAGAACCAAAAAAAATTTTTTATAAAACAATAGCTTACATATAAATACAAAATACAAGTTTCCTTATCATCTGACGTTGAATCCTAGAAATAATACATTTCTAAACAAGTATATCTATTGTTTGACGGGGTTTTATCAAACGTCTTAGAAACAGTAACCTATCACTTTCAGATAACTTTACTTTCGTTGGCTTGTATTTATATTTTCTTATTTAAAACCCACAATAGCCACTGTGCTCTCTTTTCATTGGTTGGCTTCACAGTAGGGGGCATAAACAATCAGATGAGGAAAAAGGACTAAAAAAGGGAAAAATTTTTTTCCTATATTTATCCTCTGACTTCTGATCCTTTAAAGAGAAGGAAAGAATATAAAAAAAGTGAAAGAGAGGATAGAAATGGAATTCTTTGGCTGGTTGCCTGCTCTTTACTTCTTTCATCGCTTTCTAAGGATCAAAAGGAAATAAATAATAACTTAGCATTGATGGATAAAATAGTGAGTACTAAAAGAGGTAGGGGAAAATGTACCAAAGATTCCTCCTTAAAGATCCATTAGATTAAAAAGCATATAAGAGAAGGTTTCTGCATGTGATTATTGGCTAAAGAGTAGCTCAAATTATTATTATCATACAAAATAAGGAAAAATTATGTTTTACTTTGACAACATACCACACTAGTAAGCTCGATTTATAACTATTTCATCAAAATGTTGTCGAACTTCAAATAAAAGTTGAAATCTTATATTTCGATTCAGATATGCTCCTTCGTAGCTTAATTTTGATACCTGACGTTTACAAGTAACATAAATCATTTTTAAAATAAACAAAAATAATTTTATAACACAATATTGAGGAACTGATGATTTTATAGGTTGTATCAGATTCTTTGTTTATGAAATTTTGCTTTTTAATCGATCTTAAACCTTTCATTGTTTATGAGCATGAACTAACAGGCTGTTGTATTGAGAAAATGGCGTCAACAAAAATGCGTGGCCTAAAATAAAGATATATGGTATTAAATACAAATGATTGGTATTATAAGATACGATTTATAGAATTAAATTTAGTTTGCTTAAAGTATATTTAATCACTAAAATATATTTATGTTAATATTTTACTGTCCACTTTTATTTTAATATGGGAACAGAATATTATTACCTACTTTAATAATTTACCGTTTACACTTATTTTAATATTTAATTTAATAATTTATTTTTATATCAGAATCATCTGTTTCTATTTCGTTTACTGATACGTTTGATAACGCTTTTGTTCTTTATAATGTTTGGTTTGTGAAAATAAAAAGCTTTAGGAATATGAAGGAGGTATTTTCTTTTCTTGATAGTAATACCTATAGTGGAGCCTGGAACTCGGAAGTACGCTTACTTTAGATTAAAACAAATATTCATTTTGAGGAACCAGTGATACAGGTTAGGAAGAAGGTGGCTCTCCAATATAAATATTTGATGTTTTCATCATCAAAAGGGCTCGCTACCAAAGATGAAAGACTTTTATAATTTTATAATAGGAATAAATCTTTAAAAATCGGTAGCACATGTTAAAATGAAATTTAAAAAAGAAAATTCAACGTTATATATATACAAAGTAGAAAATATGTGAAAAAATTTTTTTTTATAAAAAATATTTGTTAATCTGAACTTTAATATACTTTCTACGAGACCACTTCATATCTAGATAATGAAGATACGATCAATAAAACACGTAACAGAAAATGAATATAATTATTTGATTTCAATAATTTTTTAGGTTCTAAATATATTCTATTACACTTAATTACGTCAGATACATATAGGCCATTTACTTTATCAGACAATGTACTATAATTCAATAAAAATTGAATATTCATTACGAAAGAGAATACTATCATACGATATTTTAATGAACGAAAGCATTCGATAAGTGTTCATTTATAAAGATTATGTCATATTTTATTCCAAAAAAAAAAAAAGAACAATTTAAAAATTAAATTGGAATAATTGCTTTATTAAACCAATTTAATCTTCAAATACATAATATCTTTAAAAATTCAGATAAAAAAATTCATGTTCAAAATGATTATCATTTGAGATTAATACTATACTGAATCAAATTTTTAAGCAAAATATTAATTCAATATTTATTACTACACAATTATATGAAAAATGAAACGATTTGCTTATATTTTAGATTTGCTTATATTTTTCAAAGACTTTAGAGTTTGGAAATTATGATTCACATAATCCTATTTTCTCATTTAAATTATGTGATATTATAAATTTAAATGTCCAATCAAAGTATTAACACTTATATTTTCAATCGGCATCTCTTTTTTAAAACGTTTTGAAGTAAATGATATATATATATATATATATATATATATATATATATATATATATATTTGATATTGTGTTTTGATAAATATTTTAATATAATTATATTACTTTCTCACTTATTACAATTTTTCATTGAATGTCTCATGTGATTGAAATTACTTTAAATTTTTATGCACTTTACATTTGTTATAAATTGTTTTTCGTATATGTATATATATATATATATATATATATATATATATATATATATATATATATATATATATATTCACTTGTACTTTAGTAAAGTTAGAAAAATTGAACAAAATTACAATTGTTTAATTGTTATATTGAACTCGTATAAACTAAAAGTAGGATATGGAATGTGTGTAATATTTCTCTGGTGAATTTTTTCTTTTTGTCACTTTATAATGTTTCTCATATCTTTAAAAAGTAAAGAAATAAGAAATTAGGACCATGAAAATATTTTATGAAATGAACGCACGTTAGCAAGTGATATTCTCCTTTATGATACTGGAATGTTTCATTTTCGAATGTATTTGAATAGCGTATATATGAATAGGTTCATCGTTTGCATTATCTTTTTATTCCTAATAGGTATTAAAGTCCATCCAAAATATTAATTTGATTTATACCTTTTCAAACTAATAATGTAAGATAAAAAAAATTATGTTCGAAATTCAAAATAAGAATGTGATTTAAGAAAAACAGATATGTGTTCAATTTTTCTTATAAAAATAAATTTCTTTTTCAAATTATAGTTTTTAATGCGAGGACGTTTCGACACGTGCTGTATCGTAACATTTTGTATTTAAAATTAATAAGGCCTTAAAATTTCTTAGACAAAAATATTTAACCTTTGCATCGATTCGCTTGTACTTTAGTAAAATTTAATGAAATCTAAGCTTCTAATTAAAATTTTTAGATAGTTGCAATGAATTTCTACTAATATATACTGCTGTTTGTAGAAAATGCAACACCATGAAAGAATCATCAGAATCAAATGAAATTTAATGCAGAAACGACTTGTACTGATACAAATAAATGATGAAATTTTCAAAACAAAAGAAACAAATTAAGCGTCCGAAATCAGTATTTGGTGCAGCCACCATGCGCTGCAATAAGTGCTGCTATACGACGTGGCATGGAGTCAAACAGATGTTGAATATCTGCTTGAGGAAGAGAATTCCATATCGCTTG
The DNA here is from genome assembly GCA_019974015.1 of Nephila pilipes. NCBI lineage: Eukaryota > Metazoa > Arthropoda > Arachnida > Araneae > Nephilidae > Nephila > Nephila pilipes. The sequence goes on from BMAW01013654.1 coordinate 1,052,604, forward strand.
TATGCGCAACCAAAGTTCGTCTTTGGAAACTGCAGGACGCGGATCACGAGCGAGACGCCGACCAACCATATCCCACACGTGCTCAATAGGCGACATATCCGGTGAATAAGCAGGCCAAGGAAGAAGTTGCATGCGTTGAGCTGAACAGAAGTCTCGAACAGTCCGCGCAACATGTGGGCGTGCATTATCCTGCTGAAAGATAGCTCCAGGGATGCCTTGAAGGAAAGGAACGACTTCGGGCTGTAGCACTTCACGGACGTACCTGTTGCTATTGAGATTACCCTCAATTCGTATCAAATTGGATCGTCCATGATACGAAATCGCACCCCAGACCATAACTCCGGGTGTTCGACCACTATGTCGTTCAATAATACACTCAGGAAGGCAGCGTTGACCGGCATAACGTCTAACACGAACACGGCCATAATGGGTCCACAAATTGAAGCGTGATTCATCTGAAAAGACAACTTGGTGCCAATCAGCTCGCCTGTCTCTGTGCTCAAGAGCCCACTGCCGACGCAGCCGTCGATGATTCGCCGTGAGGGGAATCCTGTATAAAGGCACCCTTGTACGCAATCCACGGCGCAGCAGACGACGACGAATTGACGAAGCCGACAATTGTACACCTGTAGCAGTAGACCAACGTGCTGCCAGCTGCCTGGAGGAAGCTGTGCGATCATTCACCGCCATGCGGAGCAGGTGTCGATCATCGCGCTCTGACGTCACCTTCTGTCGTCCAGTGCCTGTTTTTCGAGTTGTTCGGTGCTCGTCGGTCCACTGCTTCCAAACTCGCATCACTGTGGAACTGTTCCGCTGCATACGAGCTGCTATTGCGCGATAGGAAAATCCTCCTTCTCGAAGGCCGATTATCCTCCCTCGTTCAAACTCCGTAAGTTGCTTGAAGTTCTTATTCTTCCGTCGTGGAGGCATACTCAGGTCTCACTAAACGTTTGCCACTAACAAATAATCATAGACGTTTTTCAACGTCCCGCTACAGCACTTTATTTATACGCTTTCAGCATCAATTCAGAGGGAGCTGCGCGCGCCGCGCACGCGCGATGGCTCTGAAACTTTATTAATTTGCATAATATCCTATAATTGACATTTGCTGCGAATTTCATTTGATTCTGATGATTCCTTCATGGTGTTGCATTTTCTACAAACAGCAGTTTATTATTAGAAGTGTTAACAACAAAGTTGATAAATTTTTTTTATGAAATGATGAAAGCCTTATTTCTTAGTAACACAAATAAAAGCTCACGTAAAATTATTCTATTTTTAAGCACAATAAGTTACTTAAGTTGAATGACTGATAAGTGATTTTTGAAACAAACATATGTTTAATATAAATCTAGTACTTGAGTACGTGTCGTCAAATTTTGCTTAAAGTTGAAGAATTAGACTTTATTTTGAGGACTTTCATCGAAATATTATAAACAAATTTGTAGTTGTTAATCTGTAATAATTTGTGATAAATCTTTAGATTATTTTTAAGAAATCTTGCTCAATTACAGTATTAGGTGCCATTTCACGAAAAAAAAAAAAGAAAAAATATGCAGATATTTACTTTTCTTCTGATATTTTCTCACCAAAATTTGTCGATGATTAATTTATGCGTACTGAAAGCGAGTTTAATTTTGACACGTAATAGTAAAACTGTAACGGTTTTCTCTGATATTTCCCAACTATTGACGTCTTGGGGCTTTCAAATGATGCTATTTCATGTGAATGAATTATTACATATGTGAATTAGAACAAAAATATCGAGGTGTAGCAAAAAGGACTGTTGGGATCGTATGTATAACATGAAAAGTGTTTAATGATAGAGTGTGTGAGAGATAGATCGGTAGGTTTGAATCGCAAAATCAGTTCCGTGTTTCCACTTAGAAGAAGTAAATTATAGAACTCGACAGTTAATAATAAGTGAATATCAATGAACGGACATTTAGTCGGAATGAACTTATAAGTTTAGCATTGACTTGGATCAGGTAACTCAGTTGTAAGATGAATTAAATTTTATCACATTGATCTCTTGAAATGGATGCACGAAGGTTTGATCTACAATCATGATAAGTACTTCGTATATGATTACGAGTATTTTATCAGGAAGAATAAAAATTATTTAAGAAACTAATTCTGTAATTATTTAGACCGATTCATTCTTTGTAAACTCTGTTTATGATGGCTCAAATACGTTCAAAAAATTACGTCAGTGAAAGACTGGAATGTCACAAACTTAGACTCAGTTATGCAAACATGACTTGTTTGAAACTATTTTATCTCGTCACTAGTCTTACTGCTTGCGTAAGGGATCATGAAAAACTTGAAAGCTAGCTGCGCAAGTAAAATCACAAATATAACTAAATTTACCTAATCAATCAAATTATATTGAAAGGAACAACTCATTACAGTTAAACAGTACGTTTTGCTTAAATGAGAGAGTAAAATAACCAGTTATAATAGTTTTCTACCATTTTTATGAAGTAATATACATTAATGTATGAAAAAAGTTTAAGCAATTGCATTGTACTGTACTTTTTTCGCAATACATAGAACTTGAAAAGGCCTTGGCATTCCAAACACTAAAATTGTGGTATTAAACATCGATTTTTTTTCTTACGCGAAATATAAGAACTTTCACACAATAGTCTCAGTATTCTTTAAGATATCTCGGCCTTAAAGAATATTTCAATAAAGAGCAAGAAACGGTTCTAGAAATGTCCCCATGTCCCTTAAACGTTCCACCGTGACTCAGATCTCCAAATAAAAAGCAACTTCTTCCCGAAGTCATCAGACTTATGCAACCACTGCCGAATTTAAGGACAGTCCGCCACTCTCTCAACAAAAACCTCAGATTTTCTCTGAACTGTTCAGGGGACGGGGGTGTTTGAAATAAGTCGTGACTGGGCAACGTTCACGTGACGAACATTTTTAGTCATTTAACCGGAAAAAAAGAAGTCACTTTTGAGCTGGAGTCGGTGCAGCATCGCAAATAGCTTCGGGCTGTTTGTTATTCAGTGAAACTATCCCCATTATCCTTAAAAGATGGTTCTGCATTCGCAAGAGGCACCTGCATTTCTTAGACGGACTGAATATTTCAGCTCTCTCTTGTAGCGACGTTTAGCCGCAGAATGCTTCCCTATATACTCGAGAACGGAGTTTTTCTATTTATTTACATTTTATGGACACTGGCGCGTTGATGTTGGTGGATAGAATATGGTTGTGTAAAGAAATAGTAATCGTTATAGTTTTTCAAAAGTTGACAATGGGGAAAGTTATAAGAGAGAATGTTACGTTTGAGAGGAGTTTGGGCTTGTGTTATTTTCTTTTGAAGAAGACATGTTTCTATAGTATAATAATATTGAGATATTAAGGATAAAATATTTTTAAATATTGGATACGCTTATGGTAAAATAACTTGAGTCTTAGAGATGAAAGAAAATTTAATATCTGAAATGAGTTTACACAACATAATTAAGAAACAAAGTGAATTGCATCTTTTCGTTTAATATAAAGTATTCTTTTTAAATAATATCGAGGAAGAGAATGTTAAATGCGTCGAGTTTGTACATGACAAATAATTATATTTGCCTTATCTCTATAATGGACGACGGAAATTAGTATACTTCACGGATTTATATCTAAACATTAAACACATATCAGTTGCATATTACAACGAATTTAACGTCAATTGTATATCTTTGGCTTCTGTTCTTCCCAAATAGATGTTTATTTTTGTTAGCCTCTCGTGATAAGAGATTGTATGATAATTCAATTAATTAGAAATAACTACTTATTTCTTACTTCTTGTTTAAAGCATGTTTATTTGTTACATTTCCATTAGGAACGTAACAGTAGTAACACTCCGCCAGAAACGAAGTATACAAAAATAACTGGAAAAAGCTTAATCATTAATTTACTTTATCTTTTTTTTCAAATCAAACTTAATTACTTTAAGTTAGTTTATTGTACTTCTTATGTTACATCACGGGCTGTTGGCTACGGGCCTTTTGTTTTGGGGCAGAGTGATGAAGGGGACAACGGTATTATAAACTTACTCACCAAGGTTTCTCTTCGAGTTTACACAAATAGTTATATTTTAGGTCTAATTGTATTTACAAGTAAGTACATATATTGTTTTACAGTAGCATTTGGCAAAATTGATAAAGAAAATTAATCTTCGTTTATTCCTCATAATATCATTTTTTAAAGTGTTAATGTCAGACTAGGACACATCAATAGAGACAGACATTCTAACATCTAACTACAGCCACAAAATAGCGATTATAAATACTATGAACGAGATTTTACTCCTCAGAATGTTACGTAGGCCGTTCAAAAAGTACCTGTGTTAAGAATGAAAAATGGGGACGAAGTAAATGTTCTGTATATTCTAATGAGTTAATATATTCTCCCCCCCCCTTTTTTTTTTTCTAAGAAGTTCACGAGTTTGATGCTTTTCATATAAAAAAAGAAGCGTTGGCCATAAAATTTTGAGCTGTGTAAGCTTTTTTTGGAGGAGATTCACTTGAAGTAACTCATTGTTTTTATTGTTTGATAAATCCAAGTCTCACTGGCAATGACTCCGACATAAAATTGAGATGAAAACTTGATGCGACAGTAATCAATTCACATTAATCTCTGAAGCAATGTTAGGTTAATATGAACTTCGTTTAACAGGCAACAGCACAGAATTGTTCCAACACAACTTGCCATAACATGTCAATTGAAAAGTCGCCAGCCTACCATAGTAAAACACATTTTTTTTCGCAAAATTAGTTTTTTTATTCAACATAATTCCCTTCAAGGGTGATACACTGATTATAGCGACCCTCCAACTTTTCGATACCATTTTTGTAGTACGATTTGTCCTTTGCTTCAAAATAGGCATCAGTTTCGGCGATCACCTCTTCATTTGACGAAAATTTCTTCCCAGCGAGCATTCTTTTGAGATCTGAGAACAGGAAATTGTCGCTGGGGGCCATATCTGGAGAATACGGTGGATGAGGAAGCAATTCGAATCTCAATTCATGGATTTTTGCCATCGTTTTCACTGACTTGTGCATTGTCTTGGTGAAGCAGCAATTTCTTTTTCTTCAAATGCGGTCGTTTTTCGGCGATTTCGTCCTTCAAACGATCCAATAACGCTATGTAATAGTCGCTGTTGATGGTCCTTCCTTCTTTTTCAAAGTAGTCAATGTAAATTATTCCATCCGCATCCCAAAATACAGACGCCATAACCTTGCCAGCCGACTGTTGCGTTTTTCCACGCTTTGGAGCGGGTTCATCGTGTGCAGTCCACTCGGATGACTGTCAAATGGATTTCGGAGTGAAATGATGGAGCCATGTTTCATCCATCGTCACATATCGACGCAAAAACTCGGGTTTATTTCTCTTGAACATCTTCAAACTCTGCTCCGAATCATCAACTCGTCGTTGTTTTTGGTCAAAAGTGAGGCACCCACTTTGCACAGAGCTTTCTCATACCCAAATATTCGTGAATGATATGATGTACACGTTCGGTTGATATCTTTAGAGTGTCTGCTATTTCATTCAATTTCAATTGACGGTCATTCAAAATCATTTTGTGGATTTTTTTAATGTTTTCTTCGATAACAACCTCTTTTGGGCGTCCACTGCGTTCAACGTCTTCGGAGCTCATTTCACCACGTCTAAACTTAGCATACCAATCCTTGATGGTTGATTTTTCTGGGGTAGTGTCCAGAAACTCGGCATCAAGCCAAGTTTTTGCTTCAACTGTATTTTTTTCCCTTCAAAAAGCAATATTTTATCAACACGCGAAATTCCTTTTTATCCATTTTTTTTTACAATAACAAAAGTTGCTTCACTCAAAATACTATAATTCACAAACTAATGATCCGACAGCTGTCAAATTTATACACGCATCTTTGGAGGGTTAGGGCTATCTAAAAAACATATGGAGATTTAATTCTAGTAGCGCCATCTATGTGTCAGGCCGGGGACTTTTCAATTGATCTGTTAGAAGCGTTATCTGTCATCAAAACAGGTACTTTTTATAATACCTGGTACACTAAGTAACCTACATGATTTACTAAAACTCATTGTGTTTCAATAAAATTTCGATGTTAAAGTTTTTTTGCTTGTATTCTTGAATTTAAAACAAATACTCCTAAGTATTTTATTTTCTTCATAACAATTATCAAAAACTGCAGAGATATTAAGCAATTATCCATTAAACTTATTTATAAAATGAGTTAAAATTACAGTGTGACGTTCTGAAAATAAAGCTTATAAATAAGTATATATTTGACAATTTGAAGCTTCAAACATTTTTGAGCGAAAACATTTACTAAACCTCATCGCAACAAAAGTTAATACGCCATGATGGAATAATTGCCCTACAAGAATACGTTCCAACTGGTAATTCAAAGCAAAACGAAGAATAAAAGTACTATTTAGAATTATAAAATTCAGCAAATAGCAAAAGAAAATAGCAAAATTTTATTTTTAAGTGCAACCTTATGTTTATTTCAGGTTAAAGGGAGTTCATATCTTAACATTTTCAACAAATGATTAAAAATAGGAAATTTTAATCTTTACGCTCCAAGATTCTGTTTAAATCTCATTAGTTGTGCAAACACTCACTGTATTCTTTTGCTTCAAAACAACGAATAATGATACTTAGTTTTATGATCACTAATAAGATTCTCCAGCAAAGAAAATACTTTCCGAGATTCTTATAAATTTTCAATTCACTTGCTTGTTTTTTTTCCTCCCGAAAATTATTCATTGTTTAAAAATGTGTGCTCTGAAGCGATAAACTAAATCATGTAGCGGAAAAAATGTACATGTATGCCCGTATTTGATTTGTAATTTTTTTCTTCTAATTTAAATTATTCTTATATTAATTTGTTTTATGACCTCGTAAAACAAATAGTTTTAAAACAGTTTGTTTCTTACGTAATGCGTTTCATTAGAATATATTATTACAATAGTTATAAGAAAAAAAATCTAAGTTAAAAGAATATTTTAGTTATTGGAATATTAGTGACACAGAATTACGAACTTTAACCGATAGGTAATCGTTTTAGAACTATACGATTAAATCATTTTTGTAATTATGTCGATGTATGTAAAACACTTAAGTGTTAAAAGTCTTCACGTTGACGAGGCGTGGATAGAAACAAAGGAAAGCCAGCTTAGTCGGTGTCGATTGATTGCTTTAATATCGAGGGTTATTAGCAACGAATCAAGAAATTTTTAACTAATATCAAGAAAGATATCTGAATCTGCATCCCCCTCTCCTAACTTCCACACCAAGTTTACTAGAGAAATTTCAACTTCGAAAGATTTAAAATGCATCGACCCTGCTAAAGAACTTATCTTTACTGGAATCATAATTTCTATATATTGTTTTATTAGCGTTGGAATAAGAAGCAACCCGGGGGCTATTGGGATAGACCACGAGAATTTCAAACCAGTGAAGGGACAAGGAGGAAATTCAAGATGTTACTTTCTAAACTACCTCCGCAAGTAAACCTGACATGAACCCTCGTGAAATTTCACTGGCTACACGTTGGGTAAACATGATTAAATCCCATGCCTCGATGGTAAAACGCCGACGGTGAGCTCCTAATCATGATCACACGAATACGGCAGTCACATTATATGATCAAATTTTACGTTTTAGTAAGCTACAAAGCAAACTCGTAATTTTTCTTTGCAAATAATGAAGATTAATTCATTTAATTGAGATGAAATGGAGAGCCAATGTACATATCATGATATATCATCAAGGATTCATCATCATCTAGATGGATTGATTGATTATTTATTAACGTTGCTCTTCGAATAAACAAGAGAACTAGAAGCGATGGACATCGTAATTTTAAATCTCGGTCAAGAGATGAGAAGAACAACTGAACACGCGTCTCCCTCTCGAACTTCCTCAAAACGCCAACGGAAGGACTTGAGAACTTGGTCAGATTTAGTGTATATCAGCCCCACTACAACGGCGGATCCTTAACGACAACAGAAATTGAACATATGTCTCAAAGGAAAATACGCAGACCGTCAGTTTGGGAACGTGTCTACTAGGCTACTGCGGCCACCGGTTAGCTTAGAAATAACTACAGTTAGTTTTAGCTGCTAGGTTAAACAGGTTGTGTGTTTGAAGTTTGAAATTTATAACTCTAATCTCTAGAACTTACTAAAATTAGCCATATAGAAAACTCAAATCAGTGATTGTAATTGTTTATTAAAGTCTCTCTGAGAAGCAACGCAAGGTCTATTGACAGAATACCCAAGAGGATCTAGCTCACAAGAGCTTAGAGCTAGTATTTCTGTCTCTGAGAGACAATCTTCCCTCTTTTCAGCATTTCTTCGCGAAAAGAATTTTTTCATAACTTTAAGGGTAGATAAAACAGGGATACTGTCGACTGGGTTCTCAATTTTGAGCCTCAGTCAAGTGACGAGGACGACAACTAAGCTGGCACCTTTCTCTCGAAATTTCCACACCATGTCAATGGGAGGACATTGATCCTTGACATATTTAATGTGTTTCACTCCAGGTTACACTGCTGGTCTTTAGAGGCATCAGGACTCGAACCCACGACTTGACGAAAATCGGCGATCACAAGTCCGTGACCATCTCCTCCAGCACATAATTGGAGCCGAGATACACGAAATATCGTGTCATGGTGAGGTGAACATTTGATAAATATAAACTTACATATTTTTTTTTTTTTTTTCCTAAATATGTATAAAATATATACTGAAAAATTTTGCTTATTTAGGATAAACTATTAAGTGCAATTCTCTATTTATCTTACATGGAATAATTATTTATAAATGTTGAAGTTAGACAGATGAAGCATATTCTATAGCTATTAATCCAATCATGAGTAAAATATAGTATCTAAAGAAACTTAATATAAAGTCAACATTACAGAAACTGTTGTCATGTGAAGCATAACTTATATTCTTATGCAATTCTTTGTATCATTGTAAACTCCATAACAATTAAAAATTAAAAAAATATATATATTTATTCGCTTGAGATACATTTTGATTTAAAATTTTTTTTTCTACACTGAGCTTTAAAAGCATAAAAATAATATCTTTTCCTCTATATATTCAACGATATTTCCTTCAGCGATTATAAGTCGTTAAAGCGTCAACTTATTGTTTCTACCAAATGTCTTTTTGAAACACTCATAATTGCCAAGTAATTAGCAACATTCAATTTTCAACTAATCCTCAACAAGAAAAGTAATAATTATTTCAACAGATTATACTTTTTTTTTTGGTCTTCGATAAAAGAAACCAGCAGAAAGAACTAGCATTTATGAGTCATAATTGTTTGTGATGTATCACGAGCCCAAATGGCTGATTCTCATAAAAATCAGCTGCTTCGCTTGTTTGGTTTTTTTCACTTTGTTTCCGATATATGAGTTTGCAGCGTCTGCGATAATTACAGGCATCTCGTTGTAACAGCTGCACTAGGCTTATCATTTTCAACTCAAAAAATGAGTAATTACGTTATTATTTTAAAATCAGCCCAGCAAAAATAATCATGAATCACCACATAGTTATTTTGTTAACCCTAATATTCTTTAAGATTGTTTATTTATTCAGATTTTTTTTTGTTTTGTTTTAAAATCGATATTACTTTTTAAAAATCATTTTCGTGTGAATTTTCAGTTTCTCGAATCGATATTATTAACTTTGAGAATATTTCATGCAATCGGGTTTTGAAAACTTAAGTAGATATACTGAAATTGTTTTCTTATTATGAAGCATATACTGATTCTTATTTATGCTTGCTTTTATAGTAACAATGCATTCTTTTTAAAGCAAAGTATTTGATCAAGGAAAATTGGAATTTGGCGAAATGTATTATGTTGATTCAAAGTATTGTTTTGAAAAACGAAAGATGAATTTGTCCCTCATGGCAAATATATGTGTGCGGTGTTTATACTTAAACATAACTGCATCGAAACATTAGAGAATATAACAGTTACTATATTTGTAATACATTTTTTAAAATTAAGAATATACTTATTTTTATTTATATTCATTTTTACAGTAATAACATATCGTGTTATGAATACAAAGTGTTAAATCAAGCAAAACTATAAGTAAACAAAACGGTCTATGTAAATTCTTGTATTCATTTGAAGAACACAAAATTATGCATCATAACAAATAAATGCGCTTATGTATATTTAAACATAACAATAGCCTATAATATATAATGTTTGCCTCATTTATTATACATTCTTATTTTTTTTTAAAAAAAAAAGTATAGCTTTGGGCAACAACATGAGAAAGTTAGATTTAATTTTGAACAAACACAAATAAAATAAATTGTAATGTTTAAAATCAAAAGAATAGTGTCAAAGATCGATTTAACGAAAAATATATAACCTGAAGTAACGTGTTTTTACAAATAAGACAAAAGTGTTTATTTTATATTAAGTTATATACTTAAAACATGTTTCATAGCAACTAAATAAAAGATACAAATGTTTATAAAGAAACAACTTACACTTCTTCAACTTTTGACTGATAGCTTACTTGGAAAAATATATCAGTTTCTATCAAAATTCGTTCTATTTTTCAATAAACAGATACCGTATTTATCGAAACATTGAGGTTACTGCAGCAACGAGACTGTTTTTTGTAGCATTTTTTTTCATATTTACTTATATCGTGTGCATTAACATCAGTTCTAAAATCATGTTACAATTACTTCTAAAGGGAAATTTTACAGTTATGTTTGATTTTATCATAAGTTTCAAAAATTCTTCAATACTAAATTTAAATATTAATTAGATACACATTATTTTGAATCCTACCACCACTTTTTTCCAGTAACAGATGTGATTTTTAAATAATACAATATTTGGCTATTAGGTATATTAAAAAAATACGTTCAGCTGTAAAAGAGACCTTTCTACTAGAAATTTTCGTTGAAATAACATCAAATTTTCAGATTTATTCGAAGAATAGCTGAAGGAAGATTATAATTTCGGTTTAGTTTCTAACTAGACCAAATGAAACAAATCATAACACTCCAATACACAAATTATTTGATAACAAAATTCAGTAAAATGTTTCAGAAACCCATACGAATTACATTTGTGTAATAAAAAGTCATGTATCGGAAAATTTAAACGCATATAAAATGAAATACTTAACGTAATAGTTGTCATCATGATCTAATTAAATTATATCGCCCTATTAAAACTATAATCATTTTTCCCACGAGGAATCTTTTAGTTTCTTCATCATATTATAAAAACGAAAAATAATTAAATTTGAAAACATTTCTTCAAAATAGAAATAATATTACATCAACAAAGAGATAATTATTTAAAATCCAGGCACCGCATTTTTTTGTAATTAATATTGTATTTACATTGTAGATCGGATTGTACAAAAGGGAATTTAAGAATTATTAATTTAGTATTTTTAAAACATTTCTTATATATTTACTCAATACTTTTGTATATGTATGGCACGTTAAATTTTATTATGAAATTAGAAATATATTTATTTAATGCAAGTGGTATAGTTCTTTTACAGATTTTTTAATTTGAAAAAGAAAATGAGTGTAAATTTATTAATATTTCTTTATAATGGAATCTGGAAAACTTAGTCTCATCCAAGACTTATCGACCTCACCACGATTATGCATGTTGAGTGATTTAAATAGCAAAGAAAGGTCAGAACAAAGAAGTTCGAATTAAATATTTATGTTTTAAGAGTGAAATTAAATCCAGTGAATGATTGAAAGGAAGGATTCTTGCGCAAGAATCCAAATACAGCTATGGTGCGCCAATCCCCGTGTATCTGTCATCTAGACATTTGAAAAAATGAGAAAAAAAGGGGGGAAATAAGTGACAGGCAGAATCGACTGCAGAGAAGAATTTCTAGGAATCCCGGTTGCAAACGAGTCACCCTTGTTTACCGAAGACAGTAAGTCCCATGTTAAAGAAAAAGATCATTAGACTATTTTGGGGTCATGATTTCTAAGCTTATCTAAAGAAGGTAAGCCTCTGAAAATAAATAAAACGACAACAACTTACTTTAAAAGAGTAAAATAATTAAATCGGAAGTAATCGTATATAATTTCAGCGTGAAGGAGGGCGAGAGATTTCTTGAATTCACTGAGGTAATTTCATTACAGGCGAGAATCTATTTAATTTTTAGATTCAGTGCCAGCTTGAGACAAAAAAAGTTTTTTTTTTTTATTTTGTAACATGATCTTAAACCGTTAAATGATTCATTAAATACCAAATATTTGCGCTCTTTATGTATGTTTTAAGCATTAAATACTGTTAGGTAAAAAAGAATTACGAGAAATGCTTTGTATTATTTACTATCCATCTTTGTTACCTAATTTTTCTTTTGCATTTCGATTGTCAATATACGCGAAATTCACTTTTCTGCTTATAACCCTTCTTTAATATAATTAAAGTATTTTCTTTGATAACACGGAACAAAATGAAAAAAATGTTCCAATTTTCACATAATTTGAGGCCAGTTTTATATTTTCATGTATATCTGTATTCACAACACACGCAATTATTTTCAACAAAAAATAATTTTTTCATACACTAGAAGTTTCATTAAAGTAAAAAAAAAAAAAAATAATAATGAAATGTGATTATGATACACATAGATATTTTTCTTCAGAAGTTTCAAAATAAATAAAAACACTTCAGACTAAAAACGCTGCGGGTTTATTCAGTTATTCGTATTTATTTTGATACTCATATCCCGAATTTGGAACGGTTATTCCAAATGCTTCCATGTTCTTCTGCCGTCTTCTTTCCACCATCAAAACTGATCACGCAGCTTGGCTTTCTCTTCCTGGGTTTATTTACCCTTCCACTATCACGTGACTATAGCTCCGGCCGAGAAAACAACATTGCGGCTGACGTAGATCGTGATGCGTAAAACACGTTTCTTCGTGTCGAGCAATTAGTTCTGACAGGTCCAGATGTTTTAGAAGCAGAGCCTGATGTTGCTTTTTTTTCTTCTTATATTTTTCAACGGCATTCGGGTGTCTCCGTCAGTTTTCGGACCGATCACATACACCGCATTTTTGACATTCGGACGCCTGTTCATAAATTATGGGCGAGGGCTCGTGTAATGTACTCAGGCGGTGTTAGTTTGACGAAGCGGGCTCGTAAATTTTTGCAATGAATATTTCTCTCTGCCTGCAGGCGATATGTTTTTAAGTTTATGTTAACTAATTTATTTATCAGAATTAAATTTGATAGAGAATAATTTTTTTCTGGAGTGGAATTAAAGTTGTTGTTAGTTTAAAATTGGTAAATTGAATTTTTGAACCAATTCCTCTCCGTGAATATAATTATAATTATGTAATTTCGCTTGTCTTTATTATGATTTTAAAAAAAACATTTGGGTGTTAGATATAAAGATCTAAAAATGAATCGATTGCTACTATTATTCTATTGATTTACTTGAATATTACTTGTGACTATGGACTACTTTTTGAAAGAGCAAAAAATAGATAGAAAATTTCAAAAAACCTTCCTCACAAAAGTGTGGGCGTAATTTTGTAATAATTTCTTTGCCTTTTCAAAGGTTTAAGAAAAATTTACTATAACAGATTTATATCAATCGGTTCAAGCCTAAAATATTTTTTTCCCCTTTAGAGCCGGCTAAACAAATTTCGAATTATTGGATCAACTTTGCTTAAAGTTTAAACTATATTTTCTTTTTCAAATAACTTAAAAACGTGTAATATTGATCATAGAGTAATTAAAATAATAATTAAATAATTAACAGCTAAGACGTTTTTTACCGAAAAAGACACGTGGATGTAAAAAAATATATTTAATTAACGAAATCATAAAGTTGAAAGCAAATGTTTAATCGCCGTCTAGACATTTTTTTCTTATCTTTTGAATTTAAGGGAAAGAAGTTTTTTTTAAGTAAAAACAAACGTACAAGTCTTTAATCAAGCATTAATTAATCAAGCGGTAATTAATTAGGTGTATCATGTCTACTCCCAGTCTCTCAAGACTTATATAATAGGATGAATAAAGATAAATTGCAAACGCGTGCGAAATTATTTTTAAAATTAATCCATTACATTTCAGTTGCTTGGTATATATAGTAGCATATGGAGCTTTCTTAAATTCTTCACCGAAATTGTGATATACTAAAATAAGTGTAACCATTAGAGATAAAAGAATTATAAATTCTAATTTACTAATAGATATTACTAACTGTTAATAGATTTAATGATTAGCTAAATTTATGAAATTGTATAGAAATTTTAATGCTTTTCATAAAACAGATTATTTTCGATTTTTTATTCATATTTCATGTAAGCATTTTAAATGAGTTGTAATGTTTGATGTTATATTTCTTAAACAGATTGGTATAATTTATCCGTTTGAGTTATAATATAAATGCATATAAAAAAAAAATCTTCGTTTCATAATTATTGAACATATATTTATATTCCGGAACAGGTAATTAAAAGAAAATGTATTTTCCATTTCGCAGACGAAGGCGATAAAGTCGCCAAAAATCAAACAGACAATATATTTTTTTATGTGTATACTGTGTGTTGTCGCCAATAAAATCTGCTTGGCGAGATTTGCGCCAGCGGAATGGAAAAGTAGCAAAAAAAATCAGCATAAAAATTAAGATTTTAATTACTATGCCGCAATTTTCCGTTAAAGGAGGCCGTAAAAAATAGCTAAATAGTGTGTAGCGAATTCTGAACCACAATTGTAAGCACCATTTTGCGAAAAAAATTTAACCATTGCCAACAGCTTCTTTTGACGGAAAGGTACAAAAATGCCTTTCATAAATGAGGTTAATTGAAGTATTATGTGCAAGCCAAAAATACAGATTTTTGGATTCGATAATGATTTCATTTAGATGAACTTATCGTATCTTCGTATTTTTTGTTAATCCTGATAGATTTTCTTGCACAGATAACTGATGCATTAGTCACATGTTCTCTGTTTCTGATTAGTTTACAGGTGTTATTTTGGAACACACACACACACACACACACATACACACACACACACACATATATATATATATATATATATATATATATATACATGCATACATAAAAACTATAACAAATAAAAGGCGCAAGAAAGAAGGAGTTTGTCCGATGTAGACAAAAATAGGCGGATTGGAAAATTATGTATAGAATGAAAAATGATAAAAATTTCAGAAAAATTGAATGATTTATTTTAGAGTTACATACTTACAGAGTAAACGAGCTCAAGCTCAATAGGATGTTGACACATCTCTAGCCAGAATACAAGCTGCAACATGACGTGGCATAGAGTGATAAAGCTGTCTGGTGGTCTCCTGTAATATTTCTTGCCAAATTTGCTCCAATTGTCAGGCTAGGCCATCAACATTCCCTGGTAGAGGCAGTCGCTTTAACATCATATCCCAGACATGCTAAATTTAATAGAGATCTACCTGACCAAAGAAGTGCTTGACAAGCTGTAAGACAGTTCATAGAATTATGTGTCGTATTTGGTCTGTTATTATGTTGCTGAAAAGTAAGGACAGCGTATTGAAAAAGGAATGGTACCAAAAAAGATCTCAGAATTTCGTCGATGAAACAATGTGCTGCAAGTGTGCCCCTAATGACAACCAAATGGTTCCGGCTATCAAGTGAAATGGCACCCCAGACCATAACTACCGGTGGAGGGCCTATATGACGTGCAATAGTGGTAGCAGGATCTGCCCGCTGCAACTGGCGTCTCCAGAAACGTCTTTGATGATCGTCAGGACACAGGATCGTTGGAAGCAGGATTCGTCGCTAAGCACTATATGTCCCCAGTCAGCATCATTCCAACTTGATTGAGCCAAGCACCACTGTAATCTGGTTCGACAGTGTGCAGGCGTGAGTGGCAGGTGGCGTAGAGGTCGATATGAGCGTGGATTTCACTCAATAAGCCGTCTGTGAATGGTCATGGTGGACACTCGTGTGCGGGTCACGTGGCTGATAACGATGAATCAGGCGCTGTAACAGATGATCTGACAATCATTCTGTTCTCCCGATCTGCTGTGGTCCTAGGTTGAATACGACCATCATGTTGTGGAAATCAGCCATTGACCACCCATTCTTGCCTGCATTTTCTAATCACCGCATTGTGCTCACATGTTGTGCTCGAATCCTGCGGCGAGGTATTTTTCCAGTTGTTGAAAGGTATCCTAAATCGGAATGCAGTAGAAAATTTGACCATCAGATTGAGAATCACTTCTTATATACACCTGCTGAGTGTGCAGTTCCAATGCAATGTAGCTCCCTGTATTCATTCATTGGACCCAAAATTTTAATCATTTGCAAGAAATTTTATTAAAATTGGGAAACTCATTCTTGGTGCATCGTTTTTTTTGTTATATATATATATATATATACGTCATATATATATATACGCTGTCGTATATATATATATATATATATTGTTACGGAAAATTCTTTTTCTCTAATGTGTGTATGTGTACGTGGAGTGAAAATAAATTCTAACTCGGAGAATAACAACAAAAGACGATCCATTCGTAAATCTTCAAAACAAACACATGTAGCACAATTTGGACAATAACAGATAAACAGCACTTGCACAATTTCGTAACATAGAAAGGGTAACAAATCACGCATTAATTACAGTCACAGTTATTTCCTCAACGTCAGCTTATAACTCCTCACTGTGAACAACCACCGTAGTAATATTCTGCATTTCCAGGGCAGGATCCGTCGATTCCCAACAGATACATGTTGTTTCTTCACAAATTTACTCGGCTCGCGTTACTTCAAGTTTCAACAGCGTTCAGTCGATCTCTTGATTAATCTCCTCAACAGAGTTTGCAAAGCAGATTCTCTGTAACAGATCCTCTAAATTGAAGCTGAATCTCCAGCAAATTCCCTCGGTCACAATTCCCCGATCGGTCTACAAATTAACTCCACAGACAAATTGCTTCCGTACTCAGACCGATTCCTCAGACTGACTCCAACGACTGTAGTTCTTGGCGTATTTATACCTTTCCGGTCAGGCGTGACGTCACACAGGATATTTCACGAAAAGTCTGCAACTTTCTTCCCTTTCGGTTTTTCGCTTATTTTTGAGTACTTTCCCTTTCTCGTCAAAGTCGCCAAATCCGTCGCCTAGGTGAAGGGGTCATTTCCTAAACTCTAAATACATATTTTTCTTTATAAGAGAAGCATTGCATATATATATACAGATGGAGGATAAAATAATACGAACACCTGTGAAATAATGGAAATTCTTTATTAATAGGGGGGTTGGACCATCTTTTGACTGAAGTACAGATTTAATGCGACGTGGGATAGATGCATAAAGGTCATGGACAATATTTAAAGGAATATTAAGCCATTCCTCCTGCAGAACGGTCTCTAATTCCAAAAGGCTGGTTGGAGATGGTAATCGGGTACGGAGTTTGGACTCCAAATATTCCCATAAATGTTCAATAATATTCAAGTCCGGAGACTGAGGCAAGATGTTCAACTTCATCGTCATGCTCTTCGAACCATGCTTGAACACACCTAGAAGTGTGGATAGGGGCGTTGTCGTCTTGAAAAAGCGTTCGCTCTTCAAGGAATACAGTCTGGACAAAATGATGGACATGATACCTGAGAATGCTTAGATAGTGATTGGATTTGATTCTCCTATGCAAAATAACAAGTAATCTAAGACCGCGCCGAGATATCGCACCCCATACCATAATGGAGCCCCCACCCCCTGCTTCACAGTCATCAATAGGCATTCAGGATTAAACGCGTCCGATCGTCTGAAATAGGAGGAATGACGATTCATCTGACCATATTACCTGTTGCCAATGCTGTGGGGACCAGCCTTTGTGATCTCTGCACCATTGGCGTCACTTGAAAGCATTAGTTGCTGTCACCGAAGGCTTACGAATTGTCTCTCTACCATAAATGTTCGCAGCATGAAGTTCCTTTTTGAAAGTTTTTATTGAAACGGGGTCTGAGAGATGACTGTTCATTTCGAATGTTATCTCGGATAACGATTGCTTGTGCTTTTGGGCTACTATGCGCTTCAAGACCCGTCTATCACTTTCAGCAAGCTTTGACTTTGGGCCACTGTTGTGCTTTGAAGACGTCGTCTTAGCCCCTTTCGTGTACGCTGTCATAACGGCTGATACTGTACTCCTTCAAATCCCAAAAGGTTTGCTGCTTCCGTAACCGATGTTCCACTCAATGCTCTCTAACAATCATTCCTCTTCGGAACTCTGACTAGTCTGACATTTCAACTTATCACAGACAGTTCGATAGACGCATGCAACGCAAGTGACTGCTGTTGAGAGACTGATACCTTCTTCTTCACGCTCTCTAGTTGGCAGATTTCTGTTGCAGGTGGCGCGACTGTACTGCAGGTGCGAAATACGTCACTTTTTCACAGGTGTTCGTATTATTTTGTCCTCTATCAGTATATATATATATATATATATATATATATATATATATACCTAGAATAATTAGGAATTCGAATTACGAAACTCGCGAACATGATTGTTAAAAATAAACTTGATGACCCTGTTCATATAAATAAATATCATCAGCTTATATGGAAAACGGACTCTCTGTTATGTTTAACAACGCAATAGTCAGTTCTTCTATTTGCAGTCCTCCCTCGAATAACAGGGTACCAAATAACTGTTATTCGAGGGATGCCTATATATAAAAGCGTGTTCATAATTCTATATTAAAATCTTATTGATTGATTCTATAAATTACTAATATCCTTAAATTCTTATTTAAAAGTTATTGAACTTGCCAATTATGAATATTAGAATGTATTTGGGTTTTATATTTGTCAATAAATGATGATAATTTGTCAACCTATTTTAAGAATCATCTAAACTATCACAGAGAACGCATACTTGCATCTAATAATTCTTTTGAAACCACGAATGCATATACAGAAAGAGAAAGGAACAAAATTAGAAATTCAGATAAAACATTAAAGAACCAAAATGAAAAGTGACAACTCCAAGATAATAGAAAGAACAATAAAACATTGAAATGAAATTCTAAGCAGATAGGGAAGAAAAGGTGAATCGATAGCATATATTCGAATAGTGAAAAAAAATGACTTTACTTCCAGTGACAAACACCCATCTAAAATAAACAATCGTTTTGAAATTCAGCTCTTGATCTTGAAACTCAGAAATAAAATACAACACATAAATGCATTCGTAACAGAGGCTATATTTTCTTCAAAATAATGACACGGAGTATCAGATGTGAAAAAAAAAATTAAATAAAAACAACACCACTAGTTGTCGTGGTATTCTTTCAGTACGGTAACAAATTATTGATCTTTTTCTTCCAGTTTTTCTTAGTTTAGCTTTTGTTTGTAGTTTTTTTTTATTATTATGGAACGAAGAACGATCTTTTGCGAAATACACAAAGAAAGAAAACTTTTCGTTTAAAATGAATTGAATTCATTACTGTTGTTTCAATTCATTTCCAAATTTGAATTGCTACACTTAAGTGTATTATTAAATGGAAGAAAATGCAGTAAAACGTATTAGTTATAGTTGTGGTTTTTGTACAAGTAATTGCTTTGTTTAAGCTAATAAATATTATTTAAGAATATATCATTTAAGAATATTGATATTAATCACAATTTATACCACTTCAAACAACATAATTGCTAAAATAGCATTCGAAACTAGAATATACTGTGAAATCAAACGGAAACCTGTCAACAAGCTTAGAGGTTAGTAAAAGTTGAGATATTTCATGAAATTATAATATTATTAATGCAAACTGTATAATATTGCTACTCACATACTTATAATTTACTGCCATAACTTCTGCATTTATGTCTAATTACTATAGTATGCATTTCATTGTCTGCTAACGACATTATTATATAATATTATGTATGTGAGACATATTACTGCAATTTAAAGGGACAAAGCTTTGTCGATAAGTTTTAAAATGAGAGATTACTTATTCTCAATATAATGAAATATCTAAATAATCTATTCCGAAATTCAATAACTCTTAACGCGTTTTACAATAAGTGAGTTATATATAACCATGATGAAATGTCAGTTAGTTTGTCGTCCAATCGAGGTCTTACAATTGAATATTACCGACCTATTTCGTTTTTTGTACCATAATTCATATGAACATAACTAACATAGCAAATTAGTAATTATTTTGTTCATAGTTAGGATAAACAATACAGGTAAAACAAATAAGACATTATTTTGTGTCATTTTATGGTGATTATAGCTATCAAGTAGATAGAGTGGTTGTTTATTAACATTGCATTTAGAAACAACCCGAATTAATATTGGCTACTGACATCGTAATTTTACAAACTGGTCAACTAACAACGATGATATATGAGAGGACATCCCACTCTGACCAAACTTCCAGCGTTTTTTTCAGTCGCGGGTTCGATCTTTGGAAACTAAAGAACCGCCGTATAGCAGGGACTGATGTAAATTAAATCTGCGGGGCCCAAAGCCCTCCCGTTGATGTGGTGTGAAAGTTAGGAGAGGGGGCAAAGAAAATTGGACAGAACATTCCAATGATTGAAATTTGGTGTCCAATGAATGAATAGAGGGAGCTACAGCGCATCGTAACTGCGCGCTCAGCATATGTATGTAAGAAGCGATTCTCAATCTCGTGGTCAAATGTTCTGCTGCATTGAGATTTAGGATAACTTTCAACAACGGAAAAAATGCCACGCCACAGGATTCGAGCTCATTACGAGCAACTGTAAGAGTTTATAAGGGGTCGTATTATTGGATTGAAAGAGGCAGGATGGGGAAATCGGATAATCGGTCATCATATGGGTCGAAGCGATACAATGGTTAGAAGATGCAGGCAAGAATAGGTGGACAATGGCTGATTTCCACAACATGATGGTCGTATTCAACCTAGGACCACAGCAGATCGGGAGAACAGAATGATTGTCAGATCATCTGTTACAGCGCCTGATTCATCGTTATCAGCCACGTGACCCGCACACGAGTGTCCACCATGACCATTCACAGACGGCTTATTGAGTGAAATCCACGCTCATATCGACCTCTACGCCACCTGCCACTCACGTCTACACACTGTCGAACCAGATTACAGTGGTGCTTGGCTCAATCAGGTTGGAATGATGCTGACTGGGGACATATAGTATTTACTGACGAATCCTGCTTCTAATTGCGTCCTGACGATCATCGAAGACGTTTCTGGAGACGCCATTGAAGCGGGCCGATCCTGGTACCACTATTGCACGTCATATAGGCCCTCCACCGGAAGTTATGGTCTGGGGTGCCATTTCACTTGATAGCCGGACCTCTTTGGTTGTCATTAGAGGCACACTTGCAGCTCAGTGGTTCATCGACGAAATTCTGAGATCTTTTTTGGTACCATTCCTTTTCCATTACACTGTCCTTACTTTTCAGCAACATAATTCCAGACCAATTACGGCACATAATTTTATGAACTGTCTTACAGCTTGTCAAGCACTTCCTTGGCCAGGTAAATCTCTTTCCAATCTAGCATGTCTGGGATATGATGTTAAGGCGACTGCCTCTACCAGGGAATGTTGATGGCCTAGCCTGACAATTGGAGCAAATTTAGCAAGAAATACTACAGGAGACCAGCAGATATCTTTATCATTCTATGCCACGTCATGTTGCAGCTTGTATTCTGGCTAGAGATGTGTCAACATCTTATTGAGTTTGAGTTCGTTACTTTGTAGGTATGTAACTCTGAAATACATCATTCAATTTTTCTGAAATTTTAATCTTTTTTTCTGTTCAGCAGATAATTTTCCTTCTAACTCCTCGTAATAATACTTGTGTATATGAAGATAGAAGCATTAATCAACATTTCAAAATCATCTGCTTAAAAAGAATAAGACATGTTGTCCATTATAAAAGCATAAAAGTGATATTTTATATATAATTTTTGAACTTCATTAGATGCAATATTTTATTCATTGGAGTTACTTTTTATATGCAATTGCAAATGTCTGAAATTATTCACTACATTTAATAATATATCTAAAGATAATTAATATTTATTTCACACTCTATAGTTATTGTTATATGTTTAGCTTGATATTATAATAATGCGAGAGTGGCTCAAACTGTACTTGTATCTGGAGACAGTTGATCTCATTAAGCTAAATTGTAGTTACCAATAGGTACTGCCATCTGTTAAATGGAGCCAAGAAATATTTGACAATTATTTATTGGTTAGTTTTTGATTTGGTAATCATTTTCTGCCAAATCAAAATTTAATTGCAGCAGTGTCATGCTGGCTTCGTTATTGAAATCTGTATTTATCATTATGTACCAGAAACTAAGCGGCAAACAAAACAATGAGGAGCTCCCATTGTATCATCTCCAAAGTAGGCGAGGATGATCTCATTGGGCAGAAAAGTTATAGCGAAGAGTTATTGAGGTGCAAATGGTATCATGATTACGAGTATAACTAACGGAGATTGAGGAAATAATCTAATGAGTCAAGATGCTTTCTGAAATCAAGCTATTTTTGATGCTAAGGGCTTGGAATGTCTAAGGGCTCATTGAACGACCTTTAGAAGAAAAAAAAAGATAAACAGTAATTTATTTATATACCTTATAAGAAAATCTATTAATAGTTTGAAACTGTTCCCACAATGCAACATTTTACTGGAAATAGAATTAATATATCTGTCAACCGCTGTAAGCTGTTGAGGTCCACATTTTTTCAGTAAAAAGAATACAAAAACTATTTTACGGAAACGAAAACCATGACACAATATATGTTGATGAGTTAAAGTAAACGTACAGCCAATGAGAAATATTCCGGAGGACACAAATAATGACCATCCCTTGTGGAACCAGGGCGCCGTCAACTAACGAGCCCCGGAATACACGGGATCCCTAGAGTGCTCATAGAAAAAGAACGCCCTGGCCTGACGACGTATAATGATTTGAGTGCAACGAAAACGAGAGAAATAATAATGAACTTTCCGGGAAAGGGAAAAAATGTACTTACCCAGAAAAAAAAAATCTTTTATTTCGGTTTCTATTTTTAAGCTCAGGTTTATTTTATTTTTCTCTTTGTGAAATTTGGGGGTATTTTGAAAGGAATTTGGTACGATTTCAACAGTTCCCCGTAAAGGGTTATTAAAATATAACAATGTTTATGTTCTATTTAAAATAAATTTTGGTCATACACTTACTTTAAATAATAAGTATTATCAATATAAAATTTTTAAATTCGAATGGTAATAAATATTTCCATTCATTTTCAAATAAAATAATTTATAAATTTAAAAATCAAATATTTTTATTTCCGATATATTAAATTCCATCATTATTAAAATAAAATAAGTTTATATGGAATCCCTCATTTTTATTCTAAAACTTTGCACCACAAATTACTTTTTATAAGAACGTTAAGAACTTTTTACAATACCATTTAAGAGTATATAAATAAATACGATTACTTTTTAAAAAAATGTTTTCCTAATGTGCGGTTTAAAACGTTTCTTCGATAGATTTGTTGTTGAAATTAGTTTAAAATTGTATTTGTTTTTAATATGATTTGAAAGTTTATTTTAAATCAAAATGTGACCTATATTTCGATAGAATTGAATGCATTTTCATATAAAAAAAATTACTGTAAATCATTTATACAATTAAAATTCTCTTACAACTTTCTTACTATGCACGACTGTTGTGGATGGCAATGCTTAAGTCCATTGGTTCCACAAAAGTCGTGTGACCGTTGAAGCTCAGTGGATATGATTAAGATCTCACGGCTGCTTGTTTCTATAGATCATGGATTGCAATCCTAATGCCAATAAGGAGCCATTGTGTAATGAGGCACATACACATTAAACTCATGGAGGTTCATTATCTTAGAGTTAGGATCATATGAAATATTGGAGATTGGGAAACCGGTTCAGGTGTCGTGCCTTAACAGTGGCTCAAAATTTAAAGGTGCGTTGACAAATGCCATGCCATGTTTTGCTTCAAAGGTGAATAATAATTAAATGATCAATCAATCCACAAAAAACCGACGTATAAAGTAATTGGAAATGTTGCAATTAATTGGAAATATCTTGCAGAATAGTATACTTTATCAGGAATTTGTCATATATAAAAGTTGATAAGAATAATGAGATAAGTCACCAATATGCTTCAGGGACCCTGAGCTGTTCGAGTGATCTCCCGTTTCTCTCGTGGATTTTATTGTCAATATTAAACACTGCTAACGTATACCAGGAATACTTTAGGAAACTCTTTATATTACGACCCTTTTTCTTGTAATTTAACCCCCTTCCTTCCGCATCTGTGGTAGTCGAAAGGACCTGGTCATAAATTCTCTGCAGGGGTTTCTTCAACTGAGTCGTGAGCTTGAGTCCTGATTGCACTAAAAATGGCCATAAAGCATGATAAAACCATTGGGATTATAGCACTATCATTGGTGTGTTTTGTAAGTTTGGATCGTAAGTTGCAAGCTCGAGTGTCATCCTCGTAATTTGTTTGACATTTTCTAGGTCTCTTGCCAATAGACCTCGCTTAACCTAAGATATGCTTGATACTAAAAAACAATCACCCCCTTTTCCCTACTTCTTTACTTTATTTATGAAGTTTTGTATAGCTCATTGATATATATATATATATATATATATATGTGTGTGTGTGTGTGTGTGTGTGTGTTTAATTAACAACTAATTGATGAAGTTCAGCCAAATACTGTTCTTTAGCGAAAAACAGTTACCAAATTACGACGATCAATAACCCCCATGTAACTTAAGGACCCTTGTTAATTGAAATCAAATAATATAATATGTACCATTACTTTCAGTTTAAATGCTCTTACAAACATATGAAATTTTATTTAAAAAAGGAAGATGTTTATATTTATAACATTTTCAAGCAATTATTTTAATCACAAGACTGATATTGTCTTATAATAAACATTGCATGCCTTCTTAACATCATGGCGAAACCTATTCTATGAGACTACTGTAGTTGAGTGATCTAGGAATCGCGACCGTTCTTTAGTCGAGCAAGTATATGAGTCCTGTTTCCTCTAAAGTTCCGTAGTGTAGATGACTGATGCACTTTAAATTTGTCATGACTCTGAAGTTCTCTAGTTGGGTGATGAGGAAGTTCTGGAGGATATACTAGTACTCAACACTTGACTGAAATTCAAAGTGACGAGGTTGTCGCCAATAGCCCTCGTGTTGCTTCTAAATACGACATTATTAAATGATCATCAACCTTCATTTTTCACGTTAACTGTTCAGGAAACATACTAGATGTAAAAAACAACAACAAAGGCATTTTCCCGAAATATAATTTTTTTAAAGTAATTATGCATCAACTTTTTCAATATTTTAATTTTAAAACTGATATTGGAAATTATTCCATAATTATACAGCGTTTCATACCATAGAATCAAAAGTATGAGACGAATTATATATAAAAAATGGGTATTCTATATTGCAAATGGAATTTTAAATGTTACTAATTACCTTTGTGTTAATATAGAAATATGCACTTGTGGTGAATGTTTTAAAAAAAAAATCTCTTTTTGTGTGTTCATGATATTTAATAATTATTTTTCTTCCTATCTATTTCGTTTTACAAAGCAAAAAACAAACGTTGTTTACTTTTTTTTTCCTAACACTACTTTAAGCTACCGACATTACGTTAAAATGATAAAAACTCCCCAAAAGTGGTTTAGAAAGTAATAACATTCGTGTTTAAATGTGATAAGGAAATGTGACACTACTATTAATGGGGGTAGTTTATGAACTTGGAAAAGTGTAATATAGTCTTGGCAGAAAAATGTGCTTTTATTAAACATCGCATGTCATACACTGCATTCGGGTTTAATGCCTTTACGCACGCGTCTCAAATGGGTTAACTTCTATTTAAATGAACTTTTGTATTTTCAATGCATTTAGCACCTGAATTAGAATACTTTTTTCCAAAATTCAGGCGCCAAATGCTATTAATATTTTTTTGTTGCTGAAAAGTAAAGAGGTTCTGTATTATTCAGAAATTATTCATATGTTTATGACTTTTGATGTTACAGATGGCGATTAGACGGCATATAAAGCTGTTTTAAGTCTTCATTTAATGGTATTGTTAAACATAAAAATATTCTACGTTAAAGTTTATTCTTAATTTTACTTTAAAGCTGTCGTAAGCTGGCTTTATATTCTTCAAGTAACGCAAAATATACACTAGGGGAGCTCAAACTATATCTATTTTTAAACATATATAGCGGAGCAAAAAAAAAAAGGGTGAAAATTGTGCAATGCCATCTATGGTTATGGTCGTGAACTCCTGGTCGGAGGTTTACGTTGGGCTGATGCACATGAAATCTGTCGAGGCTCGTGGAGAGTTGTGGAAGTTTGGAGTGGGAGGTGCCAGCTCAGGTGTCATCATCGTTATTTGGCTGAGGCTCAAAATTACTATGTCTATCACCAATAGCCCTCGTGTTATTTCTAAGTGCAATAACAAAAATAATTAATAAACTATCACACATACTCACTCCGTACTATAATGATGAGCGTCATGTTAGCTCAGTGATTATGTTATCGAGCTCCACACTCATAAGTGAAGTCTGAGGTCAGTGTTTTGGCTTTCAATCGGCATTGTGTCTCCTTATTTTAAGATCATATTGTAAACACTATGTTTCATCAACAGTTACCTTTAATTTCAAGAAATTTCGATAATTTTCATTGTTTTAAATAATGTTTATGTAATGTACTATTCTCATTCATTTTGATATTTGGTTAAAGTATGTAGAACAAATTTAACATAGACTTTTGTTTCTCCCAAATTTTCGTGAAAAATAGTTCAAATCCTTTCTATGTTGATGATTAAATATTCTGACATCATTTTCAGTGGCTTTCTGCGGTTGATTCTGACAAAATCATGCACTTTTTCAGTAATTTGGAGCATCTTAGATGAACTTAATTTTCCTTTATGCTTATCTCATTTCTTCCAGTCGAAAGACTTTTGCGCCACAAGAAACCAATTGATCTACTTAAACACACATCACCTTAATTTTATGTCACCATTTTGCGATTCAGAGGCCTTTATATCAAGTTTTGTGTTAAACTTAATTGCAGGTTTTTAATCCATTTTAATAATTCAGATTAAAAATATTATACTTATCGAATGAAGGATCATATCTTTTGAGTTAGTTTAACAAATGTGCAGAGTTAGGTTAAAGCAATACTCCAGCAGATGATCCAGTTTTATCAAGTGTGCCCAATAACATTGATAAAAATAATACATACATACATACATACATACATATATATATATATATATATATATATATATATATTTGCTGTTTAAGATATAACTACGTACCAGTTCTGATTTTTATACTCGATACGAAATCTTAATCGCTCACCTCACACTACATCAGAACTTCATACGATGCCATACCCATAAATAATAAACTTTTGCTTCTGGCTCACAAAAATATTGCCTTTAAAAAGCTGACAACTCTTCCCTCTAACCCACACTATCACATCTTTTGTTTTTGTTGGCTTTTTAAAGGTACAAATAGCAAGAAGGAAAGAACCTCTCATTCACGAACTCTAACTGCATCATTCTCCCATTCATTATCTACGTCATAACTAGACCCATTTAGTATATTAAAAATATTCATCTATTTTGTATAGCGTTTTTCACAAAAAAAAAACAGTAATGTAAATTACGAGAGAAAATTTCATAAAAGTTTTGCATAAAAGAATATAAACATTTACTATATAACTACGTATCGACTCTGAATAGAAACTGATTTATACTAACCACTAACCAAACAGAAGATCAACACTTCATACAATACCGTATCCATAAATAGCAAACTTTTCATTCTTTCTCACTACCATTTAGCTTCCAAACCAGAACCGCTCCCCCTCTCCACACACATCACATATTTTGCTTTTTGTTATCTTTCCAAAAATTCGCGTGGCAATAACGAAACAATCCTCCATTCACGAGCCTCCACGTCATAACTAAACCCATTTAGTAAATTAGATGGGCCTAGAGCTCGGAATTGATACTCCCGTTCTATTCTAATTGGTTAACAGGAGGAACATTAATTGTAGCAGATACTCACCCATTAAATGGGTGCACGTTACATTCCATTATCTGCGCACGGTGCACAGTTATTACATCCGGCTCACACGCCACGGACTTGTTAAAGGACCGATACGTGAGCCACGGCCAACTAAGACGTGGTATTTAGTTGCGCGACTCGGGAGTTGATAAGTGTTCCGCGCAACTATTATTTACTTGCATGGGAAGCTTCGATCAACCGGGAGAAAGCTCGTTTCGGGAATTATCATATCAAATACTGAGGGGAGTGTGTAATGTTACACTTTGAAGCACAATGTAATGGGAATGATGGGACTGAGAGCTGTAATTGCGGTCTGATTGGGATTTCCGGGTTGGTAATGGATGTCCATCCAGCCTGATGCCAATTTCCTCAAGTTACTCATCTTGACAACTGGAATTAATCTCGGAATTATTGATATCGGCTCTGAGGAGTTCTTTCGTTACTATATATATATATATATATATATATATGTGTGTGTGTGTGTGTGTGTGTGTTTGTAAAATAAATATAATAATTCTTTAATGTAGAGAAATAATTCAAAAAAACATTTACTTACTAATATTAAATTACTAACATTAAACATTAAAATACTAACATTTTTTTTTTCATTTATCATGTTTTCCGACTCAAGAAATATATTGGTATTTACGATACACCCTAAATTTACGGGACAATTTTTTTCATAATAAAAAAAGTGTAGAAAGTATACATTTTCATTCATAAAAGTTATAAAGTGCTGCTTTCAGTTTTGGTGTACGTTTCATAGTTGACGTGTTGTACTTATTTTATCAACATATAACGCCTACAATGGAACCTCTAATAGCTTTGATACAGTGTTAAAAATTCGTATTTTAATGCTTATCATATGACCATCTCCCAATTTTAAGTTGACGTTTCTATATAAAAAGGAACGCCTTATATCCTGAAAAAGACGATATATATGATTTAGAATTCGATTTAGAAGTAACTCGGATTTCTCTGAATCACAAGTTTAATTAGTACTGATATTCATAATGTTTTTAGAATTTTATTGACATTACGGCTCAAATTGTTGGAATAATAATTATTTGTATTTTTATTCATGTAAAATTAAAAACATAATAGGAATAATTCCAAGTGCCTATCTGACTCAAAGTAATTAGTAATAGGGAGATCTGACCTCAATGAAAGGAACTATTCGAGCTTTTATTTCTTCACCGAGTTCGTATAAAGCACATAAATCATTACACTTTATGAAATACGAAAATAATCGAATACCAATACCAAATTTTGATTTTTAACACTTTTTTTTATTTTACTATTTCTTGATAAATGTATGAATTCATCGTATCAGTAATGCCAATTCAAATTAATCAAAATTAAAAAAAAAATGGCTGTCCTATTTTTTAGACATTCATGCCATTAAATTAAGAAGTGTAGACATCTGGCAAAATAAAGAAATAAATAAAATCTCAATAAATGCATCGAATTCTTTTGTCATAATGTGTAGAAATTAAAAGCACGAGAGACAATAAGGAATGGATTCTTTTACCGCATTATGATTCAAAATGAGATATAATGTTTGTCTTTGAGCTTCACAGGGGTCTAAGGCTTCCCAGAATAAGCTGTGAAATCTGAATGATTCATTAACAAAATAAAATCATATTTATGTAGTTATTATTATTATATTATTCCTTAATATATATATATATATATTTAAATTATTTTCTACCTGATATATATATATATATATCAGGTAGAAAATAATTTAAATCAGGATCTTAGAATGATGCTTTATAAGTTAATTCTACACACATGCATTTCTTTAAGTTAATTTTACATGTATTATCTAAATTTTGCTACATTTTGGTCATGTATAATTAACTCCATTATTACGATAACATATCAATTATCACAAAATGGACTTTTTATTAGAATTCATGTGAATCTCTCGAAATAATCAGATTAATATCTTAAATTAATTTACGAATATTTCTGCATTTTTATATTTTATATATATATATATATATAATGTATATGTGTGATCAATATTTTTCAATATAAATAAAAGCATAACTTGATGAAAAAAATTCCTTTATTATGATAATAATTTGATGTTGTTAAACTGTTTCTAATTTGATACATTTAAACTCCATCTCTAGAAATATATATTTAACTCGTGTGAACTATTATGTGCAAATATTTAAAAATCTTCTTATCTAATGAAATTTATCAATTACAGCTTTTTGTGCTTCTTTGCTTATTTTAATAAATGTATAAAAATGTATTATAATTGAAAATGCCCCTTGAGAGAATTTTATAACTTTATACGGAACAGAACCATATATGCCGTAACAAAACCACCTATATAAATTCATTGTCAACATATTAGCCAGGAACAGATAAAAGAAAAAAAATTCTCTCCGTGATTTTTTTTTTCTTCCTTCCTTTCTGTCAGATACGAAATTAATTATTTTTCCTTAAGACTAGTGAAGACTGAAAACAAAAATATTATAATAGCATACAAGACTAATGCTCTGTCATAGCAAATTTTTACGAATGCAAATTTTGAGACAATTTTGGAGTCGCATAATTAACATCGTCTGTGACGTAAATGGCTCCGAGTCCAAAAGAATTATTTAATTATTCTTTGCCTTACATAAATCCAGAACCATAAATTGCTCCTCATCTTAATCTTAGACAGCCACGAGGACATTTAAGCAATAAATATAGAACATAGCACAAAAGCTCTGAATTGTCTTTGAGCTCAGAATGCAATTTCATGTTTTAAAAAAATAGAATATATATCTAGAAACATATTATACAGATTTTGTATATGGAATAATGTTTATAAGACTCGAAACATCATTATTTTGATATATGTAAATAGCAGTTCCTTTGAGAAACTGTCCATTTTTCTATTAAACAAAATATTACCAGACAAATTGACAAAACATTTTCTTCTCGTATAATTATTCGTAAAAATTTTCGTGTTCTCCCCTCATAATTTTTTAAAGAAACATCTCGATCTCTCGAGATCTTCTGGAATTCTCTTTCAATCCTTTCTTGGATTAACATAATTTAGATCAGATCACAAATAATTTTTTTTTTCATCGAATAACAAATATTTAGTGCAAGTGGATAGATATGACCTCGAGATAATAAAACAAACCAACGTATTAACAATCTGATCAAGTTCTAAATAATAAAGACAACTGCCAATAGCCTGCTTGCAATTTTAATTTAATAATAATTAATGTCTTTCAATCAACATTTTACTAAAATTTTGATTTTTAAATCATTAAATTTTATAAGTCATTCAGAGAAGATTGTATCATTACCCAATTGAAGAGGAAACAAGATATTATTATAATTCACCCGTACATTTTGAAATCAAATTATTTGCTGATTTTAGGAATTGAAAAACCATTGTACTAATTTAAATATCTTATAATTAATTGTGCTCTGTGTAAAATGCTGATAACAAAGATAATAATATAACATTTTTAGCACTATCTAGTGAAGATAATAAGAACAATGTTCGAGTTTCTATTTTATTCTCTAATCATCGTGTATAAATTAATAAAGTGGTGTTAAGAGACCCTCTACACAAAGAGAAAGAATATTTTTTTAAAAAACTGTCTTAATGCCTGTATTACTCTCTAATCAATTCCTAATGATTAATAATTATCATTCTAATGCATTTTAGTAACTATAATATATAAAAAAATTAATGTTTAAATTTTCCTTATTATTCATTATTTGCTTATAAAATTTTGTTGAGTATTTTATTCTATCATAAATATTTGAATCATTATACTATCAATTCAATCGTACTTTTATAAATATGTTTATTTTTCGTTGAAGTAAATATATGCTGGTGACCTTTTACTTTTTTGAAAGAAATTAGGCGCGTTTACTTGTAACCTAGCTATTTTTTTTTTTTTTTTGCTTAGAAATGGAGAAAACATAATTATTTGAAAAAAAAAATAAACTGATATTTTTCAAATTCCCAAAGGAAATGAAAACTATCTAAGATGGATATTATTTTACTTGTTTTTCCTACTTTTTTAAAAGTCTTAAAAAATAAATATATGTTTCGCTACTAATTCTAAATATAAAGAAAGATGTAGAATACGTAAAATATTACCTTAAAAATGTATTTAATATTTAAGCTGAAGTAAATAAATTTTTAGTTTAAAGGGAAAAGGCATTTCCGTAGTTAATTGTGTAACTTAAAAGTTTATTTGCGATACATAAAAATATGAAATATTTGTTTATGTATACAAACTCATTATTTGTGCATCCATAATAACTTATAAGATGTTAAATGTCTCCAAAGTCTATCTAATCTAAATATTTCTACATTTTTTTTAAAAAATTAATGTTCACTTATCATTTAATAGGAAAAAAACTTTTGTGTACGCAAAATAAATAAAAAGTGGCATAATTGTAAGACACTTCGGAATATTTTCCAACAATTTTGAAATGCACAAAATACTATAGTTAAATTCATATATTATTATAAAGTAATATTGTGTACACTAAAATTTAATTAACGCAATTTAATTAACAGATAATGCAATCTAAAAAGTAAGAAAATGCTTAAAAACACACATAAATTATTTTCTTAATCAAATTTTTAATTTGCAATTCATCTCACTTCAGATAATAAAGGAATTATTTTTCCTCTTCAAAAATTCCTATAATAACCTTTTCATTTCGAAAGAGGTGTCCTATGAAGATTAAAAAAAAACCAACTGCATTTTAATTAATGACGCTACCGAAGTTTTGTATTAAGAATTTATAAAACATTTAATAAAGACGCCATTATAATCTGTGTTTAAATTACTTCTGTGTATAATTAATAATTTTAATAGAGCATTTTTCATCTTATTCGATTTTTCTTTCTTTTTCGGTTAATTGCGAGAGAAATTGGGACAACCGCGTTTATTGAAAAGCATTATTATTTTTTTCATACTTAATGATTGTATAAAGAATTAACTTCGAAGGAGGCTATATTAACCTAACTTTATTGATTTAATAAATAATTAGTAACTTTGGGATGTAAGTAGTTCCTGTAACGATTATTTTCGGTATTAGGCATTAAGTTTTTATCCCCATCTGCGGCAACTTGCCAGACACATCCGGGTAATTCGATAGCTAAATGGTGGTTACTGAGGAAAATATCGTAGGTAATCACTGAATGATGTGCTCAATGAGATCCTCCGATCAATCAAGCCGGGCAGGAGGGAAAAAATGACTTTGCGAAGAAAATTATTTAAGATCCAATCTTTCCCTAGATGAGTATTTGCGGAAGAACACTTTTTTCCCGTTCGTAATGAATCATCCCACTATTCATCTAAAGATAGGAACATTTACCTGTATTTTTGAGCTCACTTTATCAAGGTCCTTCATTCTTAATACTTTTGATTACTTTCCAAGTAATTCATTGGTTGCGTACCAGATCATGTACGGGTGATTTTCGACTCGACTTACGACTGCTCACATTTAGAACCAATTTAACATAATTTAGCCTCGAAGCTTAAACATTGAGAGCCGAAAGCCCCTCAAGTTTCAATTTTGAAACAATGAGATTCTCAGATATTAATATTTTTAATTATTTAGTTTACAACCGTTGCACTTGTAACCAATTTTGTATTATCCAATCGTGTTGCCTTTGAATTCGATAATCGAAAGGCTTGCAAATTTCAACCTTTGCACATTGAGATTCTCAATTATTAATGCTTTTCATTGCTGGAAGAAGAATTTATTGGTTGTATATTGGATCATACATGAGTGCTTTTCGACTTACGATTACTCGTATTGAGAACAATTCTTTTGCCTTAGACTCGAGAACTAGAAGTGCTAAAAGTTGCTACTTTGAACAACTACATTCTCAATTATTAATACTTTTCATTGCTTGTAAAGGAATTCATTGATTATGAACTAGAACATGTATAATGTTTCTATTGATGATACTAGGAACTTCCGAATCCATCACATTAATCTTCTCCGCAAGATTCGTAAAGCCGATACAATTTAAAACCTTATAAATCAGTCTATCCCGTTTCGATCTGAATCATATTTAAGATCTAATTTTAGCCAAGCTCGGTAATTTTGGGTGAATTTTTTTTTTCTTCCATAATGAATCACCTCACTGTCCATCTAAATATAGAAGCATTTTTTTACTAATAGTTTTGAATTCACTTAATTGATATTCTTCCTTATTGATACTTTTGAATGTTTCAAAGAATTCCTTTGTTTTCGTATTAGATCGCATGTATAATGCTTTTGTTTCATACAATACACCAGACACTTTCGAATTCGTCAGACTAATCATTTAAGAAAATTCAAATAACCCATAAAATATAAAGACTTAAGTGTCGAATTTTTCTCGTCTTTATTATTTTATGTTTTGAAGGAATGAATGTACTGCGACTACACATAAGCAAACCGTTTCGTTTAAGGTGCCGCATGTATTCCAACAAAATGGCTGGTTAAGTCGCAGCTTGCCCCTTTAAGAAATTCCAGACTACATTTTTACTGCACATACACTTTTCGATTTTAGTCAAGAGTTGATATTAAAGTCTGAACTCCAGAGATCAAATTCTTCATACACTAGGCTTTTTATCACTGCAGGTGTTATTTTGTTCCCAGTCGGAGACGACCAACAGCTGAAATTATCATTTCATCTATAAAAAAAAATTAACGGCATATTGTGTGTCGTGTGGTAGAAAAAATTTCGAGGTGGTAGGAAGAGAGATCTCTGATAAACTTTCGCGACAACTGACATGTTTACTAACATAACCCAGAATAAAAACTAAGGGGGAATCTTAAAATTACCTAAATACAAATTTCTCATATTTTTTATGTAATAATGTTACTTTATTTATTATCTTATGATTGATTTACTACTTTTGTTTGTAAAAGAACTAGAAATTGGAAAAGTATAATAAAAAACTGCAAGCAATTAAATTTTGGGAATTGGACCCTCTATTTTAGAGGTACCAGGAATTGCATGCTAATTTCTTATCAACAGCTTTTTGGAAACTAATTCTATATTATATTAATCACAATTGCAGCATTTATTCTTATTTTCACCAACTATAACTATCATTAAGAGTTATTTATTTTTGATATATCTGTATCCTTATATACAACTTAAATTAGGACTGTTAATATTAATTTCATAATTTATGTTTCTTGTATCATATATTTTCATACAGATATAACAGTTTGATATTATGGGAAGAAGAAAAAAATTAATGAGAAAAAGTTGTTTTATTTATTTATTTATATCTTTCTTCCTTGTACTTGTTAGTCAGATGCAATTGATAATTGATAATTTAATCTAGAGAGATATTGTGTTTTTTTTTTTTTGATGAAATTTAGTTCTAAAATTTGATCCCTTAGGGCTTTTGAAACATCATTGAGAATATTATTTAAAAAAATCATATTTAAATAATAATAAATGTAGAAACAAGTGTTTTGAAACTTTCTAAAATTTAAAATTCATATAAAGGATTTTAAATTGAATCAATGTATCCATATTTTCATCTGAAACTTTGTTTCGAATAGAAAGATTATATGGCAGGTTGAAACGCAACTTTTATAGGCATAAATAAAAAAAGTTTTTCGAACGGTCCAAAGTTCTTCATTTATTCTAGGGTACAACTATAACTGTACCAATTATGTTACTTTGAATCACAAATATTTAGTAAATTAAGTTTTAGTTAATTATATATGGTACATATCGCAAAAAAATATAGATTTAGAAATGAAATACTGAAATTAGAAGCAAGGTATTAATTTTTTTAATGCAACCGGCAAACTAATGCTTGCGCAGTTTAGACAGACATGGATCTTGTGCCATTAAAACCCGCAATAACTCACTTATTTTACAAAGAATCTCAAACAATTAAAATTTAAATACCTTCAAAGAATTATTTTTCATGTATTAGCATATGTGTGGTGCTTTTATTTAACATGATACACAACAAGTAATATAAAAAAAATTAAAGTCTATTTCTACTTAGGTCAACAGAGAAAATTTTTATTTTAGTTACTTTTTATTAAATAATTACAATTAATATAAATATGTATATACATATTACAGAATCATAATATTAAGTGGCAAAAGAAATTTTCTTCCAGCGATCTACCCGCTTCGTCTCTGACGGTATTTATTCCTAAATTTATATCCAGCTAAATATCTTATTTAAGAGAAATTGTTTTCTCCCATATAAAACTAATATTAATGATTTGAAAATCAAATAAAAATAATCATGCTTCGACAAGATTCGATCCGAAGGCATGAAGATTCTACGCCAACAAATGATATAGAAGTATTGGCTTGTTTCTTAATTCATCCACCCTTGGTATTTATTTGGCGGTATTTTACCAAATGTAGCTACCCTGGTCCGATTCGTGGACATAACGTTCAGCCAAAATAAATCGCCAAGTTTGGCAATTTTTAAAACCACGCTAAATGGTTGGGCTAAACTGCACTTTCACCAATTAAATTTAATTAAATAAATTAATATTTAAAAAAATTTTAACATCAAATGTCATCCACTACAAGTTTAACAAAATGTATTTGAACTTGAGTGGAAGAATAAAAAGTATTTTATTAACGACTGAAAATTTGAACAAGATATATATAGGGAGAGAGAGAACTAAAAGTAGGAATTTAAAAAAAGTACCGGACGGCTCATTACAAAATTCATTAATTGAAAAATTCGGTAGTTAAATATGTTGAATTTTTTCTCTTCTAACTCTCTTTATTTGGAGCGAATGTGAATAATAAATAACGTAGTGAACGTTTGCATATTTGGTACCGAATTATCCCCATCCCTCCTATGAAATTAAAGCGCAACTATATATACATATATATATGAATTTCATTTATAGAAGAAATTCACGTAGCATATGCATTTTTTTGCCACGCCTTTCACTAAAATTGGCAATTAGTCACGCCCAAACACATGGTAATTATTGCACTTATAATGAAATGATTATGGATCTTATTACATTTAAGCTCCCTAGAGGTACAGACGTTTCTGCATTACATAAGAGAAACGGAAGTTTGCAATATCTTTGTAAATGTTTCCTTAAACATTACTTTATTTTTTGTTAAAGAAAGTGTCATGGGATTATATATTTACATCTTACATAAATATCTCCAAAGGAATCAACTTGGTTAGAACTAGTTTATGTGCGTCTTTATGTTGTTTGATACATTACCTGTTGCCCAATTCTATACACAGTGTCAAGACATCCTAAATTTTGTTATTTATAAAATTTAAATCTTTTTTTTTGGTACAGTGTGTATTATGTGTTAGATTTTTTTTAAGAAAATAATTTCCATTGCTTGAAATATTGTAAGAAATGAATGTAATTGACA
This sequence comes from Nephila pilipes, assembly GCA_019974015.1. Taxonomy (NCBI): domain Eukaryota; kingdom Metazoa; phylum Arthropoda; class Arachnida; order Araneae; family Nephilidae; genus Nephila; species Nephila pilipes. The sequence continues at coordinate 1,090,154 of BMAW01013654.1, forward strand.
TTGCAGTATAACTAAATTTTTGTCTAGATTTAACAGCATATTTTATCTGGAGGAACTTTATGTAGTTAAAAGCTTTACACATTTAAAGTTTGATGTGGAAGTATTTCTCAGTAACATACCACCACAGTGGCATACCATCATTAGTTATGTATGGCGTTCATGATCCCCAAGTACCTTCGTAAGCTTTTTCTCTCCCGAGGAATTTATTCTCTTTGGCAAATTCAATGACGCGGACCCCAGATATTCTTACAATTTTCTCTAATTTCGACTTTTCTTCATAACAACTAATTTTTTTAAAATCCTTTCTCCTTTTCCAAAAATCTAAATCACAACTTTAGCTTGTTTGGCGCCCCATAGACATATGTGGTTCTTACGACTTTAAATTCCACCATCACTCACTCACTCATACATAATACAACAATAATTTACGATTAAATAAGTATGTGAAAATAAAAGTTCATAATTTTAGAAATTTATATTTATATATATTAATGCAAAACAATTTTCATATTTTTATAAATGAGCTACATATTCTTAAAATTATAATTATATTTCACGATTCTTTTAAAGGTGTGGATATTAAAATTCACACATTAATTAAGAGATTTTTAATATATTTTTTTAATTTTTTAAAGTCATTTTTTTTATAAAATTTTGCTTGATAATGATATGCATGAATATTTTTTTCCATTTCCAAAAACTTTTATTTCTGGAATATATTGTCAGAATCTCAGTAATTTAATTTAACAACAGTTTTCAAAAACATGTCGTGTACATTTTGAAAGACTTATTAAAATTTCTAATTTTGTGATCTTATAAAGGAAACATTAAATGGAATTTTCTCGGTAAAATTAATTTGATCAAAAAGATTAAAAATTCATAGATTCTCTCTCTCTCCTTTTCTCTCTATGAATATATATATATTTATAAAACGAAGAAATTTTGAGGTGCCGAAAGACGTCATGAGATCACGAATATGTGTAACTGAGACAGCTGTCTTTTGAGCCATGATCCTAACTAAAAACAAACCATCTCTTGGAATTTCTAAGGCCCATCTCAACGCCCTCGTATCTTTCTAAAATATAAACTAATACTTATACAATATATGTGCATTAGCTGTTCTTAAAAGTGCTATAAAGATTTACGCTATACCTTTTAAATGTTCTTAGGGTAACATGAAACTACCCACTCATTCTTCATATGTGAGAAGATATTTTTGGTGCATAACGGCTTAAAAATTCCGTTACAGTATTTGTTCAATTTTGTAGAGAGGATTTTGTTTTTCAACTAGGAATGATATACATCGCTAAAAATATGTTTATATTGTTTTTAAAAGTTAAATTTATCCAATGCATTTTCGTTTTCAGAACAATTTTCGCTTCAAGTGTTTTTATTTCAGAACTGTGATATTTTTGGTTTTCTGCTTCGGAAGGGGGGAGGCATATTATGACAATTCACATTATATTAGAATTCTGAATATTATATTAGAATTCATATTATACAATAATTAGTATTATTATCAAACTGATTATTTTATTACAAATCAGGTCTACATTTACGTAAATACAGAAGAAATAATGTAACGGTTTTTATTATAAAACTGCAGAATATTTGAACCATTTTTTTATAAAGGAAACATTAGTCAGCAATTAACTCTAAATAATAGTTTTACATATAGTCTAAATTAATATGCATGAAAATTGATTTTTAATTATAATAGTGAATTTCTTGGATTACATAGATGTCTTAATATTTTAAGTAAATAAATAATCCTGCCAATAGTATAAATATTAGTTTGCATGTTATGTGTTGATTGTATTTAAAATATAATGCAAATTAACTCAATGAAATATTAGAAAACTGTTCTTTTATGAATTAATCGTACCGTTGGTTTTGAAAAATATAAAGTTTGCCTTAGCTTAAGAACTAATATAAAATACATTTATAAGAAAAATAAGTTATACTCGTAGCGTGTTAAAAGAATATTTTTGATAAAGTTAAATCCTCGGGTTTTCATTCGAATGTTACCTGGGGAAAATTAAGAGGACGTGTCTGTATGTTAAAATTAAACAAAAATTGACGCCATTTAAATTTATAGAATTTGTATCATTATACATAGTAAGAGTATATTATATCATTATAAGAAATATTGTTTCATCTAATATTAAGACATCGAATTTACATGCTAGTTTTGTGTATCATAAAAATGTTACAGCATCGAAATGAAATCATAATTTTATAAGTAGCGAAACTGTAAACCATCGAATTTACATCACAATTTTATATGTAGTGATAAAATTATGACATCGAATCTATAGCGACATCATAATTTTATATTTGGAGAAATGGAAATGCGGTATCTACTTATCAAATTCAAGAAATCACTTTATTGATTATCTATGCAAAATATTTTCAAATCCTTTGTTTCATTTCATCAATTTTAAATTATAAAATAAAATTTCATTTAATACGGTTGAAATCTTATATTTTTTTGAGCAATACTCTATTTTGCGAGTAAAACATATTATAATGTAATATTTTCAGTTGTCGCTTTTGTCTTATGCAATGATAAGAAAATTCGCATAATTTGAATACATACTTCAATTTATACAGTTCTTTGTTTATAGAATATTCATATGGCAACTGGTATGGAATATGTTCCGAAAATTCCGTGTCATTTGGGAAATATTAATGTAATTGAAATGCATTTAATAAGTAATTAAAAATTTTGTTCTAAACTTTTTCTTTATAGAAGATTATGAATTCATTGCAGAAAATTTAATTCGCGGTAAAATTTTATTTTCATGATTTCACTTCCAAATTATGTCAATAAAAAATAGAAGCTTCATTATTGTTCGAAACTATCTTCACCTTATGTAAAAATAGATATTTACGGTATATTTGTACAGATGTTTAAAAATCTTCAACACTGATATTGCATTCTGATTTCGCCATTCTATAGAGATTCGTATATTTTAATGTAATATTTACTTCACGTAATGTAGCTTAAGCACTGGTACATTAAAGGAGTTAAGGTAAAACGTCTAACAAAAAAAGTTCAAGAGGTTCAAGTAAATTATTGAGGGGCTTACTTTAATTTGATTTCTCAATTAATAGTGAGTCTTTTGCGAAAGTCTCAAATATCTTTTGGGAAATCCGTTTACAAAGAAAGTACGTAATTTAGTAAGCATTTGCTACATCTCTCGTAGAGTGTGTAATAATAGCGTTTCTCATAACCGAATGATCACTCCAATGGTTAACATTACTTATTGCATTACTATTTGAAATAAAAAAAATTTTAGATCACTTAAATTTTCCGATTATATATCAATACATTTCAATTATTAAGAATTGAGCCCAATGTGGCTAAAGTTTAAAACCTTAATTTCTTCACTTTGCTACTTAACTCCACTCGTCAATAGAAGAGGAGGTGTATATTCTGCTAAAATTATTAAAAAAGATATTTTATTAAAAGTACGGCTGCTCTGTTATAGTTTTGAATATTGATAAGCCTCTTCCTCAGAGTAGGCCAGAGTATGTTATTTCGATACGTCCTAATCCGAGGGAGAAAGTATATAATTTATTATTACGCGGAAAGTTTGGATTTATTTTTCTTCCCTGATGAAAGACTATTGTAGCAGGACAAATGACTCGACATTCAAGGGGAGAACACACCAGAAAGTAATGCTGAAGAGGTAGGAGGGACCTTTGGCGAAAAATATGATCTTCAAATACAGCAAAATTTGGTAACACGATTTGTTGTTGTATTATATTGCATTTGCTAGAAAATTCCAAAATAAAAAATTAGATTTACTCCGAATGAGTGTGTTGATTAATTACGTGAACCTTTCCTATATTTGAAAGCCGACCAACCTCGTAACAATTTGTTCACCTCCAATATTGTGATCTTAAAATGATATTTAAATTTAAATGCTAAAGTAAAGAAAAACATACACTAAGAATTTCAGTAATATTTTGAAACTTTTGAAGTGTTATGATTAACAGACACATATATTGTAACTAAAATAATTTATTTTATCCCAGGAATTTTATTTTCTGCGACAAGTATGTTATAAGGTGGATTCTGCTCCTTGATGTTACCCGGAGATAGCTTTAAGAATAAGTTTTATTGATTTAAAAAAAATTGTTATACTTAAAATGTTTTTTATACATTTTCGAAGGTATTACTTGAATTTATGCGAGAAAACATAATTAACGTAAAATTTATTTGATTGCGCAAAAAAATATAAGATATTTCTTTTTTAAAAGAGAAATGTATTTATACGTGTACACTCATATTTTCTAAATATACAATACTTTTTTGATTAAATCGTACCAATTTTTCCGGTTTAGTTTTCCACAGTAGAAATTTTATATTAAATTTATTCAGAAGGTTCTGAATATGATGTATAAACAAAACACATATACGCTTGTTTCACTCTCTGATCTAGATAAAAAAAAAAGATACTATGTTTTTACGTTCATTTCTAAAGCTTATCGTTTATGATCATCTGCTTAGCTGCAGAAAGCACGCGGATTAGGTTAGGGATCCTCTATGCTTAACGTAGCTAAGTAGATATTATATTCCACCACTAATCTTCGAGGATCTAATGGATACGGTTAACTAAGTTTAATGGGCGCAGGCGCTATAGTTAATTCCTACTTACGCAAACGGGGTTTATTCCGTGTAGAAAATGGCATTTTGTGGAGAGATATTTCATTTTAAGTGAGGATTTCTATAGTGGTTAGAGTAAAGCTCTGCCTGATATAGAACTTTCTTTTCTCCGTGTTATTAATATTGTGTTCAATAGTAACGGTTTAATATTATGCATTTAAGGAAATTCGATTTATTACAGATTAATTTTATTTTGAAGAAGACACGTGTAGTTTTTTCTTCTGTCTTACGCTATCCAATACACCAGAATTTCTTAAAATTGATTTTTCAAAAAAAAAAAAAAAAAAAAACTTTAGAAGCAAAAATATAAATCAGAGGTCGAAATGAAATTCAAAATATAATTGGTGTATTGGGCGAAGTGTTCTATACTTGTTTCACTAAAGCTCATTTTCCCTCTCTCTGATTTAAAGCTTTATCGTGATTAATATCATGTTCATTGGTAACGTATTGATTGTGTTATTTTAAAATTAATATGTTAGTTAAAAAATGCGAATAAATTTCGAAGACGTGTGTTCCATATATTTTTTTATTCATTTATTTCAATCAATATACCAAGACACTACATTTAAATCGGTTTATCAAAAACAAACTTTTATAACAAAGATCCGAAACATTTGTTAAAATGGTGGTAAAATCTTCGAATAAAGGTTTATATATTGGTTTCAAACTAAAACTAATTTCTCACTGAATTAAATTTTTTTTTTTAATTCAGCATGCCAATAACATCGAGTTAATAATAATAATAGTTTAATTATTCAAAACAATCCTATTTATTGTACTATTCATTTCTTTTTGAAGACAAGTGGAGTTTCTTCTATCCATTTAGGTGAGTGTGATAGTATTTCTTTTAAATTAGATTTTCCAAAAGGAACTTTAGAAGCCAAAAAAAACTCGATGTTGATCATTTTTAAAACAAAAGCAAAATAAATGTTATGTTAATAATTACTAATATTATTATAAGTATTAATAACATTTTAAATAATTTTATTAATGCATGTAAATATATGAAAATATGTTAAATTAATATCTTAAATTTATTAAACTTGGAAAATAATTTGAGATATTTTTTACTTTTATTTTCGGATTGATTATTTTATGAAATTAAAACTACATGTATTAATGATCACCATTATATTTTTTAATTTATATTAACTTAATTTTAAAAATTAATGTTATACATGAGAGTCCTGTAAACATAGAGATTATTACTGAATTTTATCGATGAGAATAATTGTAATTTAATGATGATGTTTTCAGGTATCAACATTCCATTCAAATAAATATTAGAACGGTATTCCATGTATCATTACTTTATCTTCATTTTGAAATATCATGCAATTTTATAAGGAAATAAATTTTCAAAATAAAATTCAAAATATCAGTGAAAATATTTTCGCTGTGATTATTAGATTAATATCTCCCTCAAAAACAACAAACATACTTAAAATATAAATTCCGCAATTTCAAAACAATTTAGTAACCTATTTAATGTTTACACGATCAATTTTAAGTTCTCATGGTAGGAAATTTTTTACTTTCAAATGAACTCGTTTTGGTTTCTAATTTTTACTTTCATGTAAATCAATATCTGAGAGAAATTGAAAACGTGCATACAAATGTATATTTCGCTTAAAATAACACAATAAAATGTATACCATTTTAAAATTTATTTTTGGTCGGACAGTATCAGTTTCATTTCGTAAATGCTAAAAAGAAAAATATTTTTGTTTACATTTTAATGTTCATTTTGCGTGTCTACTCCATATAATATCAGAACTCTCAAGTGAAAGCCATTTAATCTAGTAATTTAAATTTCTTTTAAAATCGAAAATCATTTTCAACTCGTATCAATTGTACATATTTTCTTTTTAAAAACTTTACGAACGCATAACGTGGAGAATTTTGGAACTCTACTTAGTCTTCTAATCAAGGAAAATGAACCTTCAATTTAGAAGCTGACTTCTTAGAATAGATTTTGTGTTATACTTTCACTATAAGCTTTTAATAATAGACTTTATAATTTCATAAGAATCTGGAAACGAGGAAATAACATCTGGCTAGTATTTTGCTTTTAATTTCCTTATTACACTATTTGAAATATATTGTAATTCACTTTTATCTGAAGTTATACAGCGCGATTAAAGGAGATAACTCTGCAACTTAATCAGTTAAGACTCTTCCCCCCCCAATAATTAACGATTATGCCATTTAACAATATTGTTCCAAAGAATGGTCACGATAAAACGGATTACTCACGATAGCTAAAATGGTTTCATATGCTATAGAATAAACTTTTTTAAATACTCAGATAATTTTAATTAATTTGTGATAGCTATTAATTGTAACTGGCTACATCTAATATTGCTTAATTGTGATATTTTTGGTGATTGTAGATATATTTTTTTTATTTACTGCAAGTCAGACACTTGTAAAAACCTTTAAAAAATGGTAAACTTGGAATTCTCCGTTCTTTCAATATATATGCAGTTTTGTACGGCTATATTATGAAATCAATGCCCTTGCATACATTCGGAGATTAGAATCACTTTCATAAGAAAGATGTCATATGAAAAGGTATTTTGTTCGTTCTATTAGTATTACAAATGAGTCAAGAATTATCTTAAAGCAGACAATAAAATGAAACTAAGATAGGAAAACAGAATTTTACCTTAGCTTATTACTTGAAATTTTGCTGACGCAATATAATTATAAATATTTAAAACGGTATTTTCTTTCTTTTTATTAATCATACAATTTTTTTCTTCAATTAGAGTGTATATTCTTCTTAAAAATCGTTTAAATACTGTTATATATTTAGCCAGCATTTTGAATTATGTTTGGAAACAAACGTTTATTTTTATACTGACCCTCCGGAAAACAGGGCGTGTTTCTTTAAAAAAGTAACAATGTGAAAATTTAGAGTTAATAAAATATAACATGTTGTACATTTTATGAACAAATTACGTTTTGTAATTTTGAAAAATTGCTCATTTTTTATTATGTATATTATAAGATCACCGATATTTCGAAGCATCTCTATAAGCTTGAAAGAAATTTTAATATTATTATCAATTTTATTGTTATTAGAATCATAAAATCTTTATAAAGTTACTTTATATTTCTTAATTTGGGTGTCAATAAAAATAACACAGATTTCAAACACCATTAAATTTAAAAACTATGGGAAAAATACATAATGGAAAATTAACATATGTCAAACTTAATAAATTTAAAGTTGTAAGAAATTTTAGGAGTATTTGAAATGATTATCTTTAAAAATATCATTACAAAAATCTATCATTATTTCAGGTGAAAATGATAATGCACAATAGTGATACGTTTCGATTCAAAGTAGTTTTCAGAGACCTGAACGTTTTCATGGTTGCTAATCTCGAAAGAAATACGCAATTTGCATTTTCATGCGTATCTATATTTTTATTACAAAAGCAGCGATAAATTTCAATCAAAAAAGTTTAAACGTATGTTAATCAATGCATCATTTTAGTTGTTTTCTTATTTTTAGCCATTAGTTCTAAAACATTAGTTGTTCAAGCAGAAATATTATTGCGTAACTTATGAACTCGTGTTTTTAAAATGTATCAACTTTTAAAAATTTATGTTATTGCTTCCAGTTTAGTTATGATTTCTCATAACGTTATAATTTTATAAATATTTGTTAAAAAATTAATATTTAAAATGTTATAAATATATAAATAGGGCTTTTAAATCAAATATTTTGCCAATTATACATTTTATAAACATATGTGCAGACAAAATCTGTGATATCGATATTATTGAGCTACTTGGAAAAAAAGACATGTGTGAATTTATTATATATTTACTGATTTCCTTAAGTAATATCTGATGATTTTTACGAATAATTGATCTTATCACTAAACATTTCATCAATTTGAAACGGTAAATAATTTCTAAAAATATATTTTTATGCGCCTTCATTTATAAAATTTGTAATCATAATTAAATCATAAATAAAAGCATTTAAATTAATTCCACATTTGCTTCAGAATTCCTGTCATGCGAACAGTCATGCGAAAAAGGATATAAAATTGTGCATTTTAAAAGATTATTTATGCTAATACTTATTGTATAAAATTTATCGGAAATATTTATCAGTGTTTCGATACATATATAAATTTACAACGCACAGGCGTGAAATGTGGATCATTTTTAATACTCACATAATTCATGAATTTTTCTTGAATAAAATTTCACTTTGTGAAATGTGATTCCAAATATATTTTAAATTGTGATTGTTTAAGTAATTAAAACAAAAATATTTAATCACTAGCAGTTCTAATGATTCTATTGTTTTTACAATTTTTAAATGGTATTTTACAAAATATGTATTTTATTTTTGAGGGAATTTTAAAAGCACAATTATACTAAGAATTTTAAAACATTTTAGAATATTGTAGTATAACAATGAAGTTACTAATTATTCTTTAACAGTAGTTATAATATTAAATTGAATAATAAATGATCATTTAATACGAAGTTATATCTGCTTGAAGATAGTTGAAAGTAAAATTTTATTCATTATATTTTTTGTAGCAATGAGATATTAATGCGCAGGGATTATAATTGATTATTCACATAATATAAAATATTTCCCCCCTTTGAAATATTTCTTTAAAATATTATATGCTTTTCTTGAATTAAACAAGAAGCCACAAGAATTTAATTTCTTGAATTAAAATTTAATCTGCTGCAAAATTAAATACTTTAAATACTAATACAACGCGCGAAAAAAAATCAAAAATAAACTTACCATGCATGCGTCCTCTATTTCTTGCTCCACAGGACAGAGGAATAACAAAAGTTATCACAAACAAGACAACAATCCTTCGCACACACCAGTTTTCCAAACATCTCGCACCTTTCTTCTTCGAGCATTTGCTCGGCAGCCTCATGCTCAAATTCAATATACCCGAAGAAAAAAGCGATAGTATTTCTAAAAGTGCAAATCCTTTCAAAATTCAAAGATCGTCAATAACACGAGAATCATGTTTGATGAAGAACTAATGAAATAAAAAAGAAAAGATGATGACAGTTTATCCACAGCACAAGTCTGAACAGAAACAACAAAAAAACTACCCCAGTAGAGGTTTTTTCTCTGCCCTCTTGTTTGTGTTGCAGGAAAGTGACAGGGCAGGGGAAAACTTCGTCTGCAAAGGCAAGTAAAACGTGACTGCCGGTGTTGAATCGTTGAACGTTGGACTCGTGGGGGAGAGGTCCGAATGTGTTTGCGCCAGGAGCTGCTCTGGCGGGGAAAAGAGTCCATACGAGGCTTTTATAGTTGTAGAGGCTCTGGTGGTGGTGGTGTCTCTTACCCACTCTCCAGCTCTTTTGTTCGGGGTGGGGGTCTGATTCTAAAAGGGGTTAAAAACCTTCCACGCGGTGTTTTGCTACATTAAGTGCTTTTGATCACGCTATACGAAACTAAGAGGAATTGGGGCGTAAAATACGATTATAAATATTTACAGTGATGAAGTTATTTGGTATTAGGGTTTAATAATTGACAACTGTGTGTAATTAACGTGTGTCCTGGATTTCATTAGTTTGAATAAGTATATTTAAGGAACGTATTAGTTTGCTTTTAGATAATTCTTTCAGGTCTATTTATCGGATATATTATTTTTCTAATTAAAAATATGAATGAATTATGTTAAAAAGGAATTTGTATCAATGTAGACAACGTAAATAAATGTATGCATTTAATTAATACATTAAATTGTGGGTCTCGAAAAAAATTATTTTTATTTCAGTTGTTCCTGAAAATTTTATTGACAGATAGATTTTTCAAATGTAAAGAAGATTAATTTGTTTCGGTTTTACTTTTAAAATTATTCTGCAATATGGTCAATGATACCTCGCAACAAATCACTTCATAACGATTTATTTAATTTAAATTAAGTTCCTAAAAAAGTTTATTACTGTTAACACTTTTTCTGGGAATGTGAAGCATTTATTACAAAGTTTTCCTTTCACATTTTTCAAATTGCATTCAAAATTAAAATATATAAATATCAGTGAAGAATATTTTTTGTTAACCCGATCTTAATTTTTTTTATGAATATAATAAGATTGCTCAATATAAAATCTAATATGATTTGAAAAATCTGAATACATTTGTTCTTGCGAAGATGATTTCAGATTCTGGTTATAAATGCATCTGATCATTGAGAGCTTTAATAGAAGGTATTTTAATTGAACATGCTGTTAATCGTTTTCACTTTAACGAAATTTCTCTGGATCTTATAAACAATAAAATAATTCAAAAAGGCAAACTCGTTCAGCAAATATAAATTTAACCATTTGTACATTTATGTATGTTGCATAAGGTATAGACATTCGTAACAAATTTGCTGTACATTGGTTGATAATAAAAATCGTATATATCTCACAGAACTTTTGAAAAATATTAATAAAATAGGGCATCTTGTAAATAACTAACGCATGTAACTATTCCAAATATAACTACAATATTTTGTTCCAAACTTATGGAAACATTATGCTACCTTTTGTTCATTTCTGGTTGAATAGGCGCTATTCATTGCACGTATTTACATTTATTCATGAGCATAACTGAGAAATCTTTGTAGTTGTGGGATAGAGTCTTCCAGGACAATGGATTGAATTTCTGTCAGAATAAAGTTTCTAAAATAAGAATTCATCGATTAATTTGTTAAACAAAGAATGTTTTAACAGGATATTCGTATTCATTTTCATGGTAGATACAACAACTTATGATGGATATTAAAGCTATAAAATATAAATAATACGAAATAGAATTTTATAAAATTCAAATCCTTATTTTATATATTTTAAAAATATTTTTAATTGCTTTTACTCTCTTCAATAAGTAAGTGGTTATTTATTAGTGTGAAATATGTTATTTGAAAATATGAATAAGATATATTTAGAACTTGGGAAACATCAATATATGTATGTATATATATATTATTTAAAAATATAAATATTTAAGTAATTAGTAAAAAGAATAAAGTGTATTAAATTTCAAAACAGATAACTGAAAATAAGAAAATATTATTAAGTATGTAACAAAGCTTTTTTTGTGTGTGAAGAATCACAAATGGAATAAAAATAGAAATTTAGTTATGACTAATACAAAGTAGTAATTGATTTATTTAGATTGAATTTATATCAGATATAATTGTTATAGAATTATTTTCAGAAAATACTTTTTTGCATAGATTTAAAAAATGCACATATTTTACATTCACAAATAAGTTAAATAATGGAGAATATAGTTTCAAGCAAGTTTATGCTAATGCTTACATTTATGAAACTGTGATGTTTCATGGAATGTAATGCTGCTGTAATGTCAGAGAAGAAGTTTATTTTCTATTTTAAGTATATAACAACATAAAAGTGAATTAATTGCAAAATTTAATTTTAGAAAATTAATCCAAAAAATATAATACAAAATAAAAAAAATAGAAAGTTATTATAATAAAAAAAAAGTATTAGAATGATTAAAAATGTGAGTGATTAGAATGATTAAAAATGATTAATAGTGAGAAAGTTATACTCAGCTCTACAAAATTTCAATACAATAATTACTTTCCTCTGAGATTTATTTAAGTAATTAAATATTTTGAATTGTCTTGGGTGTGATTTTAATCACACTTAAATAAGAAAATTACGTAAATTTTCAACGACTTCAATGTAAAATAGATTTTTAAAGCTAATTCTGCAATCTAAGATAATACACTGCAACTTTGTGTTACAAAATGGTTGCAAAGTTAATTAGTTTTATTCCTAAATGAACATAATTCGAATCAATTTTTTTACAAACAGCCTTTGGAACATGATTCATAATTTATTGAAAACTCAGATCATGCAATTTAAGAGGAATATAATTTATTGCATGGATATAGTTGTTAACTATTTTAATTCAAAAACATCTTCCTTCAGAAATATTTATATTGTCCTTCATGTTTATTAAGATAAATACTGTTATTAATAAGGAATATAATACTTCTGTAAATTATTTCATGACTTTTTTATTTGTAAAGAGCTATTTATATTTATATATGTTTGGTTTTACATAAATAATCTTTTAACATTAACACATCGATCAATAACTCCCGAGTCTAAAATTGAAAACAACATTTTTTTTTGCAAAATTTTGTTTTATTCATCAACATAACACCTTTTGTTAATCACCTTTTAGGGTGATACAATCGTTCCAATGCTTTTCCAAATCTTTTTTTGTTTTTTTTTCGCAAAAAATCTTTTTTGTTGCGAGTAAATAGCGATAAACAGCTTTCTGAATCATCGACTCGTTGCTGTTTTTGTTCCATCGAAAGCAATCGCGGCACCCACTTGGAAAAAACCTTTTTCACTTCACTTCAAAAAACCTTTTTCCTGGTCCGATCGACTTAAAATTTTGACACGTTTCAAGCAAAGGTTAGTACTCTAGAAAGACCTGGTTACTGGTTTACTACGAGCGCCATCTCTGGGTTAGTCTCGAGAGTTACTGATCGATGTGTTATATAACAGATTTAATTTCCCATGAAATTTATAGGTAACTAAGTATTTTATGAAGATTTTATAGAAAATTTTTTCACTGTTGAAATTCTATTTTCCCTCAAATTTTCTTGTGGTAAATATAAAATTTTGTATGCATTTTATTTCATTGTAAACATTTATTCAAAAATTTTTATGTATGGAAGCAAAAATCGATTTAAATCTTAAAATAACGTCTGTTTCTAAAGTGTATAAGTACTTACATTGCTATTTGTGTCTCTCTGAGGAGAAACAACCTTTACGTTAGAAATGGGATATATACTGTGGAACTCGGGAAAAAAAACTTTCCTGAATGAGGTTAAGCATATGATAAAGAATATTTGAAATCAAAGAGAGCAATGTGTACAACTTTTAAATATTATTTATATTAACCAAGAGTAATACTGGAATTAAGTAGTAAAATAAGTATAAATAATTTGAAAACTTCTACAGAAATTATATTACAAAATGTGTTAAATAGAAAAGAAATTAATTTTATAAATATGTAATAGAAATCGTTTGACACGAATTTTTCCTTTCTCTTTCTCAATCTAACAAAGTATCATTGATTTTCTTGATCTAAGATTATCATAATATTATTTTAACAAAAAAAAAAAAAAAAGCACTTAAATTAAGTTATTTTTAGAAAGGGTAGATTGTGTTATGAAACTAGTAATGACCTCAGTTGCTGAGTAGTCGATTCGATTCCTGATTCCTCCTAAGACTAGGCGTGTAATAGAAAATATGATGTTCGTAAAATATGTTAAGGCTTGAAGTTCTCATAAAGTGATAGTTTGGAAGATAGAAGAGAGGGCTAAACGATTCTGTTTCTTCCTCGTTATTTGCTCAAAATTATGAGAACTGTATATAATAGTCATCGTGTTGCATCTAAGTGCGACGTTAATAAATAACAATGAAAAAAAAAAGTCCAGTGAAATCCATTGATTATTTTGAATTAATTCTTTCCCTTAATAACCTCTTACAAAGGTTTAAAAGTATGGTGGTGTGTAAATTAAAGATTCATTTGCTGTAGAATAGCTTTGAATTGCTATGACTCTCATTTGAGAAGATTTAAATTTATTTATGTTCTAAAAGAGCAATGTTTCGTATTTATTCAAATGAAAGCTTTCATTATATTCAACTACGTGGTTTACTTTAATGAATAACTTAAAAATTCATATTTATTTCTTATGAATACATAGATACATATTTTGCAATTCTACATCTAATTTCTAGTTCATATATATACCTTTTGTGGGGAAATAACATAACATTTGACGTAAATTTTCGCAAAAGAAAAATTTACCTTTTAGAAATTTTCATCTACAAACTTTTTAATCGACTCAGTTGAACTGAAATATGGAACACTATAAAACAGCCTGTTCGTGAAATTATCTTCAAATGAATAAAGTGTTCAAATGATTATATGCATATTCAAATTTATATTTCATGAGAAATTATTATTCTTACGATATTTTTATTTATAAATATTCCCGTAATATTTTAGGATTCTTAACTATGCTCAAAATTGGGTTAAAAGTAATTAAAATACTTATTAATTGCTTTTGAAGGATGTAATTTTGATAATGAATGTGCGTTTTGAAATTAAAAAAAAACATTCGCATCCAAAAAATGAAAACAGGGATTCAATGAACAGGAAATTATTTACGTGAAGTAAAGGACCTGGTATTTAATGAAATAAATTATTCTTAAAATTTGCCTATTTAAACTGACAGTGCAATAAAGTTTTGATTATAAATTGCGTTTCATAATATAAAAATTGTAAATATTTCAAATGGAAAATAAATTATTTTTGTATTAAGAACTATTAGAATCCGAATTTTGAAAATTTCTAAGTTCCGTTCCTTCGTTAAAGTACATGGTACCTCAAAAAATGATATCCTTAAGAAATATAGCATTTTACTATTTTTTTTCGGGAAGTCCAAGAGAAAAAACTTTGTCAAACTAAAAATAATATTAATGCATTTAAGTCCATACACATTGATTGAGTAAATGACTTCTAGGAAATTGAGAAAAAAAATGTTTAAAAATATTAAAATTGGTTTTAGCTGCAAGAATTTTTAAAACATTAAATTATGTTCCAAAGAACTGAAATATCAAATACTTTTTGTTTGAAACTGATGTTTTTTACTCTCCTGAAATGAATGTTTTACAGGCATTCAATTGCGGTGAATAAAAAGCCTTCTTGTAAATATATATCTAATTTTAAAGTTGCTTAGAGGATAGACACCTTTTATCGCTTCAAATAAGATTAGATCAAAATCTATGCAAGTTTTTATTTAAAATTATACATGAATAACTAAATATTCGTGAAAACTTATCTTCGTAAGATATATTTAAAGACTTCAGTACACAGATACCGTACAATTCTAGGACAAAAATAAAAAAAAAAAAAATAGTGCTCAGTGGTCAGGGAGATCCACCTTACAAATTTAATTATTTACTGGAATCGAATAATAAATAACTGAGATAATTCCAAATAAATTTTAATGAATATTTTTATTTAAAATCATGCATGACTAGAAAAAGAAATTCATATTCTATGTATGACGAAAAACATAAATAAAAAATACTGAGGAATAACCTGATGATATGAGACATCTCATTTACCGCAAAGTGAACAATCTAAATCACCCCTCAGGTACTTATAAACTCTTAACGAGAGTTTTACACTGTGCATCACTGCTTCGAGCTTAAAAAAAACCCTATCTATTCTGTAACATCAAGATACACTGAAAAAGAGGAGAAAAAAAATCCCTTTCTTCCAGTTCCACGACCACCCCATACATTTGTTCCCCAAAATCCACCCAAGGCAAAAGAAGGAGACACACAAGTCTGACTCCAAAGACTGATGTGAGCGTGTGACTGGGCCATCAAGGCTGGGCCCTTCCAAGACCAGCCTTTAATGTTATGCGGAAGACTTAATGTCTCTTTTGCACGAACGACACAGTATCGATTTAGGCTTCTTATTCTGCCCCATTCTATTCGAATTCGGAGACGTAGAGGGGGTTCTATGGGTTTTCCTCCCCTCTACCCGATGGTTCTTATTTTAGTACGGGGGGATGGAAGAGGCCCCCTTTGAGAAAAGTCCAGATTTAACGAGAGAGGACTATGTCATAAAACGAGATCAGAAGTCTTGCTTAAGTGTTATGGACGGATTTCTTCATTTAGACTATTGGGAAAGGGAATCAATCGAGAGAGAAGTTTCGGTTTTGTTTCTAAGATGGGGGGCAGAGGAAGGTATTTATGGTAATGTTCGTTCCTACTTCATACTGTAGATGAGAGGAGTTGTTTCTAGGTGGAGGTTATAAAAAGAGATTTTTATACGAAAAAAAAAAACTTAATTGATTTATTATAAGTACATTTATGGTCATATTAGCTAGTGTGTTTGTACAAAAAAATTGCATCGAATCTATTTTTCTTCTTTAAAAACTCATGATTTGTAACAATAGTTTTTAAGTTATAGTAAGTTATTTAGCATTATATTTTTAATCCTATTTGTGCATGTAATTGAATAGAAAAAGCGCATCCAAGTGAAATAATCTACATTCAGTTTTACTGTAAAATGTGTTTAAGTAATATCTTTATACATAATATGTAAAATGAATATTTATTTTTTAGACAAAATTTTTTTTATTATATAAATGTGTGACATAGGCTATTCGAGATAAGCTCTTCACAAACTTCCGGAACCTTTAGATAATTTGAATTATGTACAACTATAACTCTTTGCCAACTAAAATGAAACGTGATTAGGTAAATTAGATAAAGATAAAAGAAGTCATTTGAATTGAATTAGAGATAATTATTTATATGTGAAATGGAATTGAAAGGTAAGAGAAAGCAGATAGAGGATAATGAAAAGGATGATAATGAAAGGAGGATAATGACGGATTAGTATATTGAAGTGAATCATCGTAACTGATTGCTTATATTGAACGTAGTTGGAATTACCATTGATCAGAATATTAAAAATTGAATTGGCTGTATTTGAAAAGTTTTTGAATTGGAATGAGTGATGTGGTAAGTTAAGACTTCATTATTTGAGTATAAACTAGGGTAATCTGAGTAAAGAGGGATTCGAGAGAAAGCTATTTCGTATATTCTTTAATAGATAACAAAGTGTGTTATTATCTAATTGTGTCACTTTTGTATCTTTAATTGAAGTTTTAATTTTATTAATTATTTTATTAGACTTTAAGAAAACTAGAAATGTCGTCACAAATATAAATCTGATACTCAAATTCAAATCTTAGTTCACTCACTTTGCTTTTTAGAAATGCTTATTCCAGTTATTTATTCTAATTTTGTTAAAATGATTAACTCGACGTGGTGAACGATTTATACGAGTGTTATTAGTCGATTAGTAAACGATTTATTCGAGTATTATTTGTTCGATTAGTAAACTATTTATATGAGTATTATTAATTCGATTAGTAAACGATTTATACGAGTATTATTAGTTCTTTCAAACTTCTTATTCCTCTTTATTCTTATTTTATTCAAAAAAGGATGTATATACTTAGAATAAATGACAATAAAATAATTATGACGCAGGAAACCAATTATGCAGACATTTCAATAATTCAGATGCTGTATAAAAGCAATTTCCTAAAATGTTATATATTTTTAGAAAAAAATTACAAAAGTATAGAACAGAATAATATCTACAAGCAACACAAATTTTTCCAGCACATACACTAAACCCATACATATACATGAATTTCAGTCAGATATTTAGCTTTAGTTTAATTAACTCTTAATTAATACACAGTATTAATGTTAATTAAACATTTATATTTAAATAAACTTAAGGAGTTTATTATGTTTTGTAACTGGCACTTCCCTCTCCAATCTTTTACACCGTGCTGATAGGGGCCTAAACCCGCGAGCCTCCTACTGGACGTAAACAACGCCATCCGCGAGTTCGCGAACACGACCCAATCGGCTACTATGAACACGAGGCCTTTTTAAATCCGTAAATGTATTATCAAAGGAATTTGATAAGCAGAACTCTTCAAAATTAAATTTTAAAATTTTAAATAAACGTGCCATGCCATAGAGTAAAATATCGGTATTTGCATTTTCTCAAACTGTATTTTCATACGATTGGGATAAACTTTTCTCAAAATCTATTACATTCATATTGCTGATATTTTCCACATTATAAAATGAGGGTAGTTTAAAGACATCGTGCATAATTGTTTTCTAATAAATACATTGAAACTTTAGGTATGGTACAATACTTGTGTAAAAATTGTGGGATATTCGATTCAAAATTTAAATTAATTTTTTTAGTTAATTTAAATTTTAAAATTATAATGATGTTCAGTGAATAAGAACTATATGCTTATATGTGCTTTGTAAATGTTTATAGTTATAAGGGCTAAAGAGAAAGATGTTATGCAAGATGTACCTAAATGTATATGCATGACTTACAAATATAAATACCGCTTTTAATTATTACTTTATCTTTCATAATTGTTTATGTTTATACACATGATTTTCTTTGCATTTTAAGATACAATGTAAAAATAATTACTTCCATTGCTTTTAATTTGAAAAAAAATAGGGTTATTTAAAAATGGCATAAAGTAAACTTAATTTCCTTGACGGAGGTGTCTCAGTTACCTTAAGAAAAATATAAATTTATACATTAATAAACACTTGATAATAAAATAATTAAAATTAGTATTTCAATACAAATTAACATCAAGAAATACTCTTTGTGTTTCTTGTACTTATAGTGGGACGTTAGGCTGAACACGAATTTCTCTTCACTAACCTAGGGAACTTTATGATCATTTCAATTGTATATTATTACAATTTCTTTACAATGAGAATTAAGCATAATTGGGCCAATTAGATTAATACAGAAGTAAAGTGAGGCGATTTAGATATAATGTTATATAAATGAAATAGATTGAAAGTAAAGGGAACGGAGATAGACAATAACGACTTTCTGGTAGAGTTATATAATTTGCTTCGAAGCTGTTTAATTAATTTTGTGGATTGAATCGGATATCAGAGCTGAAGTATTAATATAAGAATCAGCTGTTTGTAGGACGTGATTGAATCAAGCAAGTGAATTTGTAAATTAAAAATTTATTAAATGATCTTAATTTAGAATTTATAAATTAATTGAAATTTGAGAGAGAGTTACTTTAGCTATACATCATTGATTATTAATAAAGAATTTTGGTTTGTTCTTATGTCTCTTCAGTTGGAGATCACTATTTACTGCTTGATGTTTCAGTCATTATAATATTTAATATTCTTCTCTATAAATACATACTTACAATTCTAACAACTCTTCAATCTTACAACACAAACATTTGCTTTCAGTGGTAATTTAACATGTTTTAAATGTATGTGCTTTTAATGTACTTTTATTAAATTCTATATGACATACAAAATAGAGCAAGTGGAGAAAGCTTCTGAATTCCTCATTAAATATACATTTTCCAAAAGGATGAAAGGTCTCCTTTTGGTCTGGTTGATGCGTCAATTTTAAAAATGCATACTCAAATTCTTGTGTTGAGATGATCATTATCAATTTATACATTATTTCTAGTTCACAGTAAGTTCTCGGTAGTTTTGAATATCACAAGAATTTAAACATAGGATAGAGAACATTTATCTGAGTCCTAGACTTTGTTATTGCTACTTGAATGAAAAATAATTTTGTGTAGGGCTGTAAATATTATTTTAAGCAGACATAGGCACTTTTCCTTTAGCTAAAACTGTCTAGTTTTCGTCAATGTCTCAACTGACCGGAATGTATTTGCTTATATTTTCTAGGTTGCTGTTTCAATAATTTTTGCATAACTTTTGTTTCAAATGTTATGCTTATTTCTTCGGTCTCTTCATGTTCAAACTGAAAATATTATTTTTAACTTACTTTCAAACAATTCCAACATATATTTGAACATTGAGAGTAGTATCGTAAAACAATTTTTCGTTGAAACTAGAAACATATGAATTGTTTATTTGTGGACCTTGAAAAAAATATTTGCTGCAAGTTTTCATTACTTAATGTTAGACGATGTACTTCGATTACCATTAGTTTATTTATTAATTATTTGTTAACGCTATTATGGGTCTCTAATCCATTGGACTGGATAAACTGTTTAATTATAATATTACGCCTTGTAAATTTAAATATTATTGATGCAATACCTCAGACCTAAATTTCTCATCATTTCCTACTAGAAATTAAAACTGCAGTACATACATTTACGTGAGTCTTAAGGGTTTATCCTAAGTCCATAATTACAGTATAGTAAATATATCATCATAAATGGACTTCACCTTAGTATAATTAAATAATAGGTTAATGAGACTTAAAAATTTGAATCAATGTACTGTTTCATGTTCAATTTGAAAGAGAGAGAGAGAGAGAATAAAAAACCCCTATTATTTCATGTTCAGTTTGAATCAATATATTGTTTCATATTCAGTTTATATAAATGTATGGTTTTATGTGTAAAATTTGTTTCATTTTCATCTCTTATAATGCAACGTTAAATACATAAATATTTAAATTTTATACGTAACAGTCAAAAACTATTTTTTTTTTTAGAAATCATTTAAATTAAAGCACACAATATGATAGACAAATCGTAATACCGCAAAGAAGAGCTTTTATGCCACCCATATCACATGAACGACTTTTCTGGTCATATTTATGTTCACGAACAACATTCTCAGACGAACTTTTTTCGGATCATATACTATTCTTAGGTTCACAATTAGTTCACATGGGAAGTTCAGTTGCCCTTTTTCTGCAACAGTTTAAGTCAGCAATACAAAACTGTGAATTTCCGAGCGGCCGCGGTAGCCAAGTGGTCATGGTTTCAGATTCGTGGCCGACGGTTTTCGTTTAGTCGCGGGTTCGATCCTTGGCCACTAAAGAAGTAGTCGGGACTGATGCATGTTAAATCTGTCGGGGCCCAAAGTCCTCCAGATGGAAGTTAGGAGAGGAGTTAGCCAGCTCAGGTATCTTCCTCATAGCTTGACCGAGGTTCAAAATTACGAGGTAAGTCACCAATAGCCCTCGTGTTGCTTCTAATGCGACGTTAATGAGAAAATGAACTAAAAAACTGATTTATGAATTTTAGATCTATTGAAGGTTCAATAACTATTTTTATATAAAACTTTTAATGCATGGGGAAAGTCAAGCCTGTGAACCTGAGAATCGAGATTAATTCATGTCTTAAGATAGTTTCAGTATTTTAAAAATGTTGCATTGCTTTTCTTATTGTATTTTTCTTTATATTTGTACGTTGTCGATGTTTTTCCAATCTTCTTTCCAATCTTTCCAATACCTTTTAAAATTATTTTTCCTTTATTTTTCTAACCATTATCTATAGGTATATAATTCTAATTTATAGTTATTGTATTTTATTTTATATTACAATGTTACTTTTTCTATTTATTTTTAGTTGTATCCTCTTGTTAGCACTTTTAAATTAAATTAAAAATTTTGAATTAGTTTTGGTCCTTTATTAAGCTCAGTCAAAGATATTTTGAAAACATTTTAATGTGTATATATGCATGTATAAGATAAAGCAAGGAAATTATTATAAGAAACATAAAAGTAAGAGAACAATTAAAATCCAAAATCAACAAAAGAAAACATTTATAGAACTACGTAGACCACAGAAACAACATTATATATATATATATATATATGTAATATATATTTTTTAATTTTTCCAAAAGAAATATCATTTATTTTGGTCTTGGAGATTCACAGGGATTACATAATAGCTTTCTGTTATTTATTATCTGTAAAACACCATGCGATGTATGGCAACAAGCATTCTTTAGGTTGAAAAATTTGATCAGAACTTACAGTGAGATGAATGTTATAGAAATTTTGAGGTTGCCTTTAATTATATAACAACTGGACATTGTTTTGGAGAAATGGAACATAGAATCTTGAAATTGCTTTACATGGTTCCAGCGAGCTGCTTTTGCTTTGCTTCTGTATGACCCGATTCTTTGAGTGTTATTTCTAATTGTAATCAGAAATGAACAACATTAATTTTATAATATATATATATATATATAAGATAAAACAAATAATTAATTATTAAAAACACAAAGGAACAATTAAGAACCAAAATCAAAAAGCATTTATAGAACTAAGTAAAAGTTGCTCGAATCAACTCTGAAACTAAGAGATGAATAAAATTTGAATTTGAAATTAATTTGAACCCCAAACTCTGAAATTGAATGGAACCAAAGAATAAATCGAATAATTTGAGCAATACGTAACTGAACGAAGGCTACCAT
>BMAW01013654.1:1113765-1135625 GCA_019974015.1 Nephila pilipes
AAAAAAAAAATACTAACAAAAAGGAAGTATAATAAAAAAATTTTAGTAAAAGTCACTCAGACATGTGATCCTTTTTAAAGGATAACTCTTACGGTAGCAGCATATCTGAACTGCAATTGAATAGACAGAATATTCTTAAAAATCATAGCATTAAAAAATAATTTGCATTCTGAAAACAATAAAAATATCCAGCCATTTTAAAAAAATGAAAAATGTTTATTTCTAGAAAAACAAAACTAAAATTACCAAAAAATACAGAAACAAAACTTTTGCATGATATTTACATTGCCATAATTAATGCATACATCAAAATAAATATTTTGATAGCTACTTATTTTTTATTTAATGACAGAATAACATACCGTTATTATTCATTTGTTAAAAGCCAACTTCAATAACTTGGTTAGGATTGCGTTTAGATTTACAAATGTAGTTTATCAATCATTATTAATAATAAAATACTTCTTTCATAAATTTAAAAACTTACGCCTTAGGGTTCCACAACAATAAAAATAATCGTTTGCTCAGTTAAAACCGAAATCAGCTGAAGAGCGAAAATCAGCTGGGGTTACCTATAGTATAGCTTTTAAAATTACAATGCAAGGTCACTGGAATGCTTCTACTGGCGGTGGAAGATATTTGGTGATATTTTTGCAAAAAAGAGCCTCTTTCTCCAAAATCTTGTCAATCATCCATCATGCTGCCTAATATTAAATTATTTGGTATTTTTTTTTCCATTTTCGCATGCGCACCTTGCAAGTAAACTTAATTGGTAGCGATATTGCATACATTTAAAAAAATATATATTCCTTGTTTGAGTGTTGTCATAATTTTTTATGATAAAGTTGCCAAAATGACATAACTGATGGGTAAGAAAAGATTAACTGATAACTACATTTTGCTAAGAATTCCATAAAATCCGTTCTTAGTGAGCGTCTACATTGCAAATGAGTAACTGTACCAAATTTCAAGTCAATCGGTTGTATAGTTTTAGAGATATCGTGATGAGTCAGTCATGGTATTTCGCTTATATATATATAGACTATTGATAATCTGCCTGCTTCTGCCAAGGAGGACGATAATATTATATTTTGAACCTATAGCATAAAATATCAAGAAAAATCTGAAGCATTTTGAAACGACCTTTTGTGTTCTCTAGATGGTTTTTTTATCGGCATTAATTATAACCTTAACTCCTTCTTTGGTCTTTAGGAACTGAATCAACAGCAGCTTTGAATGAATATAACTGTTACATTCATGTAGCGCCTTTTGTAATTGGTTGATTAATTTGGCTTAGCACCTGGGAAAATTCTATAACGAATGTTTCGTTTGCTTTTGTCGTCACCGAGAAAGTATAACTGGAAGAAAAGAAGGTTGTTGAAGAGACTCTGCCAAAAATGCTACCTATCCTGTGTTACCTGCCCTCTGACCTTTAAATGTTGGCATAAATTATTTTGCTCTGAATGACGTCATCTGAAAACATCCATTATACTTACGAATTGTAGAAAGAAATGTTCTGGAAGCTGATCCTTATGTCTGCTAAGAAGACTATTCAAAGGTTCAGGGAAGGATCTAATAACAGGAAGCAGGACTTGACCAATTACTCCAGCACATTCCGGAGGTCTCTTCTATCCTTTGTTAACGGCACCTCGAACAGGGCAAACGTTTTCCGATAATTGACAATTTTATCATTTGAATAGTCAATATATATTTCATATTTTAAAACCAGACATATTTTTTAAGTCCATGGCGCCAAATTAACTTTGATCTTTTACTGTATTTGCACTACAAATCGCCTGATTCACGTGTGTATTAGAAAAGTATTTTCTTACGCCTATGCGTACTCTGTGATGGCTTTTAGTATATTTTGAAGCAGCTTCTATGTTCTTCAGATGACTTTGAATATATTTTGTAGCAGCTGGTCTACTTGTTTATATCTAATTGAATTTGCACCTTTTTTCATTTCTTTACCTTTATTTAGTTGAAGAGATATTACATCATTAATAATTGATTCACGGAACTTGAAAAATCAATGTTAGATATTGGATTGAGTCTTTGAAACACAGACATTTTCTTGAGGCTGAAACACTAAAGATGATACATTTTCTTCATTTTGTTTCACATTATCATAAATCTGGTGGATTAACTTACTTCTATTTCTTAATCCAACTATTTAAATAAAAACATCAAATGACAAATTATTACAGTTTCCCGTAAACGTAACATTTTTTCCCTGAATCTGTTTCCCCAACAGAAGCAACGGCAGCCACCTTGATAAATTCTGACCGATAGGGGAAATAGCCCTGCTGCCGCTATAATTCTAGCAAATAGATCCATACGTGTTGGTTTACATTTCTGCAAAATATAAATCGTTAGTATTATAAGGGCGCTAGATAGCATTTGGAGTGTAGCATTTAAACCGATCCCAGTTGTCAAACACGTGAGAAACAACTGGCCAATATTTCTCATTTTATACGCCATCGATATGTCACCGAACACCAGCAAAGATGAGACGAAAATAAACATGCTCCTGTCGCCAAGAATTTTAAAAACTTTGAAAGGAGTAGGTATTCCAATGATCCAAATATACTCAACATCCATTATTAAGAACTATAACTGAAAAGTAAATATGAAAAATCAATTTTATTAAATCTACACGAAATATTTTTCAAGTTAAAAAAATATAACCGAAATTAACTTTTAAATCAAATTATTTTAAAATTCAACAAAAAATACTAACAAAAATGAAGTATAATAAAAAAAATTTTAGTAAAAAAGTCACCTGTATTACGTGATCCTTGCAAAAGGATAACTCTAGTTGCAGACATTCTGGAACTGCAAGGACAGACAGAATAGCTCTTTAAAAATCATACATTAAAAATAGAATTTGTATTCTGAAAACAATAAAATATCCAGCCATTTTAAAAAATGAAAAATGTTTATTCTAGAAAACAAAAACTAAAATTCAGCTCTCAAAATACAGAAACAAAACTTTTGCATGATATTTACATTAGGATTACAATTAATGCATACATCAAAATATATATTTTGATAGCTACTTATTTTTTTTATTAATGACATGAATAACATACTGTTATTATTCATTTTATACAAGCCAACTCAATAACTTGGTTAGATTGCGTTTGATTTACAAAATGAAGTGACAATCATTATTAATAATAAAATACTTTTCATAAATTCTAAAACTTACGTCTAGGTTCCACAACAATAAAAAAATTGTTATCGTTTGCCCAGCAAAACCGAAATCAGCTGAGGTTACCATAGTAGCTTTTTAAAATTCACAATGCAAGGTCATTGAAATGTTTGACTTGGCGGTGGAGGATATTTGGAGGATATTTCGCAAAAAAGAAAGAGCCTTTTCCAAAATCTACAATCATCCATCAAAGGCCAATATTAACCATTTGGTATTTTTCCCATTTCTGCACGCGCAAATCTTGCAAGTAAACTTAATTGGTAGCGATACACAGTATACATTTAAAAATATATATTCCGTTTATGTTGTCATGTAATTTTTGGCGATAAAGCTGCCAAAATGACATAACCGATGGGTAAGAAAAGATTAACCGATGATAAATCTACATTTTGGTTAAGAATTCCATAAAATCCGTTCTTAGTGAGCTGCCTGGCATTGCAAAATGAGTAACTGTACCAAATTTCTAAGTCAATCAAGGTTGTATAGTCTTAGAGATATCGTGATGAGTCAGTCAGTGGTATTTCGCTTATATATATATAGATTTATCTGCAATGCTTGCTAAATGACCAAAGGAGTTGCTCTGAACAGGAAAGTATATTTGTATTAATATATACATTTTGAGTTATTGATAATATTTTTAGTACTTTAAGAGTCATATTATGTTTTTATATTTTTAATTTTACTTGGACTTACTTCTCTTCTTTTTAAATGATTTTTTAAACTTTGATCAATTGCATCTTAATTTTTATAACCTTTTGTTATAATATACTTAGTTGATGGACATAAGTTTGTTGTATTTTGTTTACTTTCTGTCTAGCTTTTTCAATAATTTTGGAAGTTATCTATTAAATTTTTCACTAAATATTCTTTCTTCAAGAAATTTCTGTGGTATATAATATATATTTTACAGATAAATAAACATATTTATTTGTATTCATTTTTTTCTTTGTCTACATTCTTTTATCTCAGTATTTACATGAATTTATGTAATTTTTTTTTACTCAATCGTTCAGTAAAAATTTCTTAAGTACTGCTTAATAATAGTTCTGAATTGTTTATAACTACTCTTTGAATAAAGTATTTGTATTTAATTACAATTAATATACATATGCATACACACACACACACACACACACACACATATATATATATATATATATATATATATATATATGAACAAAACTTAAAAATTAATAACATCATAACCAAATTCACCATATGAATCTTAATTACTTAAATTAATGCCTAAAACTACAAAAATAAAGAACGCATTAAGGAAACTAAATTACAATTAATATAACTCATATAAAATTATTAATAATTAATTAATAATATGAAAATTAAAACTTAAAAATAAAAACAAAAATCAATTAAGTAACCGAAAATTTTTAAGAAAAAGCCCGGTGAAAGAAAAACAAAAATTTAGAATACTAAAAATTATGTAATTAATACTTTTCTATATTTCGGAATAAAATAGTGTGTGTTCATAACTTTATTTCACATCAAACCGATAGAAAAGATTAGAATTAATAAGAAATGGATATATCTATAAGAAATAAAATTATCTCAAAAATAAAATTAAAGGACAGTCATCAACTGGATTGAAAATACCTATTAGTTCAAAAAATATTTAATATTGAAAAAAAAACATTTAAATTTAAAAAAATTAAAATTAAAGAGAGAGATAGAGAAAAATAAAATCACGTAAGAAAAAAAAACAATATACGCAGAAATATAGAATCAATATACGAAAGAAAAAATATTTATAAAAAGACTAATATGATTTTATTCACATTTATAATTCTTACATTTTAAACTTTTTTTAAAAAATTCAATAGGATGTGCATATGCATTGTAGAAATTATTTCTTTTACTCTTAAAATTAATAAGTAAATGAGCTAATTTGTATTTTTCAGTAAATAATTATATAAATATTTCTAAAAATATTTATACTTATTTACTATCAAAAGAATGCACTTTATTAATATGGAAACAGTAGTTATCTCTTTTGTCATAAATCTAAGTAATATTCACACTGTTAAAATTTTTAAATTAACATCCAAAAAATTTTTTTTTATGAGAATTCATATTGGCTTTATTCAGATTTAAATATGATGGATAAAATGATAAGTCAGGTATAGAATCTATATTGGAAGTAACTTAGAAAACAATAAGATCGTCAGTATACTCACTATAGTTAGACTACTACTAGCTGTACCACTTGAGGTAAACTTTTTATTTGCTTATAGTTTTTCCATTATAATAAATATAGTTTTCTTGTAGAACAATATTAATAACAGATATAAGTTTTCCATATGATATATATCTCTTAATTTTTAATTCCGTGTAATTAGCCAAAATAATCTTAATTAAATTATGTAAGTCGATGAAATTTCATAAATCTTCAATTTCATAACTATAAACAGAGTTTTTTTAATTATTTTTATGCAATTATTAGTTTTATAATTAATTTTAATAACAGCAGTCTTATCAAAATTATCAATAATATTTTGTAATATCTTTCCAGCTATATTATTATAAGTACTTGAACCATTAATCACAGTTCTAAATTTAACAGGAACTTTGTGAATTTCAGTGGTTAAAAAAAATGCTGAAATTTTATAAAGTTTAAAATAAAACCTATTTTTTAATATAAAGTCTTAATTCTATTAGTTATTTCTCCAACATTAGCATTAGTAAAGTCTTTATTATTAATCAAATGCTTAAGTATCAAATCAACGCATAGATTTTCCCAAATAATCGCATAACTTCTTGGCACCCTCTCAGTACTAAGAATAATGAATTCATCTTGTAACTTTTTAATAAAACTATTTAAATCTATAATATTTATACTATCATTTACCTTAAAATTCATATGTTTTAAGTCTTTATTAATATAAAATTTATATTCATTAAAATCTGCAATAGGTAAACTACACTTAATTGCTAATTTTGTTAAGAAATTATCAATATCTTCATTGTTTTTTCTTTAATAAAAATATTTTTGTTTGAACTAATAATTCTAAAACCAGTACCTTTATTTATAATTTCTTTCAAGTTTTATCCATAACAATATTTTGATTAACGGTAATCATATGTTGCTATTCTCCAATAATTAACTCTTTATAAACCATACAATTACATTTATTATAACATTGTAATTTTTAGAAATAATTATAGTTATGTAACATACGTCCCGTATTTGGGCCAAATCTTAAAGCTGTTTTATTGATAATATTATTATTAGGAAGTAAATTTTATGCTTATGAGGAATAATATTAAAATTTATTTTATCAAAAGATTTATTCATGAATCGAATATTACAATATTCTATATTTTCACTATCCTTATTATCAGTATCAATTTTATATTTAATACTTGATAATTACAAAAATCACTAACAATATTGAATACAAATAGTGTTTATTTTATTTACAGTAGTAATAAAATCATTTAGAAATTTAATTTCTCTCTACTTCATACTAAGCAAAATGTGTTTAATACCTTTAATATTGAAGTTTTTTTTTTCAAATTTATCATTTAATATATAAATTTTTTGTTTAGTAGCTTCCATGTAACATTTTCTCTTTTTATTTCTACTTTAGTATTCTCTTTTCTCATTAACATTATGATCAATATTAAGATTCATGTAACACTTATTTCCATATTCGCATTCTTTGTTATTCTTTTGTTTTAATATTTGTAAAATATTTTTATCAAAAACTATTGAACTAAAACCATAAGGATAATTAGACCTTGATATAATAATTTTCAAACCATGGCCTTCTTTTATAGAACTAGGCATTATTTTAATAAACATTTTATCAACACCTATTTCCAAATTTTTTATTATAAAAATGTATAATTTCAATATTATTGTAGCTTTTATGTCCGTAAAATGTTTAGTGCCATGTCTAGTTTTTTTTTTTTTTGATTAATACGAATATTAATATTACTATTTGTTTGACCGATATATTTATATAATCACTAATTTTACACTTAAGTAAATGTATACAATTATAAATTTACAGAAAATAAAATTGGAATTCATATTATATTGTATATAATTAATTATTTTGCTAGTTTTGCATCTCTTATTATTACAATTATTTTTAATTAACTTATCAGATTTGAAGTTATTATTATATTTCTAACATTTTAAATCATATTTCTCATGATCTTGAAGTATACATTTATTCCAATATTATTTTAATCTTTTTCAATTTTAAATTTATTGTTCCTCGTATATAACACATCGATCAATAACTCCCGAGACTAACCCAGAGATGGCGCTCGTAGTAAACCAGTAACCAGGTCTTTCTAGAGTACTAACCTTTGCTTGAAACGTGTCAAAATTTTAAGTCGATCGGACCAGGAAAAAGGTTTTTTGAAGTGAAGTGAAAAAGGTTTTTTCCAAGTGGGTGCCGCGATTGCTTTCGATGGAACAAAAACAGCAACGAGTCGATGATTCAGAAAGCTGTTTATCGCTATTTACTCGCAACAAAAAAGATTTCTTGCGAAAAAAAAGCGATAAACAAATGGGATGGGGGTGGGGGAGGAAAGATTTGGAAAAGCGTTGGAACGATTGTATCACCCTAAAAGGTGATTAACAAAAGGTGTTATGTTGATGAATAAAAAAAAATTTTGCAAAAAAAATGTTGTTTTCAAAATTAGACTCGGGAGTTATTGATCGATGTGTTATAGTACATACTTTTGTTTATCATATATTTGTCTTCATAATTATATCTTTAGCATAACCATTGATTAAAATCATATTCGCAGAAATTTTTATACCTATTAACACCAAACAAATCTTTCACATTTCATTTAATCATCTTATTCATTTGTTATTAATATTAGAAATATTAGTAAAAATATTGATATTGTTTATAATCCAATTTTATTCTATGTTTGTCTGTTACAAGTATGGAGCAAATTCGAGGTATGCAGTTTATGTGTGTATCAGTATATCCAAGTTATCAACTAAATTATGAAACATGTCTTTTAAAAAAAACAAGGTATATATAGAGTCATATTCAACTCGTATCCTACACTAATTCATATAAATGTACGGATTATATTTGTGATATATGAGGCTTAAGTCTGTTAATCCATTTGTATTATGAAAAAAAAAAACGTTTTTATACATAAAAAAAGAAGATGGGATTATATTTAGTTGGCGACCTACACTAAATCTCACATAATTATAGAATGCATTCGCGATAAGCGGCTTATGTCTGTCAATTCATCTGCAATATGAACTGAAACATGCAGCATAATAATTTTTTTAAGAAAACTGATTTATGCCCTACATCGGATCTTATAAGTCATAAAATAAATCCGTTATATGCTGCTTCTGTGTTTGTAACATTGGTGTCTATCATGCTTTTCTCTTCTAGTTACTCTTTGGATTTCTTTGTGATAAAGTTTGAATTAAAATCCATCCCAATAAAATGAAACATACCTAATGTGGATTAGATTAACATTGTGAAATGTACAATGAATAATTCAGAGTTCGTGGTAGAACTAGTGAAGGAAAAGAAATTTTAGAACCTAGAAGCAATCAAAGAGATCCTAGATGGCATATGAAAAAAGTTCAGGACTCGATCTACCATCTATATATTCGTCCAGTTCTCAAATCGATTAGGTTCGATCAGATAATGTATATTTGATATAGTAAACGCCAGTTCAGAGGCATTTAGTTATTTTAACAACAGATAATAATATTAACTATTGGGCATTAATATTCAAGAAGGTGAATAAATATTAATTGGTTATCATTTCATTAGACTCTACTATCCATTAAGTTGATTGTGTATTTTTGTGATTATCTAATCAAATTTAATAATTGAGAGTAAAACAAATAATAATATCGAGATGTCATGTGTCTATCACTCCTTTTGCTCAACGAATTTAAATCTAGCACAATATTACTATAATAACAAGAAATAATAGTGTTTAGTTCGATAAGATTCAGATTTTTCATGCTGTCTCAAAGTAAAATCGTTAAACCCCAATCAAGTTTTATTTTTACCTTAACCAGCTCTGAACTTTGTGCTATATTTGTGGTACACCAGATCTTATAAGACTGAGGAAAAAGTTCGAGATATGCCTTTTGTGCATATTAATCCATCTGCATTATAAATTATATTATTACACAATATTAGTTAAAAAAATAAGGAAGGATCAAATTTAGTTCAATCAGGTTCAGACGTTTCAACCTATATCGAAAGAAAATCGAAAAACTGAAGAAAATTGGAAAGCCAACGAACATTTCCCTTTTTCTTCCTTCAAAAACGTACATTTCTCGCCAGAGCACAGTTACAGAAAACGATGTGAAACGATGTTTCGATGGCATGTGAACCGAATCACCAAGTATCTGCCTCGTGGGCCACCACGTTGCTAACAAATAGTGCAGACATCGCTAAATGATACTTGGAATTCTGCACTCGCTCTCTTAAGTGGCTTTATGTTGCTCTTCGCTTTATACCTGAAATAAAAAAAAGGGTGGGGGAGGATATTCTTACGTATGTATTCCAGTAGTCAGTGGTATGTGATATCATTAAGTCCATGACGTTTACATGGAATCTTGGAAAAAATAACAAACTGACGATAAAAAGGTATTCGAGTGACTGGAGAAGGATTTATCCGTGAAGTGATGATAACGCTTTCATGACTGCTTCTGTTTGAAAGAACGGATTACGGAAATATGGAATTGTAAGGGGCGGATCCTCCTGGGTATGGGGAATGTAGGATTTGAATAACGCTGGGGAGTTGTGGAATTAAAGAATTTTTCTCCCTTCATTCGATGGTAGGTTATTGAAGTATAAATGTTGAAATGCTTAAGATTTGCGTAAGCATAGATGGGAGTAGGCATAGATAGGAAAAAATAATAACTCACAAGTACATTTTTTTTAAAAAAAAAGGAAAGCGCCTATCTCTTTAAATGTCGACTGATTCAGTTCCTTTATTCTAGCCAACTTGTTAGAAGTTATTTTATTTTATGTTTTTAGTAGAAATATTATTTCTTTATAACTAAAGCCAGGAACAGCAGTATATTATTATTTTTATAGCTAGATTAAAATGTCTTATTTAATTAAGAACACATTTAAGTAAAAATATACGAATTCTACTTTCGAATAAGCATCATTAGAACAAGATTATCAATCAACTATTTCACTAATATACTTGAAAATATGTCTTGAAGTGTTGTCGCTGTAGTGTAATTTCCATTAAATTCTCCAAAATATTTTATGAAAAATATAAACAGTGTAAAGAATGTAGGGAAAAGTAAAGTAATATATGGCACTAATATTTAATCGACGAATAATTCCATCCTACCACTCAAAATATGACAAATAAAATAACAGAAATCGTATTCCCTAAGATTATTGAAAAATGTTATATATCTGTTAAGATTTAAGATTCTTTGATCACTAATTTGAGTTAAGGGCAAAAAACCAAAAGTGCAATGTTTGAGGTAAAAGAGAGAGAAAATCCAAATCCCTACAAATATATACAAAACATATTCAAACATTTTATTTTTAATTTTTCTGTTAATTTTATAGCTTATTGAAACAAAATTAGAAATGTATTTAAATAAAACGTGTTAATTCATTCGGGGTTTGGGAAACAGTTGCTTGCACGACACGCAAAGGAATTCGTCTTCGGCATCGAGGTTGATTCCGTTAGCAGAAACGAGAATAACTTACAGACATCAGGAATGCCGTTAAACTTAGCAGTTTAACCTCATCAAACATTGTGTCATTTAACTTGAATATAAACCAAGGCAGAAACTGCGTAGTTGATGTAATGGGAGACCTTGTACAAACAAATTTTTTCAATTTCTCGAAAAATACGCAAGGTTGCTTAAAAGCTTTGTTCACGGCTGGGACACGAAAGCATGATGTTTGGCATTGACGATATGTCTTTATTTATACGCAAGCCGACAGGTAGCAACAATTTCAGGTGCAAAAAAGGGAGTATCCAATTTCACCTGACTTCTCGATTTCCCTCTATAATTAAAAATTAACAAAGCTTTTTTTTTGAGAGGTGGTGTCACATATCAGTTGGCAGATATAAACATGATTAATCTTAATTACGTAGGACGTGCTCTGCTGACTGTTATATTCGAACGGTGATGGATTTCTGAAAATATAAATTGCTGGATGATCTTAAGTCACAAATATAATTATATTTTCATAACACATTTTAATCACTTTTTTTGAATTTATTGAATTTCTTCGCAATAGCTTTGTCGTTTTTTTCTTGAAACGAAACCCTGTATTTAACTCAAAATCCTTTTTCATACAAAATTTTATATAGAATTTAATTTAATTTTTTGTGTGTGAGAGATAATTAATAGTAGTGAGAGTAATTATTCGGTAACTAGAATTTAGAATTACATCAAGTAGTAATTTTAATGGAAGTTGATTGATGTATATATTTTTTTAAAATTCATTGTTAGTTTTTTAACTTAAGAAGAATGATTTTATTTTTAAAAACAAATTGATTGTTTATAATATCTACACACACTTTCTCATGCATGATATGTCTTTAGATAATCCAGCACTTTTTCATATGTGTAGTTAAACGATTTAAAATGCAATACGAAATGAGCTGCTCTTTTGTCAACTCAAATATGATTCAAAATTATGTTGTCTATCGCCGTTAGCTTGCTCAGGGGTATAGCCTGGTGGGAATCAAAATAAATTCGAAACAGCATGAAAGACTGTTACTATAATGTACCATTATTTTACCTTTGCTTTTATAAAGAGTAGAAATAAAGATTTTTTTTTTAAATTCGAAATAATACTGGAGTTTCTAAAATAATTTTTTTCTATTATTTTTAATACTTTTCTACATAGTCATCATTTAGCGTAACACATTTCTCACAGCATTTTTTGACTTTTTGATGGCCGTCATTTTAGAACTTTGCTCATTAAACTCCATTTTCTTCATACTACGTGCTCATTGAATCTACGACTTTCTGAAACGTAACAAATCAACACTAAATTCTGTAATTTAGAATATTATGTACAAAAGGATCAATGTATATGCAGAATAAATTTTATCCAGATATCTCAATTATTCCTTAGTATAATAATTAGTCTTACATTACTCACGCCTATGTGTCCATTGAGTTGTCTGAATGCCATATTTATACATCCTATCATATTCTTTCCGTAAGTAAAAAAATCATTAATTTTCTTCGATAGAAAAATGTAAAAGCGTCTTATCCAACTGTTGCACATTTGGCGATTGTCTTTTACAGTCACAAACACATCGAACACCATTTATGATTCTGCTTTTCTTTTATACAAGTTATGGTTTTCAATTTTGAGAGTGTCTTATGATAAAAGCCGTGCTGAAAACGGAAGTTCATGTATGGATCCTTTACACTGATCAACGAAATGTCTGAGAGCTTTTAGCAAATGAAGGCAAAATACATAAAGAATCGGTAATGCGCATTATCTTTCTCCCTTCGCTTCGAATACAAACCGTTATGCAACAGAGAAAAGATCACGTGATGCAAATGTCATTCTCCACTTTTTTTCGCTTCTTTCGCTAGGGGTTTTCATACTTCTTTGTCTCTTTTTCTTTACAATTCTGCATATTTTTCCTCCTCTTTCTTTCTCTGAATTATTTACGCAGACACAATGCCTTTTATGAATGCCCAATGCGCGTTCATTGAATTCACGTTCCTAAGTAATAAAAAAATACAGTGTGGAAACGAGGAAGTAGAAGAGAGAAAGGAAAAAAAATGTGTAACAAAAAGGAAGGAACCTGAAAAAAATAATCGTGTTCGTCAAAATATTCTTTTGTATTCCACGTGCCAAGCGCCAATGAGAAGTCAGGTCTCAAAAATGATATTTCACAGTGAAAATGGCATTAGTGTTCGCCTTGCATTTGTGTGTAGAAAAAGAATGCTGAAGAATTTCTGTGGGAAGAGACATTATTTAAATAAAATCACCCACATTGCAACAATTAATAATTCAAGACATAGTAAAAAAAGATAGCAATTATTCTATATTAAAGTATTTTATATTAAATATCACCATTATGTTCACTTAGGTTTTCTTTAATAC
This sequence comes from Nephila pilipes, assembly GCA_019974015.1. Classification (NCBI taxonomy): domain Eukaryota; kingdom Metazoa; phylum Arthropoda; class Arachnida; order Araneae; family Nephilidae; genus Nephila; species Nephila pilipes. The sequence goes on from BMAW01013654.1 coordinate 1,127,068, forward strand.
AGAAAATTTAATTTAATGGGCTTTAGTTTACATATTTTGCCATTTTTTTTTCAATTTTTTTTTTATACTTTATCAGTAAAACTCTTAAAGGGAAATTTATTGAAAAGTAATGTATGTATGGTCAAAACTTTTTATTTTCAAAATTCTTGTAGTACATGTCTTAACCTACTTATATCATCCTTGTAAGTGCATTATTCACTTTTAGACGTAGTCCCCGTCCCTTTCTACTCATCTGCGCTTCCAAGCAAACTCATCGGAAAATAATTTCGGTGGTAGTTGTCGACTGCAAACATTAATGTTAGCTTTCATCTCGATCCCAGAAAGAAAGTTGTATCTCCTAAAGTGATGTTTCATCTTTGAGAAGAGGTTTAAGTTTCCAGGTCACATACAATTAAACTATGCTGCTTCGGATCCCGTTCTTGTTCTGTTCCAAGCCCACCAACCACATTTGTTGACTCACTAAATAAATGAATATTTAGAGCACACATATAGCATTAATGTGTAAAGAACATTTTGAGAACCAGATGTTAAATAAGCTCATTTTAGCCGTGAGGCATCACATTTTCAATCAAGGCAGGATTAAAAGTTTAATTTACGAGAAAAATAAAAAATAAAAAAAGGCACTAAGTTTAATTTTGAAAAGGCAGAAAATAAGTTTTATAAATTACTTTCGATTACTAGTATTTTCTATAAACTTATGAAAATAAAATTTGTGTTTTTCCCCCTACGATACAAAGTATTAAGCGATTTCTCTTTTTCTTAATTCTGTATTTTCAAAAAAATAAACGACACAGAATAATACATAATACTAGAATTCAAAGGGAAAATGTTGAAGGTTTTTTTTATATATATTCGATACAACTTCCTTTAATTAAACGTAGAAAATCAATCTATATATAAATTCCTGCCAAACGCGATGTAAAGTGTCAGTGATAATTGATTTAACAGTTGTAGAGAGAAATATTTTGTTAAAGTTCAAATAAATTTGAGGATAATTGGGGCCCATACCTTTTATCTTATACAAACCTCTAATGGGATGAAATAGCTAGGGGCCATATCAGGTAACTTATGTGGTCAGCAGTGTAAAATTAAGGCATCTATTCCACTGTGACTGACCCAACTGCAAGGACGCTCAGTGAAATCTTTCAAATTGCTTTCGTGATATAGCTTCACGGAGAATACATGAATACGAGGAAGAGCACACGAATTTTCACAACACTTCCATAGTTTTATAGTTTTCCTTCTACATTAATATATTACTTATCTTTTTGCACAGTTTGTTTAGAATTTTATCTTGTTCCTTATTTATATAAAATGATTTCTTTAGGACACGTGGTAATCATGTGGAATTGGATGAAGTGATTTTTCAGGAACTTTGGCTGAAGTCGAACAGTCTAGTAGGAATTATACCTATAGGTCTGAAATCATGGGAAAAATTTTTTTGGCAGATTTTAAGACAGCCTGATTGCATAAATCATTGGATAAATAGGAATCATGTCAGAAAACAAGAATGAAAACATTATTGTGAGATATTTAGATAAAATGGGAATAAAATTCCAATGCTCTGTAAATAATAGGAATAAAGCTCTGTATGTTTCTGAAGTGAAAAAAATAATTAAAAAATACGTTTCTTATACACTACGTAATTCCCACAGCTACCAGGATTGCTCTATAAATATTCCATAAGGAGTCCTCTTGATTTAAGTGAAAGCATTTTTGTTTATATGCTCATCTTTGCTTTCTCAGAACAAGAGAATATCCATTTTGGAGCGGAAGATAACTGGCGATGAAAGTTTACTTACGAAAACATTCGGATACAAAAAAAAGCATATTGTAAGGCCATATAACCTTTCCCCTCCACCTCTAAGCCAAGAAAGAAAAACGATATGTGAAGGCTGTGTGTATGGCTAGACATCCAAGAACCAATGCATCCCGAGCCTTTGGATTCTAACATAAAACTCATTTCGGAGAAATAATGTCACCAAATGGATATTTTAAGCAAATCACTCAAAGAATAGAGACCGATGATGTTTTACAGGATGCCCATCACACTGCATCTTGTTAAGGCCAAACCTCATGCTGCTTTTGCAACTCATCAGAAAATTGCAGATCTAGGCTGGGAAATTCCATCTCATCAATTATATTCCTAAGACGTAGAAAACCTCTCATTATTACCTATTTGTTTCCCTATAAAATGTTTCAAAAGACTGAAATTCAAAACTATAACAGATGTCAACGAAAAATTAATTTAATTCTTCGTCTCTAAATACAAGGCATTTTTCAAAAATGGTATTCAAAAATCCCCATTACGTTCGCAAGAGGTAATAAGTAATGATAAAAACTATATTGCACAATTAATATTATTAAATGATTTTCTTTCACTTGACAAATGGACAGCACTTTACAGCAGATCTAAAAATTATATATAGAAATCTCAATTCTCGCCCAAAATAGCAAATGAATTATTAGGTTGGTATCTAAGTTTTCGCCATTTTCTAAGATTTTTAAAAGTTTATTTTTAGTAAAAAACACCAACTGACTAATCAATAATGTGTTCTTCCTTTTTGTTTATAACATTTTCCAAACGTTAATTTTCAATATCATCTTGGTAGAAATCATCCGGTTTCGACTCGAAAAACCCCTTTAACCAAGCTCTCAACTCTGCATCAGTATTGAAAGAAACACCCCACATTGCTTTTGAAAGAGATCGAACGTGGGAGAAATTCATTGGTGCTAATCTGAGAGAGTACGGTGGGTGTAGCAGCCCTTCAAAACCATACATTTGAATGGCGTCTTTGGTCATATTGGTGGTATGAGGGTGGACAAAAAAAAAAACCTTCATGCTGCAGATTAGGTATTTTCTCTTAAATAGTGAGTAGAATTGTTCCTTCTGTGACATTTTGGTTCCGTTCAAGCGATTCGTAATGAATATTCCTTTCTTAGTCCCATCATACGCACAATATCATATTATGCAGATGAAAATCTTGTTTCACGCGCGGGATCACTTCTTATCTGTTGCTAAGTTATTCCTTGCGTTGCTTCCCATTGATTCACAGGTACCATTTTTCGTCACCAGTAACGATTCGTTAACTTAGGCTTGTAACTTCAAGCGTGCGGAGCTGGTGCTCCTCACTTCCGAACTTTGTCCAAGGAGTAAAAATGCTTCTCTGTAGTTAGCAGTTTTGGAACATTCCATTTTCTCTGCCAGTTCCCGTGTCGTTCGACGCGAATTTTCCCTTATCGTTTGACGTGAAAAGTTGGTTTAATCGCTTTTCATCGAGTTCAACTGGATGACTAGAACGAGGTGAGTCTTTGGAGTAAAAACTCAATTTTTCAACTTAGTGTAACAATAAAAACCGGTCCTTTCAGCTATGGCCCCTCTCGATACACAGCACAAATGTCGCTTGCAACTTTTGCTGCCTTTGAAGCTTGATTAAAAGCAAACAGAAGGATGTGGATTTTTCTTAACTTGACATTTCATTTTAATGATCTGAAAAATAACATTAATTAAATAGAACTAAAAACTTAACAAAAATTCCTGTAGAACAAAACATCTGCTTTCGAATGGAATGATTCAAAACATTATGCCAAAAATATTTAATGACGTGCGGAATATAAGAAATTAAATAAATGTTGGGAACTTATACTATGTACCCTTCCATTCTCAATAAATTTGTACTCTTCTATACCCAATATCTTACTACACGTTAAAACTATTCTATATTATTATGTGTAAGGTATAATAAGAAGAAAAGTTAGTTAGTTTATATTATGTATAAACATCACAAATCCGCCATTTTGAAAGCTACCTGACTTTCACCACTTTTCCGTAAATAGTCACTGACAAAGAATCTAAAAAATAAAAGCACAAAAAATAACGAACTCGCATTGCATTTTCCCTTTGTTTTTTTTCTTTCAGGGTTGGGAATAAATGCATGAACAACTCAGTTGGTGGAGTTCACCGCATTTGGGTCCCAGAGCTTTCTATTTGTACTCCTCTATACTTATATATCTATATCTGTAGATATTGATAGATATTTGGGAAGTTGTACTTACATATAGATATATGTACTCTGAATATTCTGTCTATCTGCTTGTGTTCTTTCACCTTACTACTTCAACATTCCTTTTGTTCTTTCCATATGAAAATACGTAAATGTATTTTCTGGATTTGATGTTGCGAAACGAAGAATACTCATGTGTAACTGTTGCAAAGGGAAAGAGACTTTTAAAGATGAAGAAGAGGAGAGGAATAAGGCGTGAAAAGTTTTACAAAAATGTTTAAAGCAGCTTCCAGTGCTCTGGCGAGGATATCTTAACTTTTAAATTTTCGAAGAATAAGATTCTTATTTTCTTTTGAGTTTTGAATTTGTTTTGGATTTTAAATTAGTTGCTATATTTGAAGTAAAAATGAATAAATGTCTGTTGGGAATCCATTTATTTTTTGGACGTACCGAAAAAGGTTTTTCCTTCCTTGAAATGCTTATTGACACTAAAAAAATTTTTATACAGAAATTTTCTTGAAAGACATTTTTTTTATACGGGAATGACATTTTAATTTTGACTTGAATTTTTACCAAAGTAAAATAACATTTTGCACAAAATACATTGAAAAATACAGGGGGAAATTATTTTTAAAAATGCCTTGAATAAATACATTTTTGGTTTAATGAAAGTTTTATCTGTTAAAAAAGTTTTTTTCTGCAATGAATTTCCCCCTATTTGTTTTTGTTAATGTAAAAAAAAAAAACATACAATGCAATTGATAAATGAATTTTTTTTTATCACTGCAAATTTTAATGTCTGATATATACAATGATTCATATCCGAAAATTCACGTATTTCTTTCAATTTTCGTTTTCGTGAATGTCTTGGATTATTTTGATATCCTGTCGAATAACCACGTTGTTTTCAAATAATCTTTTTTAGTAAGAATAATTTAAATTTCATATTGAAATATTACTGATTTAGCTTAATTTAATACATTTTACATCAGTAATAAGTGGTACATTTTATACAAAAAAAATCGCAGTGTATTTTTTGAAATATTAAAATAAATCATCTGCAAATTTTTATGTTACATTTTATTACTATGTCAAATGTTTTTAAAGGATTTTTATCATCTAAATTGAGAATTCATAAAAATTTGTGTTTCTGATTCATGTATTATAATTAAAACTATTTTTTCTACTTCTGTAATTGCAACATTCTGATTAATTCAGTCTATAAATGTGCAATATATAAAATAAATTGCTATATTCTTAAAAGAATTCATATTATGTTGAACAAAATACTTTAAATTTAAGTTAAAGTATTTTTAAAAAATAAAATTAAATTTTTGTACACATATGAGATTTTTGAAATTTAGTATCAATATTTTTCTTATTAACTTTATGGATTTCGAGGAATATCTCAACTAGTATTGCTTCGTAAAATTAAATTTTTATAAAGAAATATGAACATACGGCACGAGTGTGATTACATTAGGAATTCTGGTATTACATTCGATTCAATATTTTTCTAAATTAATGAATAATGGTAGTCGGTCTAGAAAAGTTATAAATCTGCTTTATTTTAATTTTGGAATAAAATTATTAAACACCTAAGATTTCCTGACTTTCTCAGAAACTCTAAAAATTTCTAAAATGAAATTTTTACTGACCGCTTACTTAAGAAGGCAAATTAAAAATTTTTTTAAATGTTTTGTGATTCCATACTGTCATTAGAAATAATTTGACAAATAAAAATATATTTCGTGAGAAAAAAGTTAGTTTTTAAGCGTCTCTTTGAGTTTAACATCAATAAGAACTTCAAACTAAATTAAATTATAAAAACCACTTCGTTAATAATCATCATTTAATTGCAATGAAACTCCATCGTTTAGATTTTAAGAAAGCGAGTTTTCTATTTTTTCCTCCTACCTTTTCCAATAACAATTTACTTTTTGGTAAAGAACAAACTGAGTGTTTTTCGTTTATTCATTTAGTAGAGTTTTACAACTCTACTTTTCTCTTTACTAAGTCGAAATTTAATAAAGAGATTGAGGGAAAAAAAGAGTGTTGTAAAAATTATTCTCTTAAGCTTTGAGCTCCTTAGAAGGAATAAACAAATAACAGAGGCGGCCAATTATTTCGAAGTGTGTTAATGCCACTTCAAAGTAAAGTCTGATAAGTATGTTCGAGTTGCTTTTTAGTAAAATAATTTTATAATATTATGTGAGCTGTAAAAGAGAATAAAAAGCTTTTATCGGAATTTCTTTGGAACTGTAAAAGAGAGGGAAAAATTCATAAGTTTTATTTCTTTATTTAATTTATAAAAACTAAAAATTTATTTTTTTTCTGCATTTTAAAAAAATCTCTCACAAAGGCTGCAATACATTTTTTTGAACAAATTTACTTCTTGGCTTAGAAATCTTGTTCCTTTGTATATATGTTTAAATATTTTATTATGGCACAAGAAATTAATTTTCATGTGACATAATAGCGAATATATAGTGAAATAATGCATTCAAAATTAAGAAAATGATACTTTCATTTTTAATTACTCAAAAATAAATTAAATAAAAATGTTCGTGAAATGTGTATCATAAAGATGAAAAATTTGCGAAAAATCTTATATGTACAAAACATAAAATGAATACATGTAACGGTAAAAAATTCATTCAAATTATTTACTTTGTTCAATATACCTAATTGTACGAAAATCACTATAATTTTTGCAAAGGATTGCCTATGACTATGAAAATAAATTTTATTGTAAAACTAGATTTAATTGTAGAATCCTGAAAAAAGAACTAACTAACCCTCAACGCAATAAATACCATTTTACATTGTAAAGAAATGCGAATAGTTTATATACAATCATAACTAGTAAATATAAGCAAATTAATCAACATTATTGGTCATAATTTACATTATTAATTAAGGATCTTATATCAAAAGGGTCAATTAATATGCTTAATAAATTTTATTGTTACTAAGACCTTACAATTCCTCCTCGTAAAGTCTTAAGTAAATTTTCTTTTAAAAATGAAACAAGAAATCAGTCAAAATTCTATAATGTAACATAAAATGTCGAAGAAAATTATGAAGAATACCTTCTAAAGTAATTTTATGCTTCATTTTTTATCATAGTTTTCTGAATAAGCATATACCACACGAATGTAACTCAAATGTTTAGTTCTTATTGATGTTTACCGCTCTCAAAGACTTCTTACTTTGAAGAAGATGGCTATTACTGCTTGTATCTACACATTCTCAGCTGTAAATCTAACAGAAACGAGCCTTTTTAGAACACAATGATAAAAATTTAGAGGCAAAATATCGCTTATATATTTCTCTTATTTCTAATATTTAACTGAAAAAAAAGAAATGTGCTTAACACTAAGCTTTCCTTCTTCACATTATGGAATATAAAGGTAATTTTCTAAAAATAGTGCTTTTAAGAAGAGAAGAAATTTCACCTTCTTGGGTGGTTATACACACACATACATACACACACACACGCATATATATATATATATCCCCTGCGAAATAATCCCCTTTGAGAACTACCCGCTGTTTCAACAAATTGCCATATTTCACATATTCTTTTTATGACCGAGGTCTTAGTTCAAGATTGTTACTCTGAAAGGTAAGGTACTTTACACTTAGTTTAAATCCGTTCATCAATAAGGATTTATTTACTGTCAACTGTTGAAAATGTTCTGCTTACGCCATTTCGTACATTCTTTTTTCTTTACTGAAAAAATCATTTGGGGATTCGAAAAAGCAATGATAATTCTTTTTCTTTAAAAATGGATTCTTTAAAATGAAATAACCAGACAATGTATTTTTATCTAGAAAGTGTCTATCACTTTTATGGTGATGTTTGCTTTCTTGGATTTCATTTATGGCTGTAATCAGCTTATGAGATCATAATAGTTAAAGGAATTAAGATAAATATTACATCTTTCGTTATTTTAATGCAAAGAAATAAAATATTCTGCAAATTTATTTCAAATTAAAACTTAAAATAATTTTAACTTGTTTTGAGTAATTCTATTATATTGATTGGACACAAAAGTTTTAAAATTTCAATAAAATTTGGCGATAAATTGAGGAATTTTGCTTTTCGAATCCAGATTATTACTTTAATGATAATAGATTGATATTTTTTTTCAATTTGATCCTAAAAATTCAAGAATGTAATGAACATTTTTTTATTTGCATCGTTCACAAAAATTTACATTTCGAGAGTAATATACCTTATCAGTAATACAACTTTTCTTCATATAAGGATTTATTCGTAAATGGTTACATAAAATAGGTTTAAATTATGTAATTCTATTTTGCTTAATTCTGTCAAATTGAATCATTACAGAAACTATTTATCAAAAAGTTTGGCAAGAAATTGGCGAATTTGGCGTATGCTATCCTTCTTATACTCTCAATCATAATGGATTGATATTCTTATTAGACTTTAGAGACTCAAAGATCCTTAAAAGGTCCAAATTACTTCAGTTCAATCTGTTTAACATTTGGATATATATATATATATATATATATATATATATATAT
>BMAW01013654.1:1135815-1170435 GCA_019974015.1 Nephila pilipes
GTAATTAAATATGGTAAGAATATGCAAGTAGCAATAAAATAATTAGTACCAAGGTCCCTCTGGAAGTTCCATCTGCATATGAAATGAAAGAAAGTAAAACATATTCTATATATTTAATCACATTTATTGTATAACACCCTCTCTGTCCTTGCAAATGTTAGGATTACTGTAGACATATTTCAGGTGAGTGTCTCATGAGTTAAGTAAGAAAAATGTGATTAATCAAATCGGTATATGCTCATCTCTGCTTCCTTGGAATACAAATGAACACTTTTTTGACCGGATGATAACTCGGGATGACACATAGATTGCCTACAAATACTTCGTAAGGAAAAGAGATCTTGAGAATCCTTCCTCCTCGAACTCTAAGCCAAACTTGAGCCTGAATAAGAAAATACTGTGTGCATGGTGGAACGTCCAAAGACCAATACATTATGATCTTAGGGAATCTAATGTAAAATTCAATCCAGAGAGACACTGTCAGCAAATGCATGATTTAAACTAAGCACTCAAAGAAAAGGGACCGAAGTTGCTCTATCACACCGCATACCTACAAACACTTCGTAAGGAAAAGAGTATATTGTGAATCCGGGCAACTAACCCCCTCCAACCCTAAATCAAGCCTGAACCTACATGATGGAAAGCTGTATATATATATATATATATATATATATATATATATATATATATATATTGGAGAGCACAAAGACCAATGAATTATGAGTTTATGAAAACTAATACGCAAAGAAAAAAAATGACAATGCTCTATAAGAAGCACATCGTACCGCATCTTAATAATGCTATCTTGATAATGGCAGAACTGTACTGGGCATCAACCCTTTTCCCCAGTTCTAGAACCTTTCGACTATCTCCTGTTTTATTCACTGGTAACTGTATTAAAGAGAAAATCAAAACTCTCTCCCCGATGCAAACGTCAGTCAATCATTATTTGATTTCTTCGCCTCTAAGGGCAAACCATTTCTCAAAAAAAAAAATTATAAATTAACGCACCGCTAGCAAGCGGTCATAAGTAAAAACAAAAAGTATATTGTGCAATAAATATGATTAAATGTTAGAAAAATGTGTTATTTTCTTTCATTTAATAAACAGACATGATTTTCTGTCAGATCTAATACACTCAAGAAAATTGAAAATAGCGCACCAAGACAAAAGCTCCGTATTGAAATGAAATTTAATACACATAACGATATACATTTCATAAAGGTTCACTTGATTTCAAAATCAAGACAATCAGTGGGTACATTTAGTAAAATACAGTTCTAATTCAATAGCACATCGGACAGCTTCCTGCTGCAATATATGCCTCTACAGGATCAGTCATTGAGTTGATTTGAAGTCTTATGTTATCTTGAAGCATATGAGTCTAAAAATCTTGAACAGTCTCTCCAAATCATATACAGAGTGATACGGTGGCATCTAAAGTTTCAGCTATTCCCACAATTGTTCTACAGGGCTGGCCATGGAACAGTCTTAATATGAGGTTGGTAGTCTTGAGCTACTCGAGATGTATACGGACAAACAATAACTTGAAGAAAAATTGCCCCTGGAAGACCATTCAGGGAAGATCCTACATGGGGTCGATGAATGTCATCCAAATAATATTGACCCGTTACGGTTTCACGAACCACAATTATAGTGGACCAGTTATCATAGGTTATGCCGCCCCAGACCATTACGTCTGCTGTACGGGTAGCATAGAGTGCATGGAAATATACTGTTCACCAGGGGCCTCAACATCCGTCCGTGGATATCACCTGCCTCTAGCTTAAATTCAGAATTCTTCACTGAACACCAAGTTTTGCCAATGTATGATATTGTATTGTAAAGTATGGCCAATGTATAGCAATACATGTCTACATAAATATGTCTAGGCATCACTATAGATGAAGTCACCTACGTCGTTTCGGTGTTGAAGGCAGAGCGCGAAAAGGATGTATGGATTAAAGATTCATTACCTCAAGAGATCTGGAAATGGTTTGTGGAACAACTGCCCCCCCCCATCTGATTACTTCGTGAAACATTTCACTGTGGGATCTACGAGCTCTTTCTGCACAATCCACCGATCCTCTCACCTCGCCGTTTTCCTGGTTCCTCCAGACCCGATTCTCCGTACGTGGGTACTATCTCATGTTCACAGCTCTCAACATGTTCTGACGGTACACACCGAAAGATCAACCTGGCGAGTAACACAGTGTGTCGACCAGCCTGAGGTTTTCATGCCCTTCTCAAATTCGCTTAACTGTGCGAAATATCTTCTCACACGTCTACCTGGCATTTTTCGCTCACTTAAGTCCAAGTTTATGAATCTTCCAATATGCTCTGGTATTCATATAGGACCCACTTTTTGATTTCAGCTCCACTGTAGGGTCTGTGGTCATACACATTGGCACTAAATTTGGATCATTTTGATATTTCTCACCTTTCAAGTACTTAGCAAAGTACTGCTTCCTTATGTACTTCCTTCGCGACTGCAGCTTGCTTCCTTCTTAAGGCACTATTTTCAATGTTTCTGACACACACACACACAAACACACACACACACACACACATATATATATATATATATATATGTTTGTGTGTGTGTGTGTGTGTATTAAATGGTGAATATTATCCTTTTCTCCCAGATAAATTTTCAACGGCTACTGCAATTGTCGTTCTTTAAATAAACCCCTCTGTTAGTCTTAAAATCTAGTAATATGATTACCTCTAAAAGTAACACTGTTTTGAATTATTAGGTAAAAATTACATAAGTAATTCAATTATTTCCAGGATCTCACTTTATATTTTATTCTAACATCATCTTAAAGTTACAGTCGAAAATACTAGCTTCTAAAATATGAAAACTATCTTGATTTTTAAAAACATTAATAATTAAAACAAACGAGTTTGAGTTAAAAATCAAATTTCAGTTTCAGTATCAAAATTAATGCAAAAGCAAAGATGTTAAGTAGACAATAATGTTTTAATCTTAGAAAATAATATTCTGTTCAGATATTTAAATGAAGATAAACAATGAATTATAAAGTCAAATATATATGAAGAGAAATAAAACTATTTTTGCCATCAAATGAAAGTAAAATAAATCATTACTTATATTAATCTATTCTCAACAGAAGTTAGCGATTTTTATATTTAAGAAGGTACATCATTTTTTTTTTCAAACTTAGTTTTTTTTTCTTGAAAACATCCAAGAACTCCAGTACATACCAAACAAGAAAATTTAAGTTTATTTAAGTTTTATATATATATGCATAAACAACTTTTATAAATGAATTTGGAAATATAATAGATGGAACAGAATAAAATCACAATTATTAAAGCAACAAAATTAAGAGAGAACATGATAATGTTACAAAAATTAAGTACAGTTATTTGTTTCCAAATTAAGATTATAACTGTGATTCTTAGTATTAAAATAAAATAGATATAATAAAAATATGTTGCTACAGATATACAATACAAATTCTACAAATTGTGTGAAAAATATTGAAAAATTCAAAAATACAGAAAATTTAAAATAAATAAATTTCATTAACTTCTAATTTGAGGCATCGAGAAAGCAATGTCAAATGAAATTCTTTTTCTTAGACATTTATAATTTCATTGCATTCTGCGAATATTTTTAATTTTAGCTCATCTAAATTTAAACTACCGTAAGGCTTCTTTGTTTCTGCAATTTTATAGGCAAATTTTTTCAATGATTAGAATATTTTCTTTCTTAACGAAACGAGGTTCTTTTTTCACTTTTCAGTTCAATAAAGCCTAAATTTAGAGAGAATCCTCCAGAATAACCATATTTTGAAATAAAAAGATGTAATTGGATTTCGTTAGAGTAGTTTTAACCTTTCCACAAAGAGAAAAATTTACTGTCGATGTCTGTTTAAATAAAATTATACATGGTTTGTGACTTTTTTTGTATTTTAAATAAAAAGATTTCAAAGAAAATTTTAAATTTTCTAAATATTTTTATTGATTATTTATGTATGTATGGAATGAAATTGACATGTTTCATTTATTTTAAAATAGAAACGCAAATGTTGATGAATAGTTTATTTTCTTTATTTTGCGAAAATGAAATTTGTAGGCCTATTTTTTCTTTCATTAAAATAAAAGTTTTATAATCAAATTTGAGAAAGTGGTATTGAAAGGAAGTAAATCGCTTACTTAAATATTTTTGCCTGAATGAAGTAAGATGAAAAATACAGAATATTTAATTCTTATTTATTATAGAACATTTTATACTCAAAATTATTATAGTCAAAAATTAAGTTCAAATATGATTTAAACCATATTGCCATAGAAACTTCTTCAATAAATTTTTCGAAACGTACACTCTTTCATTGATATTATATATTCATAACTTTCTAAAACAAATTTAAGACATTTGTATTGTATCGTGAGAAATAAATTAATCTGTGTAAATACAACTAAGAAACAAACTCTCACTGGTAATTTTAAGACATTCCTTGATAGTAGTTGTGTATTTTCCTTCTTTGAAGGTAATATATATTTTCTGCAAAATTTGTAAGTTATTAAAATATGATAATTAGTCATGATTTGCAATATTTGGCTCAGTATCATTTAGATTCTTATTACCTTAAGCTCTTATCATAATAATGACTTTTACTTAAATAAAATATGATAAAGTTTGCATTGAGCAGTTAAATAATATATTCATCAACTGAAAAATCCTTATTCAAGCAAATTTAATATATTTTTCATTAATCTTTCATTTTACCAATGAGAAAGAGGAGCTCTTCCTCTCTCTATTTTAAAGCATTTCTGAAAATTCATCTATGAAAGCTTCTATTAGATTAAATTAAACCATAACCTATAAAAGCGAACAGTCATATGCAACGAGGTTTTGCTTAGAATTCAAGAAGTTTCGAAACTCACGAGCAAAAATTTAAGAGGTGATAGAAAACACCTAAAAAAGCAGTTTTCTCATCACAATGCACAGGCGGAGAGTATAAGGTGAACAGCTGGATGGTGCTGTAAGGGAAAGCACAAAGCGCGAGTTTTCTTACACAATGTCATTTCTACCGTGGATTTCAGAAGACATGATCTTTTCCAGATTAATGAACGTCACCATGCTTCCTGAAATCCACGGTTAAAATGACTGTGGTGAAAAAATTCGTGATGTATCTTTTACATTACAGCGCCATCTAGCGGTTAACCACTTGCTCTCTGCCTGTGGTTAAAATTTCTTTTTTAGATATTTCCTATCTCCCTTAAATTTTTGTCCAAGTTTTTCGAAACACTCTGTGTAATAAGTAATTTCAAACATCAGTGTTTAAATTTGAAACTAATTCAATTTCATAATTTGAACTTTTTTTCAGGTCAAGGATATTTTTATTGAAAGCTTTATTGCGCTGACGAGAACGGAAATTATAAAAAAAATTCGTTTCTTGAACGAATTTAATGTAAGAAATTATTGCGTATACTTCTAATTCATTTATACTTATAAGAAAATATTATATATTACGAATAAAGTAACATATTATAGTAGTTAAAATATCAAAATGCTGTAAATTCATATTGATTTTTAAATCAGTGGCAGATTACAGTAATTATAATACAAACAAAAATGAGTTTCTTATGCTTTTCCTGCAGCTAATAAATTCAGAACTTTTTTCCCCTAGAATCAGGTGTGAATGTATTTAAAATTTAATAGTATGTCGAAAAAACAAAAGCTTACTATTACTTTTAGCAGTTAAATTGTTTTCCAATTTCCCAATGAGGCATATGAAAGATGCACAATGTACTCACGAAAAGATGAAACAAATTCAGATAGAATTGAGTATTACGAGTACAAAGAGGTAATTAAGATTGTTTTTTGGGTCGAAAACACACACAGAGAAGAATGCAATTAAATATGGACCTCGTAATTTTGAGCCTCGATAAAGTGACGAGACCGGCACCTGGTCTTTACCCCTGGGTTAACAAATCCCTCTACAAACTTCTATAACACGCCTACGGGAGAGCTTGGGATCTAGACCCGAATTAACGTGCATTCGCTCCGTTTCACGGTAAATTTCTCAGTGGTATCAGGGTTCGAACATCTCGAATCGACGGAAAAAATGCCAGCCGTGAACTTGAGACCCTGAACAATAGGACCACGGATACGAGCACAAAAGATAACTTTACAATGTGCATGTTTAGTATTTTTTAAAACGTTTTTCTGAATTTCACTTGGTGTGTGTGTGTGTCATCAAATTTTCGATCGTTAATTTAACCAACTTCCCATCAAGCTAGAGCTTTGAAATTTTGGGAATCTTTCGTACTCGCCTAACAATGCAATATTTAGACATTTGCGACAAGTTTTAACTAATATTTCAATAATTTTAATAAGTCAAAATATTCTTTCCTCTCGGCGCTTTTAGGATTGAGGAAAAAATTTCTTTCTCCCCTCTGGGAATACCGGGCACTCCCCATGCCACATGAGGTATCGTAAAACTAACAAAGGGGAGATAGTAAGGGTTGTTGACTTTCAGTCAGTATTTATTCGCAAGAAAGAAAGATTCCAATATTTGGCGCCGTGTCTTATCACAATAATTTTTTCTGAATTCTGGTTCCCCCTTTTTTTAATAGAATGACTTACAAACTTTCAAATGCATGTTTTGATTTTATGAGTATTATAAAATTTTTAATATGCTCACAAATGTCTCTTTTTAAGTGAATTTTAAAGTTAAAAATAACTAACAGTTTTAACTAATATTTCAATAATTTTCTTTAATAAACTTTTCCACCATATAAAAACGTTGTTTTTAAAAACATTGGTTTTTATATCGAATTATTTTACTTTTATTGTTAAAAGATGAAGGTGTTATGCGAATTTCATTGGTATATTATTTATAAGAATCTTATGAATAAAAAATGCTAGAGAGAGAAAATTGAGTTTTAAAATTATAACCAAATGTACTCCCACCACTGAAAAAATAATAATTTTCGCATTCACTTCAAAATATGGTGCTTTAAATTCTGACAAAAATTCCTCAAAATCTACTTTTTTTTAATCAGTGATATGAAAATTTTCCACATTATGAAATGTATTTTTTTTTACCCTGAACGTACTTTTTTTCTAATAAACACTCTCAAATTTTAGGTTTTGAGCAAAATTCTTTTAAATCTTTTAAATACAAGGGAAATTTTAATTGTAAAATGTACATTTTTTTAAACATTTCATTAAACTCAGATTTTCGAATTATTACATTACTGTCCAAAACTGTACTATAATTCGTAAAATGCATAAAAGTGTGAGTATATATTGGTGAATTTGTTTGAGTTAACTTATAAAGTAACATCATTTGAAATTGAAACTTAGTCGTTAAACAAATAATGTTGTTAATGATTAAATACAAGGAATGATGAGATAAAGACTGGACATGTTTGCGACAACTGGACATGTTTGCGAGAGAAAGAATCTTTGGAATACTCGAATCTGGAGGATCACAAACAGAAGTATTTCGAATTTTGAATGGGCCTCTGTAGAACTTGGCAGATGTTTTTATGTGTGGGAAATGTTATCTGATGACAAGTACCAGGTCGGTCGAAAACCAATACCCAAATAATTATCAGGCAATAATTTCTCGCCGTCGGAGGGAGAGTTGTACCAAAGAACTGGGTTCAGCACTTACAACAGCTACACGAGCAACATTTTCCTAATAAACTGTTTCTAGGAGACTAAGCCAAGCGATCCTCATACGCCAGAATACAAACAGATTGCCTTTACATTTACGAATAAACACGTTTGCTTAAATTGGAACTTAGAATATCATTACAGGAGTTTGGGACAGTGAATCAATGTGATGTTCAGTGTCGAAACTCGATATAGTCTTAACACTAATTAACATCGATTAATGATATGGCGAGAATGTGGAACTCGTTTTCACTCTGGAAACATTACGGAAAGACATCGGTTTCCATCAAGGGGATTCATGGTGTGGTTAGGATTCATGGTTGACGGCCGAACAGAACATGAGATATTTGTGACTTCGAAAGCATACAAAGAGAAAGTTCTTGAGCTTTATGTTCTCCTGTTTTGAGGTGCTATTGGTCCTGATTAAATATTTTGGCTGCTAGTTGGTGTACATTGCGTTAAATGATAGGATACCTAGATAGTGTTTTTAAAGTAATTTATTCTAATTAATTTAAAATATTATAATTGATATTTATAACTAGATAAAGTGCTTGATGTACTTAGATTTGGTATATAACTATTTTAGGCTACTCTCACGCTAGAAAAAGTAATACAATATCCTTGGACGCACGTTCTAGTCAATTGTTTAGGCCTCTGATGTCCCTTCTTTTTGGAAATTTTGTGTGGAATAGAATTGGCCACATTTTTTCTAAAACCAAGGGATATAATAACATCTTTTCGTTGGATATTTGAATTAATACGCTTAGCTATTTTTCACTGAGCATCCGTAACCGGGAAAGGAAATGACGCTTGCAATATTGTTGCATCTGGTACAGGGGTGCTATAAGAATCTTGTCCAGATATTAAAGAGATCCCTAACGAACTTGTTATGTGAAGTCACTGCAATATGTATCGACGATAATGCACCTTGGCTACGTGCGAGCCAGATCGGCAACTTCCTTGAAACAAAACAAAAATTCCAACACATACTGTGACAAGCGTTGGATATGTGATCTGAATCCAATCGACTGTGTGTGGGATATGCTTTGAAAACAATTATTTGCCCTTTTGAATTCACCAAGCTTCGTTCCTGAACTGAAAAGAACTCTTGAAACATTTGGAACTCTTTGAGCTCACAATACATATACAATGTCATAGCAAATTTGGAAATTTTTGTGCAGTACTCCTAGCTGTCAGAGGTGATCACACAGCTTATTAAACCTCAGCATCATCTTTATATTTCATTTGTTTTTCACTAAAATGTGAAATATACTTGTGCTCAGTTTTCTTTTAGTCTCTTCCATTGGATAATAAAAGTGATTATTACCATTCTTTCGTACTGTTTTCCTATTTTATAACTTACTTTACATTCGCACATTTTCCTCCATTACGACTAACATTTCTTTCGTTATTCTTATAATTACCAACTATGCTTAACTTTGGGACACCACTGCATATTCAATGTATAGAATGTTTGTTTTATATGTTGTCTGCAATTTTTAAAGCTACAAATGCAGTGAATTTTAGGCTAGATGCACCTAAAAGTAACTACACGACTTACACAAGTAAATACAGCTGCATATTACTAATTGTTAATAGAAAATTATTTAGGTCTATGAATTAGATTTTTTTTATATGAACAAATGCATTAATATACAGTTATCTTGGTAGATTATTATGTTGTAGGCAGATATGCATTTATCTATCAAGTATTTTGATGTGTAACGAACTGGTGTGTGAAAAGTAGGCGTGTTTATTCCTTTCAAGACTGGCGAAAGAAGAATGAACCGCTTCCGAAAGTGTACGCACACACGGAACCGGGCGAATTTCCTCGTTAAGCCTAATTTCATATAAAAATTCATATAAAATTCTCACTGCGATTTTATCTAAATATAAGGTAGTAAAGTTTCTGTGATATTTAAAAAAAAATTGCGAATTTTAAAGAAATTATATTCATTTTGATATAAAAAAAATATATATAGCTACGAAATTAACAGAAATGTAAATGACAAATTTTTATTATTTTTTTTATTTTACGAGAATTTAAAATATAGATAAAGTATTAGAGAACTGAATAAAAAAATTATATATATTAAACCAGCAGACCTGGCTTCGCTTTGCTGTGGCTAAGTTATACTCTGAATTAAATTATAGTAAACTATTCAATACAGTCAAATTATTATTTAGGAATAAAGAGGAAAAGGTTGTAGCCGATGTAAAAACCCACGGGATTGAGATTTGAACCTCATGACAAAATTTGGAGGCGATTGATGGAAATTTTCGTGGAATTAATATTAAGCACATATCAATATAAAATTTTGAATTTTATATTTTATTCATATCATAGTCAAGTATAGTTTTTAATAAAAGAGTAATTTACAAATTTCTTAGTTGATAACATATAACAATTTTTAAATAAGGTAGGTAGCGTAGATTATTTACTATTTTTAATAAATGTGTTCATTATTTTGAATAATAAAAATATTCAATTTTAAATTATTTCAAAGCTGATCGGTGCACAATATTCTTGGTTAACCTGTCTCTTGCTAACACAAATAGATTCGATGGTTTTCCCACACGTGAGCTTCAAGATATAATTGCCCATGGGAAAACATGGATTTTCCGAATCTAAGCCGAAAATTGACATTGTTCGGCCTTGAGTCTTATTTATGGTCATGGCGAAAGCTAAACGAATTGGAAATTGAAGCATTTTGAAGGGTATCACAGATTCTGACGGTATCATTGGAATGCGTGGCAACAAGATTACTTCTCCTGTAAACTTTCCAATCAGAATAATTGCTTCAAGAATATTTCCGGTGATATTTTTGATTACCAAACGTGCACCATTGCATAATCGAGGTGGATTCAAATTACGTAGAAGAATAAGAAGTGAAGCAGTCTTCAACCCAAGATTACGTGGTGGTATTGCGGGCATATCCAGAAAATTTAAGAATTCAATTTGACAATTTACACATTCGATTCATCAATATCGACTGATTTAAAAGACACTAGATTACTTGGCAACAACTGTTGTATCTGGAAGTTAATTTCGTCAACATCAACATTTTTGGCTGCAAAAATAGACCGATTAATTATTCTGACCAATTGATTATTCTGTATCTCGGGGAAGATACTCTCAATTAATTAATTTTTGCCTGAACAACAGTGCAGAAATTGTCTGACAATTTAATGCATTGCGTATTTGGTTGAAGTTATATTCTACCGTTTCGAATATCTAGTAATTGTTCAGAAAACATTTGTGCCGATGGATAATTTTGTAAATGTACGCGCATGTTTATGATCAATCGAAGTGTTTCGACACTTCGCCATAAGAACGATTATTTTAAACATGCGCTAATCTCATCGGTGAAAGTGGAGTGAGGAATGACTGTAGTACATTCCTTAGAAAACAATATAGATATATGGTTCAGAAAATTTCAAACAAATATATTCATAACTGTTTCAGTTATCATTGTCACCGTGCACACATTATGCGTAAAAAGCAGCTTTGAGAAAAACACATTTAAAGTTTAAATCATTGTACCTTTACATTAAATTACTTATGTGGAAGGCTAAATTTCAACAGAATTGTATTTTACACCTTCCTTAACTTCATCTTTGGCAAATTTTCTTTTCTTTTAAGATCTATTTTTTTCCCGGGAAATTTTCAAACTACATGATGAAAGTCGTCTTGATTCAGTTATCTGTTCTTCATCAAGTTGAGCAAATCTTTTCAATGTATTTGTTCCTACTTGCACAACAGCTGCATTTAAGACATCAAACAAACCCTGAAACCCTTTATTGAATTGTATGACGGCCTAGTAAACACCTAATCGTAGAGTTTGCAACTCTCTCAACGAAAACTTCTTTCGGTATAAATTTCCACAAAACGCCATTAAAACTTTCAATTGCATTTTGTGTTTTCCCATGCAAACATTTATTCAGTAAATGCTGGTCGCATAGTTTAATTTAATGAGGTTTGATGATGACTATTATGTTTTTGGGTAGTCCTTTTCCAGTATCATTATATTACCAGTATTCGAAGCCTTGAATCCACACGCTTTTGAATGTGTCCTATACATTCACACTTAGTGACACTATTTGCACCGTAAATATTTCTAATCGAAATCAAACCATTTGAATGATCATCCTCATAAGAATGCGCATATTTTAATTTTCTTATGTGAGTTGATCTTTCAAACTTGCGATAGATACCGAAGGGATTCCGTGGCACACTTATGAGTAATTTTACCCTCATCTTTTTTTGACAAAAAGTATGTCAAAATCTTATTTTTGACATAATTTCAATGCCCAACACTTTGCCAATATCTATGGATACGGCACTAACAAAACCATGAGAGACAAATGTCCTCTTCGCTGCCATGTCCCTCAACTGACAAGACGCACTGAACAATTTCATCAAAATTATTTTTCTCGTGAATCTCAATGGTAGCTTCATTCATAATTTTATTTGCCACATTACTGGGAACATTCTCCAACTTTATTTCAAAACATCTGTAAGCTGTCTTAGATGGAATGTTAAAATTCATAGCTTAACACAACTTTTTTGCAGCAGAATATCTATTTCCAATAATCCTCAAGCCAAAAACTAATGCAAGATTGATGCTGTGCATTTTGTTCACTTTTGGAGATGTACAAAAGAGATGGAATATTCACAGTTTAAACATTTTAATAATAAATTTGATGCTAAGCCAAATACTGATTCTCCGAAAAACTTTATACCATTTTGAAAACACTCAGGACAATTAAATGAGGAAATAAAATCATTTAAATTTTTAAAATTAATTACTATGTTATGATCTTTATTTTCTAAATTATCAATTGGTTTTGAATGAGACTGGAGTTTTGATTCACTTACTGTTGTTGTAACACATCTATCAGTGTTCTTCTCATCCACATTCTTGATGTAACGGTTTCCCTTAAACTTATATTTTCGAATAGAACTTCGATTTAAGTTATTAGCCATAACTTTTGACAAAATATGAATGCTAACTAATAAAATCAAAAATATATTAACTGAAATTAATTTTTATCAAAATTAATTCCAACATTTGAAGTGAATTTTTATGTAACTAAGTAAGTGAAGTAAGTAACTATTGTAAACACAGTTTAAGCTTAGTAAACACAATATTATTGCCAAATATTTTGAAGAAATTGGGTGTTGCTAATCGGCAGATCCTAAAAGCACAAATTAAGCAAATAATTTGCAATAAAAAATATCGGGGCCATATATTAAAATAAAAACACCCTATCTCTCAAGTTGGACCAAACTGCACACAGTATGCAAAATGTTATTAAAATCGGTTCATTAGTTTAGGAGTTCATTGAGGACAAACAATGTGACATGAAATTTTCCTATATAAAGATGATAGAAAATTACAAAGAAATACTTAAAACTTTTGAAGCTTATGATATATTTTAAAACACTGATCAGGACAAAGCTCTACTTTACAAATTTTGCGTTTATAATATGTCACTTTGCGTTTGCTTTCTTTTAGGAAACTTTTTTCCCACACAACACATTGATTGTCTCCTTGACCTTTCACTGAGATATTTCAATCTTTTCGCCATGACAACAATGATAAAACTGATCCAAAAATCTACAAATACCATCTTGCGAACGATAAGTCTACTCCCCGCCCTAACCAATAAACACACACACACACACACATTTCATCATTCCCCTCCCTCTCTCAATTCCTTCAAAATATAAAGGGAACCCAGCGCGCAGTAAATCACAGTCATTTAAATGTGCAATCCGACCAAAAGAAGCGAACAAATGCAGTTGTTTACATTTTCAAATTACCTTGATCCAAGAGAAAAAAACAAAGCGGAAATTGAAGGTCAACACTCAGTGGAACATATTTGAAAATATGAATAACTTCAATCGCCATCTAATGGCCATTGAAAATTCAAATAAAATGTTCCAATTTGAAATCACACCCGAGTGATCATGGGTATTGTGTCACGTAAACACTCGTCACATATACGATGTCATGGGCCTTGAAGGGAGAATCGCGCGATCACGGTCCTGAAAGGGTTAAACACGTGATTTATATGGAAGAGGTCTCAGTTACATTAAAACACTTTATTTACAATAAGATAGAGTTATAGGATACTGATATATTAAGATTTTCAACTTATTATCAGAGTAGTTCTAGAACAGCATTTATGTAAGCCACAATTAATTTACTAACATTATAACGCATCAAGAATACATTATATAACACATAAAATTATGATCATGGATTGTACACAACTTAGAATTGTTAGTATCATATGAGTTTACATTCGTTATCGATTAAGTATTATAGAATATGACTGCATAAACATTGATTTAATATTACCAAACACGTTTACATGAATCACGGGTTTAATATTTGCCTATAAGATTACATTCAAAGTGTTTAATGTAATTCCCGTGAGATCACATTGCCATATGTTGAGGTATTGTGCCACTGAACACAATTGGAAGTGAAACATGTAAAATTATTTGCAACTTGAAATTATGTTTACTAGAAGAGCATAGAGTCAAGAGTTCGAGTTATGATTTCGGTCAAGTATTCATGCAAACTAATGAGAGGGGGGAAAGGGTTAGAACAATGTATTAGATTTAGCTTGGCCTTACATTTCTCAATGGAAGTTAAGAGAAGATAAGGAGAATTAAGTGACAGCTTGATGTAACACTTGTTATCACTTAAGGGATTCATCACCTAAAGTCTACGGGTAATTCTGCATCAATATTTAATCAAATCAATCTTGATGATAATCGATCAAGTATATCATATAGTTCGCAAATGTTTTTTTAGATGCATTTGCTTTTAACTAACCCCTTGTTACGATATTTGAATAGAGAACTTCACTTTGTGAAAGAACCATGGCATGCATAAATTAACATTACTGTATGAAAGGTTTGGTGAAAAAATAGGAAATGAAGAGACAGAGATATCAGAGGGAGATTGTAAGATATTGATAAATTAGTTACATTCATGAGCATACTATATGGGTGGGAGCAAATATGAGATGATCTTTATACATCTGATTCGTAGATCTAGTCACGAAAAGTCACCTGGAATCCAATGATATCTTTTAGCCTGTAATTAGAGTTCTCAGTTATATTATTTGGTTATAGGGGAAAGCGGGAGACTAAGGTAAAATGCTCCGAATTAGTAAATTATATTAATTTTGATTGTTCTCATATGGAATAAAATTTGCTTAAGATTTGCTCCACTGATTATTTGTTGTGTCTCTACGGTTTTAAACATAAGCAATGACATCAGTTCTTTACACATCGAAATACTTGATAGATAAATGTGTATCTACATGCAACATAATAACCTATTAAGTGTATCATAAAAATATATTGCGCATAAAATTAAAGTTATACTATGGGCTCCTTCTGACATGGTATCTATATTATTCCACGAGATTGTATGAGTTTAATATTACCTTAAGAGAACTGTTATGACATTGTGATACGAGCTTAACATTATGTAGAAGATTAATATAACATATGGGGTAGTATTATCCAGGGTGATTATAAATAATATAGAATAGTACTATTTTATGGGATAACATACAACATGGTTTTATATCATTCTGTGAAATTACATACATCATGGCTTTAGGATTCATTTTACTGATTTGGTAATGTGCAGAATGAGTTAAATATTATTCCAAGTAATAACATAATATTTTAGATTCTTATAATACTATCCCTTGGGATTATATATAAAATATGATTCTATCATTTCGTCGCTTGAGATTTAATTAAAGAGTTATATCGTGATATGATATGCAAAGTAAGCTTAATATTGTCTCCTGGGATTACGAGGGTTGTCCAGACTGTAAGAGTACTCTGCCTCTGACACTTAAAGAGAATTATTTTCAATTTAACTGGTTACACTTCGTTTGAGATGAAAATTATGAGAGTAGAATACATGCTCGTTTGCCTTAGTTGAAAAAAAAAAAAAACTCTGGTTACAGTGCCTTTTTGAAATGAGTGTGTCAATTTCGAAACCCACCTGCTGCAAATTGAGGGGTGTAATCAGGTTCTACCCTCAAAGGGAAATACGTCGTTCCAAAATAGAAAGAAAGACAAAATAGAGATTCTTTTCAGGTATACAGTAGAATCATGAACTGTACTACTATTTATAAGTAAGATATTATCTTTAATAAATTTTTGCCATGGGGGAGGCAGTTAATGCTGAGCAAATCTGAAGATACCCTAAAAATTACGGAAGACGATACAGAATAAAAGAAAAAAATGAAACAGAAAAGATGAAACAGAAAAGGGTGTTTGTCGCATGACAATGCATGTCTCTACATAGTCTGCGCCATAAAGTATATCTTGAGCTGATTCATTTCGGACATCAACAGCCACCCCTCTCACAGTCTTGATGTGGCATTTCCCGATTTTCATTTTTTTTACCTCATTGAAGTCGTTTACGGTAAGAAAAAAAAATTTCGAACTCCATCGTAGTTTAAGTGCCTTCAAATAAAGAGCTAAATAGGCGGCGAGAGATTTTTTTTATACATAGTATAGAAACCTCATCCATAGACTCGCAAAGTGCATTACAAAGGAAGATAAATACGTCGAAATATGGTTTTTGATGTATGTATACGAATTTGTATATTTTTCAAAAATATATGATCATTTCAATTTTTAAAAAATTGAATACTATAAATTCATTCACAGCTCTTGTATATTAATATCCCGTGGTATTATATACATTATGATTACCATTTTATTACTTAAGATAATACGCAAAAGCAGTTTATGCATTGTATCGTAAGATAAAACAAAAAAGTGAGCTGAATGTTTTACACCCGAATTACAACTTCAGATTAAGGTAATTCAAAATATTTTAGAGAGTGTGTTGAATTCTGAACATGTCTATTATCATTGTATAGAATAATTGAAGATCCTGCTCGCAAAACGTGTTTCAGACACAAAATCTTCATTTATAGGGTTTGGGTCACAGTAGTTCAAAGGTTATGGTTGCGGAATCACTGTCGCGTTGTTTTTGTAAAGTTGTGAGTTCGAGTCCTGTGGTCACTAAAGACTCGCAATATAGCGGGGCTGGTTCTTGTTATTTCTGTCGAGGCCTAAAGTCCTCCCACAAGTGTGGTGTGGAAATTTAAAGAGAAGTATATTAGTTACGTAGTGTTATCCTAATCATTTGACTGATATTCAGAATTGTGAGGTACATCACCAATAGCTCTTTTGTTGCTTCTAAGTGAGTCGTTAATAAAGAAATCGTCATCATCACGTGTAACATTTGAAAATTAGAGTAGTGGGATCTCATATCACACAAGTGTTATCTTCGTGAACTGGCAATGGATCATTATAACGAGATTCATTTAGGACATTCTTCATATGGTTCTGCAAAAAGCATGTTGAACTTGCAATCTGTATGCGATCCACATCTAATACCTTTGCAGTCCTACCAATATAATATCTTGTAGCAAAGCATATATTAAAAATATAGTAACTTAAATCTTAAAATTTCTACTCATACATTATTTTAATTAAATCAGAATATTTTCCAATGAAATCTTCTAGTGGTTTTGAATCTGAGCATCACTTCTCTCGCTAATAACAACGAGTATTTAGGCAGCCTATTGTAAAATAAATATCATCACGTAATTAGTCCTCTATTTCCTTATATCCATCACGCTTATATCTATTTCTAGAAAAAGTATTTCCGGGAATGGATTTGACACCCTTGCTTTACCACAACATTTTGGATTTAAGACTAACCATCACTTAGTCATATTAATTCTACTTCTCCGAATATTGTTGTTAAGTTTATCAACTAATTTTAAATACAGATAAATTGTTAATATTTGCATTGATCCATGTCTTCCCGTCGCTGGGAATGAGTTTGACATCCTTTCTCTACAATGAACGTTCATTCAAACCAAGAGTAATTACTTAAAATTTTGATTTGAGGCAAATCATCACTTAATCATCTTTACTCTTCGTTCCGCATATTGTTAAGCGTATTGTTTAACTTTTAAATACAGATTTATTTTTGCTATTATCAAAAGTGTTCTATACTTGCTTTACTATTATATTTGTTCCACCCCGGTTGTACTGCTATCAAATAATTAATAAAACCCAGTCAAATAAGAATCACTCAAAAATAATCCAAGTCCTAACTTGATTTATTCATCCTCTAATAATACTCCAAACACAATGTGTTACTTATCATACATGTGTAACAGATCCTTATACACGTCCGGATATCAAAATTATTAAAATACATTTTTACTTATCCGATAAAGCCTATCCGGATCCGAAGCAGCACTAAATTTGTAAGCCGAATCCCACTTCATGTCCGTTGACAAGCGATTACCAACTTCAAATCATTTGACCTCTTATCTTTTCTCTCTAATAAGCACACAACTTTCTTTGGCGCTCTAAACATCGAATATCTAATCCTTACAACTATCTTTTCTCAAATCTTCTGTTAATGGTTCTTCCAAACTCGGCGGCATCCTAGACAATCTGTGATAATCTCTAATTAAATAGTCTCCTCCCCTCTCTATTATTCACTGCACTTCATTTTATATAGTATTGTTGATTTATATAATTCAGAAGTCAAGGCTCTTCAATCAAACAATGTCTTGTGCATAACCCCAAAGGACAGTTGAAGGGAAGTAGACTTGCGAATCTATTTATATGTTCAATCAAAACAATAATGATATCTTAAAATTTTGGATTTACGACAAGTAATCTCTTAATCATTTTTACTATCCCTCACGCAATTCCATCGATTGTTGTTAAATACATCTACTTTTAAATACTGACCAATTGTTGTTACTATTAGCAGAGTCATTTACCTGCACATGGCAGGTGGACTTGTGTCTCAATCTTTCTGACGTGCGTCCAAATGAGCGGACGGGAACACCCTACATAAAACACTGTAATAATCGACTCGATGACAGCCTAATGCTAAAATGATAGCTCTCTCAGATAACTCCATCATTCGGTCGTCCATCACAAACTTATCTGATAAGACGAGCTCTCTAAAATTCTATTATTTCAGATTAAAGTGCGGGTTTGCGGTTGATTTATTAGGACTTTTCAGGGAAGGGGAACTCTGCATCAGTGTCCCTCTTACTCAATTTGTATAAAAAAGTTAGGAGTTTTTATTGCGTGGGGCATAAAGCTTGAAAAAAATTTCAGAATAATAATTCGTGAAGTTATTGTGTTAGTGGGGAGTTGTTTTCTTTCGTTTTGGTGGAGTGGATCAGATTGTAAAACTGCAATGGAATATTTAAATACTTGGTTGTTGGTAAAATTAACGATTTTTTTTAATTTATGTAAGGTACTTTTCTTTTCTTTTTTTCTTTTCTTTTTTTTTTTTTTTTTTTTATTGAGACCTTTTTATATTAAGTGTTTCGATAAAATTAACTCAATAAATATTAAATCGTTTTTACTAAGAGACTATTCTTTTAACAGATATGATAAAAATTATATTTTGATAATGTTACATGTGTCACACACACACAAATGTAAGAATAGGTATTGTTTTCAATCTTTAATAAATTTCCATGATAGCTTGTGATTTATTGTTTAATTTCTAGCATTGACTGCGTTACAAAAATTATGCTCAAAATAAGCAAATATTTATTTATTTTTTTATTTCTAACATTTTCACTACTCCTATTAAAAAAAAGAAAGACGGAGAATATTGTTATATATTTACATAGAATTAAAGTGAAGTATTTATTTTTTTGCCGTTTTGAATAAATGTTATTGAACCTTTTTGTTTATTTTCTTATTTTTTATTTTTTCGGTTATTTATAAAAAAATTAATTCTTTTGCTAACAAACTTTAACTGTTAACTTTAATTCTTGATTGTTAAACAAAATATGGAGATATTTTATTTTTGATCATATATCAATCCATTTAAAATTACATCGTCCGGGCTGCATTTGGGAGGAATAATGAAGTATTAGAAATAAAAATGGGGTAATTCATTGCAGTATTTACTGCTCATTGATCGTTTTTCGTTTATCTGAGAAATCCATGAGCACGAAGCTTTTCTCATCGCAAAAAGTTGTTAGCAAATAGCTGCCAAATCAGAACTAACCTTTGAATCACTGCGAAATTTGTTATAGCATTGTGGGATAGATGGCAACCACAACTAGCCACACACTAGACACGCCATCTGTTGCCAAACACAGGGTCCATTGGAACAATTCTCGTTCTCTCCTATCTATGGATGAAATTCATTTAGTCGTGTATCTGGAATTTCTCAGAAATATCAACAAGATCCATTGCAAATAATTCGAAATTTAAATCTTTTACTATGGTCAATCTTATTTCTTTTTATTATTATTAGTATTCTCTGAGTAAAAACTAAGAAACCTTAGCGTCTTTTATGTTTCCTGATATTACATGTCTCTTCTAGTTATACCATTCAGAGAGTTTTAACGGCATGTTATGCTTAAGAACAAACATAATGAAACTCGTGAAATTAAATTTTAAAATTCATTCAACTCCATTATGTGAATTTTCTCAGAAAATCTAACACAAAACTAAAACTTTATTTCGACAGAATTTTTTTTTTTAATATGAAGTTTTATGTCACGATATGAAATAAATTGAGGAAAATATGTTCCGAATTTTATAATAATGTCACGCTCAACTTAGCTTATTTCTGTGAATTTATATTGTGTTCAACGTTAAAATCCTATTACAGCCCGCGGTTTGGCGATGGAAAACAAAATGACACTAAACTGCTAACAGGGTTGCAATCGTAACTAATATTTAATAGGGTTACGTTAATTTTGCCAATTTAGGCAGTTGATCGCACTATTTGGCGTCATTTTGCTTACCTTGGCCTTGGCAAAAGCTAAAATAGGATTCAACCGTGTTCAAAATAATATTAGTGAAATAAATTTTTGAAATATTATTAATATGAAGTGTGAAGGAATATGAGTTATAATGTATCCTGAAGAACAGCAAAAAATAACCAAAATTATACTAGAAGTATTTTGAAATAACATTATATGTACTGAAATTTAAAAAAATGGAAATGAGATTTATAATTTTAATTAACAATTCTCCTCTTCAATAAGTGAAGTTATCAATAAAAGGAATTTCAAACGTTTATATAACTAGTAGGTTAGTATAAAAAACGAATTGTTATAATGAACTTTATAAGACTAGTAAGTTACTATCTACTCGTTCAATATCCCAATACTGGCAATAAGCATGCATCTAAGAGTTTGAATGTACATAAAAACAATAGAAAAATCCTAAGAGTTTTGAGAAATGAAAAAATAGACATATTTTTCATAATGTAAATAAAAAGCTTACTAAAAGCAAAGGCAAGACATGACTTATCGCATTTATATTGTTAAAATTTGGGAGCTATGATTTGAATTTAATTACAAATTATAGCATTGCCAATGGTGCTTTAATTAAGAAATCTCAGGGGTGTTAGATTTGTTTCGACAGCAGGAAACGTTTACAATTTTTGACACGTTATAATTCATTGAAATTAAAATTAATAACTTAGATGTCTTAACACATGTTTTATAAAGGAGTTAATTTTCTAAATCATGCAAAATAACTAAAATATATTCTTAATTTTTTTTGATAGTATGAGCTCATGAATATAAAAAAATTTTATTTTAGGAAATTTGAGTAGGTTTCAATACGCGAGAGATATTTTGCTCACAAATGATTCTAGTGACTAGCAATATATTCTTGCAGTAAGTTGATATATAAAGTCATATATACTTTCCTCAATATATATCTATTATTAAATAAATCAAAGGTTTAAAAAATATTTTTTTAAAAAAATAAAATATTTCAAACTCTTAAAAAATTTTAAACAGAATTAAGAATTTTCTCACTTTCTTAAAATAATAAATATATATATGACTCACTAAATTTAGATACAGTTTAAATAGTGTGTTATATTTACTATACTAGTAAAATTTTATGTGTCTTAGTATAAAAGTGTTTCAAATATCCTGCGGGCAAATGAAAAAAAAAAAATACAGAAATTGAGAAAATGTATTTTAAGTTTCAACATTTCAAATATAAATTTTAAAACTTATGTTTTAAAATTCTCTTGGATGATATAATTTTCCTTCTGTTTGCTCCGACAACTCTCTTTCTTTATTATCGTTTGCTTTGCTCCGAGAATCCCAGAAATGAATTCACGTTAATTTTTTTAATGATTCAATTCGAAGTTTACCATCTCCTGTCAATGATAGGCCTTTATTTTAAAATATGTTTATGTTAAATTTCTTTAAAAGAATAGTAAATATGTGACGTTCATAATTGTGCATGTTTGTGGATAGATTTGATTCAGTTTCTAAAAGAGATAAAGACGAGAACCAATCGATTTTGGAGAAAATTTCGAGATCAACAAACATAGATTTTATTTAGAATTAGTTGGAAGCTTGGTGAATACCTTGCCAAGCTTCCAACTAATTCATCCATATGTTTAAAGAAATTAATGTGGCTCATTAAGTAAAACAAACTAAAACACTCATTGATTTCAAAAATATGCTGGCGAGGCCTGGCCTTTTAAATGTTGATTTTACGAAAACAAACTGAACAATTGTTTGAAAAACTTTAGAAGTTTTTGAGTACCGTCAAATAGATGGTGTCAAAAGACTCAGCTTAAAATGACAAAAAACATATATTTTTTCTCTTAAAAATGGAAACACTTTTCACCATCTATTTTCAAAAATAGATATTTCTTCAACCAACTTTAATGTCAGGAATATATGCTTTACTTTTTTACAATAATTTTATGTAAATTTGCTTAATTTATTAGATAAAAGAGGGAACACATTGAAAAACTAAATTTTTAAGGTCTTTTTTCTTTTTATGTTTAAGCCATCGGTCAAGGTGTTTAAGACAATGTAATTTAAATATGCTATATATCTATATATTCATTTATACATTTGTGCTCATTTAAATAAATCATTTCACAAGGTTCGAGATATTTAATTGTATTACAAATGCCAAAGAAAGCGTAGTTTAATTAAATATTCTGTTAAATTTAATCCCTTTTCATATTAAATAAATTCATCTAGACTACGCATCGCTAATTTTACGTCTCTTTTATGCTGTGGTAAGGAGCAGTAACTGTATAAGCAGTATGAATTATTCCACTCTTTTACGGAATGACAATTTTAATAAAATTCACTCGCAATTTTGCTTCAAAAGTTATTTCAGAATTGCTATTATAGTTAAAGTTAAGTAACTTACATTATTACTAGTTAAAATGTACGATTCTTTCAACTTCATCAGGAACTTTGAGGTTTAAAATACTTTTATTTTCTGTGATTGTTTTATATCAGTAAAAGCGAATACAGGACTGAATAGAGAATAAATTTTTTCGTGGTAATTTAAATTGTTAAGTTTCAAAAATTGTTTCCCCATATTTTGAAGGCTTCAAATGAACAGTTTTGAATCTCAATATTACGAATATTTTCCTTTAAAGCCACCAGTCGGTTTTATTGAATTTCAGTTAAATATGAATTTAAGATGAATGAATAAATAAAATGAGACCACCGAGTTGGATCAATTGGGAAGTCAAATTCGAGCATAGTGGAGGAAGTATTTTTGTGCTTACGTTTATTAAAGCTTTGATATCTGAGTGAACTTTAAAATTTTACAATTTCTGTGTTTTGAAACCATTTATTTATGCATAAAAAGCAATTGAACAGAATAACTCTTATAAAAACATCAACTTATTTTGAGAAATCACAGAATTGGAAATCTGTTTTTTTTTATCTATGTGTTTCCTATATTATTTATTGAGGCATAGAATTGAAAAAAAAAAAAAAAAAAAAACACGAATCATATGGGATAATATAAATATGAAAACATTTTATTTCTATAAATGCTTCTTTTAGAAACTTATAAGAAATCTAATATTCTATGATTTGTAAACAGTTGTAGTTCCAGATTCTTTCGTAAGTCAGGCTTACAAAAGTCATATTACAAACTACAATATTAAATGTTAATTCATTGAAGAGAGCCCTCTCGCATATTTCTTTTCAATTAACACAGCAATATAAAGTTATTCGATTTCAGAACATTTTCTAATAAATGAACCGCAATTTGAGTAAATTAGTGTAGAAGTATTAAAGGATACTGAGTAGGATTGATGAAATAGCATTCATAAATGGTTGAGAGTTTGATAGAGAGAGTTATGGCACGAGCGTGATTGAAAGGTTTCAACGCTAAAGTTGGATGTATACGCTGCAGAGAATAAGGGGAAAGAATATGATGATAGTGAGAACTGAGGATTCCGTGAATAGACAGAGAATCAAATCACACATATAAGTTGTATTATTCACTTGTATCTGATTAGTCAGTGGCAGCTAAATATTTTTTTTTTGTTGCAATACTAGCTTTTAGGCTTGGACGCGTGTAAGGGCCTAATGCAAAGACGTGATAATAAGCAGCGAATGTCTGCGAATTTAGACATAGATGTTGGCTGATAAGAATAAAGAGAAAAAATTAGACGGTAAAGGGAACTGAGGATCCATTAACAGACAGAGAGTAAAATCCCACTTATAAGTTATAATTCTCACTCGTACCCAATTTATCAGTGAGAGATAAGTAGTTTTTTTTTTTTTGAATATTAGTTTTCAGGCTCAGAAGAGTGTTGAGACCTAATCCAATAAGAAGCAGCGTAATATTATAAAGTTAGACGTAGGCATTCGATGATAAGGATAAACAGATAAGTCTTGGTTGATAGTGTGAACTGAGGATCTATGAACAGAGTTGAATCCCGCTTACGAGGTATAATCTTGAATCGGATCCAATTAGTTAGTGACTGCTAAGTACTGTTTTTGTTACATTAATCTTTAGGCTCGAACGCATTCAGGGATCTAATCCACAGACATTATAATAAACATATTGTGATTTGAATATTCGAAGAGCCGAGTAAGCTCAATTAGAGTTCATATATTGTTTGAATTTATTGATTAGTAACTATTAATTATTAGTTTCTTAACTATTGCCTAGTAAGGGAACAATTAAATAAAATAATGGAACTAGGTTGCAAGAAAACGATTTCAATTTCTCACCTTAAGAAGCAAAATGAATTCATTCCATTCTATGAAGTTTAACAGCCTGAAAGAAATTGATAAAATATGTTATATACAGTTGAATATTTCCTGGGATATAAGTCTATATTATTGTATTCCAAGTTGTGATATTCTTCTTCAAAAAACTCAAACACAAAAATGCCTTATCTTTTACATCTTTTAATTTTGCTCTAAAAAAATGGAGGAAACGTCACTTTTTCCGTAGATATATTATTTATGAGAATTAGATAAGCAGAACGCTTTAAAATTGAATTTAAAACTGTAATCATCCGTGGCACACCATAGAGAAAAATATCTACTTTTGCGCTTTCCACAAAATGTGGGCCTTAAAATTCTGGTACACTTTCGTAAAAATCTACTTTATTCATCGTGCTGATATATTTCCATTTTTGACATAAGGTTTATTTTTTACATGGGGAACATAATTCTTTTCTAATAAACATTCAAAAAGCCTTGAATATTGTTCTAAATTTGTATCAAAATTATGAGAGATTTGAATAACATAATTTTAATTTTTGAAGAGTAAATTTTGAAAATATAATTGCATTCATTGTATGGAATGTTATGTTTATAAGTAATCTGCAAATTTATGTCATAAATTCAATTTATTTGATGCAAAATATTTTTCAAGGTGAATACATGATTACAATCTAAATATAATTTTTGATTCTTAATTTCTCATACATAATTATTAAATTTTATAAATGTGATTTTCTTTGTATAATCAGTTACAAAAATTTACAGGTATCCCAATGTTAAAATATGTCTTATCTACTTTTAATTTTAAAAAAAGTAGCGATTAATTAAATTTGGCATAAAATAATAGAATTTTTTCCCGTTTCGAATGTTTATCAATTACCTGAAATCGATGACATTCACAACATAAATATTTCCTCTCACTTAGGCCCAAAAAGGGAGTTTTACACTAAACTTGAAAATTAAGTTTATACAGTTCTGTTAGAATATTTGATCAAATTATCGGAAATGAGCATGAGTTCACTGGGTAAAATTCAAGTCATTAAGATAGAGTAAAATTGTTCTTGAATATGAAAAATTTATAATGAAAACAAGCCAAGTAATTTTGTTTATTTATTGCAATTTATTTTTCTGCCTCTTTTAAGTTTTTCTCATAAGTTCATAATACCAAAATGTATTTCAGAACAATACTCATATTCATAAATTAAGGATAATGCCAACTCCAGTAAATAAAGGGTCAGAAACAAAATGAACATGATTTATTTATACAGCCTGTTTATTAAACAAAATATAAGGAACAAAAAAGAAAGTGTATGTATTATACCATTCATAAAAACTACGATTTTTGACCCTTGGATCAGTTACAAAAAATATTTTCTTAACAAAAGCTTACCATTACATGTTTGGTATAGTGGTTAATACCTTGTATGTCTCCCAGACAATGAAATGCTGTCCATACAACGCCTAGACTTGCTGAGTATCAAATAATCAAGCTAATTTTGGAGAAGATTACTCCACTCAGCAAGCCATGCTTTCCGAATTTCCGATACGAGGGTAAGAGGTGGTTCATGGGCGGCAACTCATCGGCCAAGCATGTCTCACACATGTTCAATTGGATTCAAGTCAGATGAAAATGCTGGCCTTGCCATACGGGTGATATCCTCAGATTGAAGACATTCTCTTACTATGTTTGCTTGCTTAAGACGGGCGTGCGTTGTCATCCATAAACACAAATTCAGCTCCCATGGCACTCCTAAACAAACGTACATGTTGTTCCAGATTAAAATCCCCATAAATTTGGACTGTCATGGTTCCAATTTAAACATGTAAACTTCTTCTGCATCCTAGTATAATTCCACCCCTAAAGAGCAATTCTGCACCATCATAATGGTCTCGGTCGAAGATGTATTTAGTGGAGCGGGTACCTAGCGTTCTCTAAATGAATGTCCAATATGAATTAGACTGCGAGCTAAACCTAGACTCGTCAGAAACATCACACAAGTCCACTGTATCTATGTCCACATTATATGTTTTCTACTCCTGGATATCCATTGACGAAAGTGAGTTGCTGTGATGGGAACACATCTGGCAGGTCTGCGAGTATATAGACCAATATTTCCCAAATGTCTGTACATGGTTTACTTTGAAACTGTCACACCCGTGGTTAAAGATAACTGATGAGAAAGGTCTGAAGCTGTGCTCTGTCTGTTTGTTTTTGCAGTTACTGCAAAATACCTGTCGTCATTCGACAATCTGTACTGCAACGTCTACTGAGATTTTCATTATTTTGGATTCATGGCCAATACCTAGAGATGGTATTTTTGGCGTTTCCAAGTTCATCGTTACTTTCATGTGTGAACTCGCACATTCCAGGCGGGCGATAATTCTACCACGTAAAAAAATATGCGCATGCGTCCTCTGTGTGTCATAATTATTTGATAGTGGAATTGAACTGCTTATAGAACGGTTGAAAACATTTCTACTTTGCTATGATCCCTTATATATATACATCTATTACACTCTCGTCATTGTGATTTACTATCGAAGTATGAAGATGTGTGCGATGATTCTATAGGAGAAATTTTTACTTCAGATTTCGATTTCCATGTGATTATGAATTGCTCTTAATTTACGGATATAAATGAGTATTTTTAAATATTATTTTTCCATATAAAGATACGAGACAAAAAATAAATTATTATATTTGTTGCTGTTTTAAATCATTCTTAGCTTTATACATAGAATTAAACTAGCTGGGTACTCGTTGTTCATACAAGTGAATTTTTAAAATAAAATTCAATGATTCGGAGAGCAAAGATATTCCGTAGCATTATGTGACGTTATATGATCCAGACTTTGCGTAGCAGAATGATAATCTTCCTTAGTAAAAGGGGGGGGGGGGTAAAAGAGCCGTAATTAAAACATTCCACATATTACTATCCCCCCCTTTCATCTTTAAAAGAGTACAAATGTTCATTCAGTATACTATATGAATGCATATGTAATCATTTTGACTAATAGATATATTGATAGTGTGATTTAAAAATACATAATAAAAATTGACTGTTTTAAGCACTATTTTCTAAAATTCCTCAAAATTGGCTTATTAGCTGATACGTTGCAAAGTATATCTCAATCTTTTGCATACATTTGGATTTCTTAGATGAGGCAAGATTTAAACACTTGAGATGTTTTATACGAAAGCTAGACCACAAATTAAACAACAAAAAAAAAAGCACTCACAAAGTGCTTCAATATTGAATTTTTAATCTCTAAATCTAAAAACATTATCTTTGTTGAGTGCACCAACCTCCTCTACAGTTTCAGAATACTAAATTTTGTATGCTTTGCTCTATGTCGAGCATACACTCTCAGCCACAAACTCTCTCTTTTAATGATACACATTATTGAATAATTTTTTTTCATAACCTGTATGTTTATTTTTATTTATTTGAAAAATACTATTTATAAAATTAACAATTTCTTACTGAGAATATCATGGTGAACGCAAAAAATAATGAAGTCGAATGATTCCGTTTAAAAAAAAAATAATCGCTGAAAATGTATATTAAGTAGCGTTTTAGCGATAATCGTCCATATTTCATTCGTAGCTTTCATTTAATCTTCATAGAGACTCATTTGAAATGTAGGTCAAAAAATCGCAGAAATCATTTGCATTTTGCCACAGTTTTTGATACATTATCTGTATTGTGTTTTTAAAGAAGTTGATTTATATGTCTGAGCATCATAATCCAATTCCAGACCATTTAAGGTTGAAGCAACCAACAAAAGTGTCATTAGATTGAAAAGATTCTTGGCCGGGTGCCCATAATATTTTGACCGTCTTCTTTGAAGACACGTTCGGGAACAGTTTGATAAAGAATGGTATAAGATAAAGGAAAATAATTCGATTTTTTAGAACTTTTTTTACTTGAGAAATAATCCGAATGGGAAGTTTTTAAGAGAACAAAGATTCATGTACATGCATTTAATGTTTATATTTTATTTATGAATTGATAAATATGTTTATAAATGTGTGAATACTTTTTTATGAACGTTTCCATTTCTCCTATGTAAGTAACAATTTGAAAATTTGTATATTAGTTTTGAAAGCACAGAAAATAGTATTTATGTGATTTATTCAATTTCTTGCTGCTGGTTCTAATGTATACAACAAATTTTTGTTCAATACTTTGAAACTCGAAACAAGTTTTAAACTAATCCAATTCTAGAATTTTTTTTTAATTTTTTTTCTTCAGTTTTCAAAGCGACTCATTCTACAGAAAATTGCCTTTTAAAGTAAACTTCATGATGGAATATTTGAATTTAAATATTTTGAATAGATATAAGGTTAGATAAAAAAAAATAGCAAAGAGAAATCGAAAGATTTTAGTTTAAGTTATTCTAAAACAGAAAAATATTTCAAATGATATTGTACTAACGATCATATATGATCGTTAAAAATTTTATAACATAAAATTTTATAACAAACAATGGCGATTTCAAATCGAAAATTGCAGTTACTTCTTTCAACAATTTAATGCATATGTTACTGTGAATTTTTTACTATTTTTATTAACAATATCCAGTTTTACATATAATAATAAATAAATAAAAGCAATGAATGTTTTAGTTTAAAAAAGAGTGCTAATCATATATTTGAGTACTGAAGGTTTTGATAGCAAAATCCAATGTTAATTTTTAAGGAAAAATTAATTAATATTCTGAAAATATTCATATTTCTACCATTTTTGTAGTAACTGGAGTATTATTTAGAATATTTCTATAAACGCAGAGTATTTTATTTTCTTTATAAGCATCTGCAACTAACATAAAATATTGAATAACTCAAGTAGATCATTGCATTTAAAAAAAAAAATATTATTTTATCTGAGAAGTGATGCTCAAAAATACTTCGCTAACACAGACATTTTTTCTTCCATACAGTTTATAAATTGTTCCTGACATCAATTATTATCAATTCTTTCTAACATTTAATTTTAGTGAGAAAATTAGTTTACAAACATTCTTCCTTTTTTAAAAAGATGACTTTATTTAAAATAAAAATTAATGTTACTAATTACGAAATAGATTTAACTGTAAAAAAACGTAAAATTATAATGAGAATTTAAATTAAAATATTCCCCCTTTTTTAAAATTAATCCGAGATCAGAACGAACCGTAAACACTAGTTAAATATAACTTCAGTTTCTTCAATAAGAAGCTCACGAAATTTGAATAATCAAAAGAGTAATATAAAAGCTTAAAATAAAGCAAATATTATGCATAATAATTTTGAAATTCGCTATATTTGAAAAAAATATTAAACGTTTAAAAATCCCTATTTACGTATGAATAATGTTAAAATACTGAATATATCTTATATTGAAATTTCTGGCTCAACATATTAGCTTTGATTATAACAATTATCCTTTTAAATGTTGCACTGTTTATTAAAAATTAAATTTCTTTGAATTGTTAAAATATTTTGGAGAAACTTCATTGCAATAAAAATATTATATATATATATATATATTAAGGCACAATTGAAAATCATACTAAAATACAATTTACAGCCACTAAAAATTTATAAAACTTTTATTCGTATTATAAAACTACTGTTCTATAGAATTAATCGAAATATTCAATACATTAAAATTTAACCAAAAAATAAATCGAAAATATTTTTCTAAGATAAAAATAAACAAAAAAAATTCTAATGAAAATAAAGTAATAAATTCTAATGATAATAAAATTTTCTTAAATATTGTTATACAAATAATTTTAACACAAACATAAACCATTTATTAAAAAATATAACCATTTCAAGTATCAAACAATTTTAAATTGTACAGCAAAAATCACTTGAAAGTAAATATAACCATATAGAAATGAATATAACGTAATTTAACACTGTTCCACACTTTGGAGTGGAAAATGAGTGTTTAAATTAATTTCACGAATCCAACCATCACTTCTTCAATATATATTTCTCTCTTTCTCTCTCTGTATTTATATATATATATATATATATATATATATATATATCTTCAGAAATTTTGTGTCATTTCTCCTCAAAGTGGTTGATGGGTCAATCTGATGCAACGTTTTCGACAACTTGACCTTTTGACCGACTCCTCTAAAAAGTAAATTTATCTCTTCCGGAATTAGCCGTTGAATTATTAAATGACCATTTAGAATATAATAAATGTTTCCGAAGTAATGACGATGTTGGAGATCCATCGTTAAAGGATGAAAATCTACGTGGTACAAATTTTATTCTAGAAATTAACGAAACTGACTTAAATCTTCAAGAAACTAAACTGGACCATTTGTTAAAACAATGAAAAAAATTTTGATCAGAGAAACTGTAAAGATTCGAACTTTCACCAGACGATTAGTATGGAGATACAGCTATTAGCACACAAATTAGAGAAACTCAAATTTCCAAAAAACAGTCAATCAAATCTCCTCTTTCCCAGGCCTCCCCACTTTCTGAAAAAAAGGCTCTACATTAATTTCAAGGATAAAAAGTTGAAGCTGTGTTGCAAAAATATTGCTCCTAGGTTTATTTCAAAGATCCAGAAATATATTTTTTCTATACTTTAGTGATATATTTCTTGGTACTGCTTCCTAATTTTTTCGTTGTATCCACTAAATTGTCTTAAATAAATTTCATTAAAATATTAAATTGGAATTTATTATTAGATTTATTTCAGCATATTTTATTTAAGTAATAAAATAAATATGTATTTGAAAAGTGCTTTAAATTGTTTTAAATAACAAACGTATACATTTAACTCAAATTCCCTACTGATTATTATAAATTTTTCACTTTTCTAATTGCGGGATAGTTAAAATAGATTTAGTAAAATCTAAAAATGACGAATAAATTATTTTTTATTTATGCCATGAAATAGGATCTGCAAAACAGCACCAAAGTGTTCAATAATTTTTAAATAAGCTGTGTATGAGTGTTGGTAAATGCTTATAATTGTAATTAAAAGTAAATTGATTTCATTCATTATTTATCAAAACTTTTAAATGTTTAATTTTAAAAGTGATACATAAAAGTGATGATACATTTCATTTTTGTTTAGAAAAGTAATATACTGTCAGAAAAGAGAACTATAACTAGAGAAGAGAAAAAAAATCATGAGAGATTTTCATCTCTTAGTGTGTAAATAGAGTCTTTTACAATCGTCCAATAAATTGTTTGATAAATATTTGATATTTGAAGTATGATAATGGTATTTATGTAAAACATCATTAATTTTGTATTAATAAATTTCTCTAAAATGTGAAAGAGAAACACAAAGAGTAAATATGATTAAAATGTTTTGCTTTACGTTTATGTTGAAAAAATTTAAAGTATGATCATTCGTCCAAGTATTTAAGCGATTTTTTTCCCATTTTTTGCAATCATATTAATATAAAGGATCACAACCATCATTTCTACTTTTAGCAATTACATGAACACGTGTATTTAAAAATTAAGTTAGAATTTAATTTTGTTAAACTGATTCATTTCAGTGAAAGCTAAATACGATTGGAATAATAACCGATCGCATGATTTATTATGAACAATGGATTCCTAATAATTATTAAGTAAGTTGTTTTTAAAAAATTCGTTTTATAAACTTTTATTTCAATAAAAGCTAATTTATGGTTTGAAAAATTACACATTTTATGACTCATTATGAGCATTAAATTCATTACTGTTATAATTTATGCCAGTA
Organism: Nephila pilipes; assembly: GCA_019974015.1. Taxonomy (NCBI): domain Eukaryota; kingdom Metazoa; phylum Arthropoda; class Arachnida; order Araneae; family Nephilidae; genus Nephila; species Nephila pilipes. The sequence continues at coordinate 1,168,315 of BMAW01013654.1, forward strand.
TTGATAGTTTTTTTTTTTTTATAAATTTGAAATTATATCAGATCAGGAAATAAAATTCATATTATTTGGAGGGAAAACAAACCAATATTAGTGTTCAGAAGCAAAATGTTATAACTAAATGACTATATGACTTTATTATCCATTTTTTATTCGTAAGTTAGACAGCATTTTATGATTCATTATAAACATTGGATCCGTTATTATTATTATTATTATTCTCTGAATTAAAGGTATTTCTTTATTTTTATCTGAATTCGAATTTATATTAGATATGGAATACTGTTTCATTAAGCAAACCGTTATCAGATTCAAGGCATTCAGAAGCAAAATATTACAACTATATGACTTTCTGTCCAATTTTTTATCAACAAATTAGGCCTTATTGAATAATTCATTGTTAACGTTAAGTTAATTGTTGTTACAATTTTTTTCTCAGTTCTAAGAAATCTTGTTTTAAATTCGTAACGATAATATTAGATATGGGACATTATTTTATGAAGAAACACACCATTACTACAGTTAAGGTATTTAGAAGCAAAATATTGCAACTAAAGGCCTTTCTAACTTATTATCCCTTTTCTCATCCACAAATTAGATGTCACAGAACATCTGCCTAAGACTCATGCCAGAAGCACTCGAAGCAACTGAATCCTCGATACAGTTATACTTTATGTCGCTTTCAAAATCGCAAATGAATATCGAATGCCTTTAGCGAATTCTCCCTGCACAAATCGTTTCTGGGAAAGTTCCAAGCCAAATAAGGGAATATGACCCACGCTTTCTCGAGATCTATTGTACCTCATTACCGACTTTCTAAAGATATTTCCTTAAAAAGGGAAAATTCTTACTTTGGAAACACCATAATGGGTGAGATCAAAGCTATGACTGGAGCCTATATTTTGAAGAATAGCTGCAGAATTAGAAGAAAAAATGGTTATCAGTAGAAATAAGAATTTTATTTATTTTTGGCAGGGGTGAGTAAAGAATAGTAGGAGTGGAATAAGAAAAAGTAGGGTTGGAGTAAGGAAATGTTTTATGAACGTTATGAGGTTTTATTATCATGTTTGGAATAATAAAGTTTATTCTTCATAAAATAGTTTGATTTAACACTATTGAGATAAGGTTGCGAAATGTTTCTCAATATTATCAGTGTTATTTTGAAAAACTTTCTTTAAAGGAACTAGTACCTTATTAGCAACTTTTTTAAATTAGCTAGTAATGAGAAAAATGTATTCATCATATATAAACATACATAAAACGTGAGCGCAGTTCTGAACAATAACGAACTTCATTTTCAAACAACAGTTACTCAAAATGTTAATATTTTTCATGATACTTCAACATTTTAAAATCCCTGCAAATTTCAATATTTTTAAACAATTTTTCTCAATTTCTTAAACGTGTTTCTCACAGTTATGTACATAAGTGAAATTCTACATTTATAGCTATATAGTATTAAAGTTTACACAATAATGTGAGTATTATTTATATGTTTACACATTTTTTTTCTATCAGTCACTACGAAGAACTTAAAGAAAACAGCTATCATCAGATTTTGCAGATTTTTTTTAAGAAAAATATTAATTATTAAACTTTGTATTTATATATATCTTTATTTCATGCACAAAATTATCAAACACATTATAGATCAAAATTTTGATGGTCTATGAGAAGACGTTGTATACTATTAAGTGATATTTAAATAACTTTTAAATAATGTAGTTAGAACTACGAGTATAAAATCTTGAACATATATTTTAAAATGTAAATAAGGTAAATGTAATAATACTAAAATAAGGTACTTAAGTTGATTTTCATATTTTGTTTATTTTTAGGGTACTGTATCTTCTTAAATTGGCATAAAATTTTCCAGGTTGTTAAAATAAAAAATATAAAATATACTTTCTTCTTTTGACATTGAATATTCATATTTACTTCTTCAAAGATAAATAAAAATGATAGTGCATTATGTTACATCATTATGCTATGTATATACATATGATACATATAGACATAATAAATTATGTACACACATATGATACATATAGAGAAGATATTTTATGTACACATGTATGATACATATAAGGATGGTAAATTGTGCACACACATATTAAACACATA
>BMAW01013654.1:1175660-1211230 GCA_019974015.1 Nephila pilipes
TATATATATATATATATATATATATATATATATATATATATATATATGTATGTATGTATGTGTGCGTGTGTGCGTGCGCGCGCGTGTGTGTGTGTACACTAGTCAAAACCTACAAATCTATCATAAGTCACATTAAGAATTTACAAAAGTTAGCTCATTCTCTTTTTTTGTGGTTTATTTTTTCCCCATTTCTTACCATATCTTCTTGCCCAATTTTTTATTTTTTCATATTTTGTGGTATATTGTTTCTTTTTATTTCATTACTTTCATTGAATTATATTATTTTCCTTATTAGTTTGGCGTGAATTACTTTGGCTTTTAATTTCTAACAATTAAAAAATATATATGCTTATTTTTCTTCTATAACTTAAAAAAAAAGTTTTCCCAGGTAGTATTTTAAAGAATTCTATTTATTCAACTCAGATTGTATAGTTTTTAAATAGTATCAACTAGTTTATATATATATATATATATATATATCTTGAAAATCGATCACTTGAGGATGAATGACTTGCATCAAATTAGGCTCCAATTATCAAAAGAAATGCCTAATTCTTTTTTAAAGAAGAAATTAGGGAGCTCTTTTGCGATTATCTTCTTTTAACTCAAAACTTTTATACTTCATTACCAAAAAGAAGCTCAAATTAAACTACTGCATCGATTTCTTTGAAGCTGTTAAGAAACACACTTTTCGCATCAAAGTTGCAAACGGTTAACCCTAAAATTCCAAAGAAAGTCTTCTTAAACTTCAAAAGCATCAAAGTGGAAAACGAATTTTAAATTGGACTTTCTTTTTCGGTAAGGACTCACGCTGGGGCCCCTGGTCTTTCGTTAAAGCCGCTTTTACAGCATTCTAAAGCCACATTTTAAAGGTATGCCTTGCCCTCAGCGTTACTTAGAGGCAGCAACTTTTATAACTTTGGAAACACAGCGCACTGGTATAGTTTAGCCATAAACTTTTACGAGTATGCTTCTAAGAATACTTCCATTACTGCTCAAGAAAATAAGGTGGGGGAGGGAAATATGAATATATTGTACATGGTATGAATGGAGTGGTCTCTTTCATGCATATTTCATAGATCTTTTCCTTTCCGCCAATTTTACGGTTTGTTTTGGAAATTCAATCTTGAAAAGTTTTATGACTTCGGGCCATCTTTTGTTTCTGTGCCTATCTGCTTAAAGGTAGCGTTCTTCTCTGTTAAATTGAAACGTTGGTGTGTAATCAAGAGTGTTCAGTAAAACTTCATCATTACTAATGGTCACATTCTGTCTATAAACTAGAGTTTAATTTATTAATTATATACAATCGCGGCAGATAGTGCAGTAGTTAAATTGAATTTTTAAAGTAAAGTTTTAAAATATATCTATCTTTCAAAACTCTGTCGGATCAATGTATTTTCATTATTGCGGCTTTGGGCTTTATTTTTATTTCTCTATCCATCTCTATTTTTTTAAAAAACTGAACAATAATTTTATTAATAATAAAATTATTTAATATAACTAGAAAAAATAATTATTGCTTATTGTAGTTTTTGTTATTTTCTTATATGCTATGAATGGATACTTTTATTTCATACAATACTTTTTTTTTCGTATCAAGTATACATACTTTTTATTTCGTTATCAAGAACGATTTTATAACACATTTATCAGATAAAATCAGTTGGGAAATCCTTGGTTTTACAAACTTTATATTTTACTATCAATTAAATAAAAAGAAATGAAATTTTTATACATTAATATGTATCTGATTTGGCTTAAGTCCAGTGATCTTGTTAGCGAACTCGCGGCCTGCGTAGTTTGTGTCCAGACGTGTGGGTTAGAGTTTTGGTACCACTTAATACCTCAGCGTAGTGGGGCTGATAAACAGTAAATCTGACGATACTCCAAGCGTAGTGTAGAAGTTAGGAGAGGGGGATTCCAGCTCAAGTGTCGTCCTTGTCACTTGAACGTGGTTCAAATTAACTAGGTTCGTCTCCAGCAATCAACGAAAGTACAACATTAATAAACAATCATTTCCATCCTCATCGATTAATAACATAATTTCTAAATTTCTTGGTTATCTTTTTATGCGTCTTATATATGGGTATATAATTTGGATTTCTTGCTGTTTTTTAAATTATTTTAAATCAATGAATAACTACATTCTAATTAATTGAACCCAACATCACTTTATTTTCCTTTTTTTTTCTCGGTTATTCTCATACATTTTGAATCCTGGGAAGTATTTTTAAAAATTTCAGGGTTCTTAAAAATTGTCAGGCATATGAGAAAGAAGTGTTATTCTAACGCTTTTCTCAGATCTATAATTCGCCTTGAAAATTGCACATTATCTTGGTACAATATTGTGCTCGTAAGAATTTATAATATAATTGCCACTCTGATATTATTGATTAATAAATTTGGTTCCATGTAATATTTAAAAGTGATTACCAATTAGTTCACTTCGATTTTTCGATACTCGAGACAACGATTCTAACTTAAATCATTCATGCATCTTTTTCTTACTTTTAAAATATTCCATACGGGTTCGATAATACTTGATAATTATTCATTGTTATAATGATATTATTACTTCAATTATTTAATTATTATATGAAAGCGATCAGTAAGAACAACAGTATAGAGAAATAAATATAGTTATGTTAGTTTTAATATAATCAAAAGACATTTTTTTTATTTCAGTAATTAAATATGAAATTGATTTTATTAATACTTTTTTTATAATTTAAATGTAATAAGCAATTATTTTATGTTTACTTGATATTTACTATTATTTTGGGTTGAACAAGGATGTCAAACTCATTTCCAGTCATGGGAACAAGTAAAAGTATTTTATACAAGTAAAAATCCCGCAAACCCAATAAGAATAGTTTCAGTTGCCTCGGCATATTTTTTCTAATTTATTCTCCTCGTAGATAGTATTATTTCTTGTGATTTGAATCACAATGCTTCTGTTGGCCTTAGTAACACTTTATAACTTTGATGCACGGATAGCATTGTCACTTATCAAACGGATCATTTTATATCCCAACAATAATACTCCAATTCACACATTACTTGAAAATATCGATGTTCCTTAGCAAAGTTTAATTTAGTCCTACTAATATTTATACCTACTGAATTCAAAAGCCAAGAATAGGAGAGTCACCGGGAACGCATAATAATAATCATAACGCATAATTTTTTTCTTGAACTTTAACTTTCCAGACTTAGAATAGCTGCACAAATTAATAAATGAGTCATAAATGAACTTATTTTCTTGCTCTCTACTATTTAACGTTAGGTACACCAAGCAAAGCAGTAGAGTGATGTGGAGAGGTAAGTATAATTTTACAGTCGACTGCAAACATATTCGTTGCTATTGTTCGGGGAAAGGTGTATCCATTTAATGCACTGAAAAAGTTTATTGACGAATATTGTGGTTCGTTAAAATACTTATGTATGTCTATAAATTTTAAAAACTAAACAATGATATGTTGGTAAACTTTTGTTACATTTTGTCATGTTGTTTAGGTTGCAAATATATTCATTATTGGCAGAAAGGAGCTCGAAAGCAAGGAGTCGACATGCTTGGTGTCCAAAAAGTGCATTAATAAAAACGAATAAAGGTTAATTAAGATATTATTGTATCAGTAAGAATCAATACTTAAGATTAAACGGAGATTAAATTTTCTCTATATATGAATACTGAAAACTATCTTCCCTCCAAAAAATTATGCTTCCGTCTGCTTATATCTTCAAATATAGAAATGAATATTAGAAAAAGTTTCGAAGGAATTATTTTCCTAAATTTTCTATAAAATAATTATAAGAATAAAACGTCAAACGTTAACAACTTAAATTACTCTTAGATGTTCTGGAAATAGTCTTTTTTTAACAAAAAATGTGAAGAGGTTTCTCAGAATTTATACTAAAAAATCTAGACATTTTTTTGAAGAAGAAAAATTGATTTTCTTAATATTCAGCACTATTTTTCTCTTCTTTCGTTCTTACTTTTCGTTCATATAAAAGGGAAACATTTAAGGAACCTACACTAATGATAAAAAATGTTCCACCTAGAAGAGATAGTCAGATTAGAATGACATTTGAAACTAAGTTAGTTCTCACTATCAGCAAGAAATTATTACAAATTGAGCTTCGGTATGACACATTTTTGGTAAAACTAAAATATTATTACAACTCTCATTTGGAGGTTGGATCACTATAATTTCTAATGCATTCTTCCACACGTCGTGGCATTAAGTCGTAGACTCACCTAAAGTTGATTTGACTCATTCTAAACAGATTAAACTTTGGCATGTAGAACTTGAAAATTTTATGGTAGTAATGGAGTCTTAACATAATGACATTTAGCTTGCAATAAGTTTTCAATCCGCTACAGGTCTGGTGATGCTGCTGACCACGGCATAGTATCTATGTTTGTAAGACAAGATCTTGGGATAGCAGTGGTATAAACATAAACGTTGTCTTTTTGAAATAGATGACTGGGATGCCAATTCACAAAAGAAATGGCTTCCCCTCGAATAATCTCACTAACATATTTTTTGGCCTTCCAAGTGGCACTGATCAAGACAAACTGTAATCATGCAGCGTACTAAATCTCGCCCATACAAATACACTAGATTGTATGAATGTATGAAGAGTAACATCAAGTAGTTAAACGTGGATTTGACCGCATTGTTTCTACTCAAGGGTGTAGTTACCATCATGACCAGTACAAAAAACGAAACTTGTCACTATAAATGATCCACAGTCATTTTGCATGGCTCTTTCGTAGCAACACAGCAGTCTCTTGAAAAGTTTCTGTGGTCTCTGGCTTATATCAGCAATGATCTCTGTGGAAGCAGTCTTGAAGAATCAGCTTTCTGTTAATGGTGCTAGCCTTGACAAGGTGATGAAGGGATGACGTCACTATTCGCATGATGCCCGGAATTATGACACTTTGTGTGCTTCACGTTTGCCGAACATTCTTCAATCTTCTCTTTTTGTTGTTCCTGTAGCTCTCTCTGAGCGATAATTTACTTGTGCAGAATGCCACCAATTGCGCGAAGCTATAACTTATGTGTGTCTGATATGACGTGCAATTTGACGAAATAACCCCTTGTCGTCATGCAGTTCTAGGAAATGACTCTTTATAAAGGCGTAAAACATTTCAAATGACTGAATTTTTCTTTTTAAATGATTTCTAAATTTAAGAACGATAAATTAAATCCAAAACACAGTAGTTAGATTCAAAATTATATCCTTTGGGAGAACATTTCAAGGGAACATGGAACATTACATGGGAGAACACTGCGTCACGAGGCCCACACTTTTATTATTTGCATAACTAACAAGGATGAAACAATTTCTTTATTTTGCATTTACATACCTTGCCCCTTCTAGATGCATCTTTTTGAGGACGATGAATGCATACTGTGTTATAGTTTGTGATTCAATATGAGAGTTTTCTAATAAATGCGAGTCCAGCAATCCTTTAATTAAAAAATGTCAGTCGTTAAACTATCATTCTTACAATTGGAGAACAGAAATTGAACTAGAATTGAAGAGGTTCTTCCTTTTTCAAATAATTTCAACTGTTAAGTTTATAAAAATATAAATAAGTAGTTCTTAATGGTTAATACACTTTTAAAGTACAGGTGACCTTCGCATAACACGGATTTTTTTTATAACCTGGTTTGAGAATCGGGGGAATCCTCATACAACACAACATTCTAGGACACGCTTTTACCATTAGATAAATCCCCATACAACGCTTAAAGTCTTAAAAGCATATTCTAAATTGGGTAAATCCTCGTACAACACGAAACGAAATAACAGCTTCTAAGTACACAAGATATATAGTTGGAATTTTTTTTTTTTTATTTCTGATTGGATTCTGTTTTAGGAATTTGAAATTTATTGGAATTTAAAATCCATTTTGTTCGTGGTTTATTAGGTACGTTTTAAAGCATTGAGTTATTATTTTTGCTTTGAAATGCTGTACATAAATACATCTCAGCCAAAATAAATCATTCTAAAATAACATATTTGTTTGAGAAAAGTATAGCATAGAATTCAGCACAGTGAAGAAGAAAATTCAGAGAATAGTGATGTGTCTTGTCAAAAAAGAAACCATTCTCAGTGAATGGTGCTTAGTAGTGATAATATAGAAAAAATAATTTAATACATATTAATATGTAATACTTTTGATGAAAATTGCTTTAGTTAATATATTTATCTCCATACATAAAAATATAACATAATATTCTTATATATGGGACCTAATTCATTCTGTGCACCAGTTCTTAGTTACATATAACATGAATTCGCATAAACAGTATTTTTAAGAATATAACAACCGATGGTTCATTGGTTCCCTAAAAACATTTATTTCTAGAGTTTAAAATAAAAAAAATTACAGTAATTTCTTTTTAATCGGGCATTTGATAGTTCAGTGAACTCGAATATTTGTTGACCTTGAACAACAGGTTGCTATGTAACGTTAATTGAATTTTTGAAAAGTGTTTATAGTTACTATTAATTAATTTTCATTTCTTTATAGTTTTTTTTTGTTTCCTAGAGTATTGCATATCCCTTTTATACAATATTACAACTGCATACATACAGTGACAGTAAATCAGGTATCCATCAAATGCCTATAAAACAAATAAGTTTAAGTATGAGTCTAGAGTAATTTGTTGCCACTTGTTTAAATATCATTATACAGCTGCATCATTTTTTTAAAAAAAAAAATTGTATGTCATGCTCTAATCAATACAAGAATATTCATTAAATTGATATTGAATGTTTTAATTTAATTTTATAGAGATCAGTATGAAAAAATAGTATATCGAATATTTACATCGTTTACATAGATTTAGAATAAATTAAATACTTTTCTAAACTTTTAAATTTCTATCTAGAGTAATTTTTGTTTCGTTAAAACTAAATTAACTGTCAGAAATCTAGCAAAATCACCAATCCGGCTTGGATTTGATCCCTATCAGGCTGTATTAAAGATAGCTTGCATGGTATTATTTTTCAAATAATAGCATGGGTTTTGATTTTTCGTGTAGTATTAAAAGCATTGAAAATGCATATACAAACTATATCATTTAATGTAACGAAAGAGGTTTAAAACAAAAAAAAAATGTAGATGTTGAAAGAGAAATTGGTGCCTAAATTTATGTGATCGAATTTTATGTTTCTGAAAGTGCAGTTGAGAATATGTAGGACATGTTTTTTTCTCTTTTTACGTAACAATGTAATAAATATGTCATTTATATCCTAAATTAAAAATAATAATAATATAACCAGAGAAAGAAAGTTAGCTCCAAATATATTTCTATGCACTTAGACAAATAAAACATAGCAAAGTAGCTAAAATGAAAATAAAAGTTCCATGATAAACAAAATTAGAGCTTCTACATTTATTTTGTGTTACATCAGATACGTAAGGTAAATTTATATTCTTCATAACATTGTTTTCTGTAGTACAATTGAAATAAAAGTTTTAATTGTGTAAAATTTCATGTAATTGATATTAATTTATTTATTTTTATAATTTAAAATAACATAACCACAATAAACAATATAATGATAATGTGACCTACTTTTCATCATTGTTATTCCTTATTCATTTTAAAAATGCAAGACTTAACGAAGGTTATGATTTTACAATATTTAAAAAGTCTTATATTGAGTAAGCTGTATTTCAAACGAGTCAATAGGAATGTAGGTCAGTAGTTAAAAGAATACTCATGATGATAACATTAATTGAACTTAATTAACTTTTTATCTGTATCTCGTTAGATAATTTTTATCTTTATTATTATTCTTCTAAAATAACTTTCCAAAAGACAGTTAGGTTTGATTTTAAGATGATAGCACAGTGAAGCAGTAGCATTGTTATAATTTTTATTAGGTTCAACCAACTAATATGCTTTCAAAACGTGTTGCAAAATTCGTTGTGAGTAATAATTCAAATCATCATAACTGTAGAAAAATAAATATTGCTAAAATACCCCTTTTATACAGCCAAAATAAAACCGTTTTTTAAAATGCAAGTATAATAATAAGTTAAAAAGAAAACTGAAAGAAAAATCTTTGGTTAAAAATACTTAATGCAATAATAATCTTTTGATTTTGCATTAGAGTTGTATCAACATCAAATGATACATTTTTAACCTGAACTATTTTTGTTATGTAATCCCTTCTTGTTAGATAAATGCTAGACTTAAACGTGGTTATAGATTTAGTACATTGAAAACATTTCACATTAAAGCAGCTGTTTTCCGAACGGGTAATAGTAATGAAAGTCAGAAATAAAATTGATGCTTCAAATGAACGTTTGTACAAATAACATTGTTTTAAATTTTTAAACTTTTTATTTGTTCCCGTAAATATAATTTTCCTCTTTATTATTCCTTATTTATAAACATTTTTTTTCAAAAAGGCATATTTTTTCGATTTAAGGTAATAACGCAATGAAATGGTAACAGTTTTATAGTTTTTATTAGGTTAAACGAACAAATGCGATTCCAAATTGTATTACTGTGTATTTTCTTTAATAGCAAACATCCTCACTTCATGCAGAATAATATCCCATTAAGAATCTTTTACGCAGTTAAAATAAAACGGTTTTTAAAATACGAGTACAATAATAGATTAGAGAGAAAACTATAAAAAAAATCTTCGGAAAAAAATTACCTTTGGTCGTTTTTCAACATGTTTGTAATTAAATTTTACGGTCTTGAGGTGAAAACGTTGGAAGCGCACTTCAAAAATTCGAAATGTGGAAGAAGTAATTTTTTTCCTCTTATTTCTTCCTATAGGTCTGTAAAATTTAAAATGAAATACAGCTGAAGTTTTACGATTCTAATGCCTGTAAAGTCATTTTCCTTACACACGCAACATCTTCTGAAACACTAAATTTGAATTTGTTCGTCCTGCCATGAGTTCGTTGGTGAGGGTTCACATTTTGGAATTGAATCGGACCAACTTTTTTCCGAAAAAAGGAGAGAGAGTTTAGGAAAATGAGTTGGGAATTGAATTTAAATTTCGCTTATATTTCTTAATGCACGAGTTCTGAGAGAGAGAAAGAAATCCAGGAGAGATGGATGAAAAAAAAAAAGGAATAAGAAGAAAAAAAAGTCTTAACTTTTAAGTAGTTGTTTGAGACAAATAAAAAACGAGGAGTATGGTACTTTGGAACGAAGAACTTCAAGAAGTTTGGTTTTGGAACTTTTCATTCTTCACGTAAGGTTAAAGCAAATCTTCCAGTAAAAATAGCTGTCTCTTAAGCAAATTTGACAAAACTCTAGACTTTTAGAGTAGGTTTTTTTTCCCCTTTAAAAAGATAAAAATGTCGGTAAGAATTTTGCATGCGTTTTATTCTTATTTTAAGCAAATATTCCATACCCTCCAAATATGGCACTTTAAGAAAAGTACTTGAGATTGAAAAAAAAAAAATTAAAATATGCATGATATTAATTACTAAATAAATGCAAAAGTAATACAATATGGGATGTTTTATTTAAGACTTTTTTTTAAATCTTGGGAGATAAAATTATTTTACTATAGGGTCAAAAATCTGTCATAGAATATTACTTATTGGTCTTAAATACATAATTTTATAACCGTATAATTCCAATACTTTTCACTATACTTGCAATGCTGCTATGAAATAATTAATCTTTTGCATTTTGTTATGAATCTTATTATAAAAAATATTCATTTTTATAACTTTTTAATCTTTTGGAAAACACTTCCTTGGAAATTCTACCATAGCTTTAACTGACATTAATCTTCAGTTTGTAAATTTGATGGTGTTTTTAGAATATCAAGTCCTCTAAAAAAAGAATGATAAGTGGAATATAAATTTCTTTTTGGTTTTTAATGTATTTACTTTGAAAACTTATGCTTGGTTTCATCCACTTTAGTATTTGCAGCCACTGCTGTAACCGATCGGTCATGGTTACGAGCCATAGACCGGCGTTGTTTCAGTCGTCTCCACGATGCGAATATTAATGCCTCTGAATACCTATCATGTAGATGGGATAATGTTTTTTTAAATCTGTCAGGGTTCAAACCCTTTAAGTTGGGCAGATGTAGAAGTTAGGAAAGTGCTCTACTGGTTCAAGTTTCGACTTTGTTTCTTGAACTTTGGCAAAAATACAAGATTCCTCACCAGTACATCTAATTGTTACCAGTGTTTATTCTAATTGTTACCTTAAGTAAATAGTAAATTAATCAGCGCATGCTTGGAGTTGTCTCCAGAAACCTAGGCGTAACTCACAACTGTCAAACTTTAACAATTTTTCCATTCTCTATATTTACTTTTATATCGATTCCAGATAGAAATATTTTAAAATAAATACACTAAACGCTTAATTCATTTCAAAGATTTTAAAATATAATTATCACAAAATTCAATTACCGAACAATCCTTTTGTGCATTCTAATATATGAATTTAGATATATAACGAATTATATATTTCAGAAATTTTCGCAGCAACAAAATTTACTTTGAATGAAGATTTACGAAATTTAGTTTAAAAGTTATTATGTACTCTATTTTAACCTTTTATTTATTTTGAATGTATTTAGTTATTTGATATTTTGAAATTTTCTTTGAATGAAATAAAACCTTTGTTAAAAAATCAACATTTGTATCCATGGAATTTTTATATATCTTATTCGATAGCAAACAATATTAAAAGATGCTTTCAGCTGTGATTTGAACTTGATTATAATATAAGTATTTATTTTCATTTTTCCTTTACGAGTATTATGCATTACCTGGTCTGTTGCCAATAGCCCTCGCGTTGCTTTCGAGTATAACGTTAGTAAAGATTCATATCAAATCAATCCCTCGATTATCTGCGAAATGTAGTCTTAAAATTTTGCCATTAAACCATTCTAGTGGATTTAGAATATACCAGGTGTCCATAATTAAACGATCCTACTTCAAAATTGTGTACAGACGAAACTGTTGTACAGAAAGTTGTAAAATTCTTTATACGATATAAAGAAGGGATGGGAATTTGTTTGAGCGAATAAAAAAAAATTAGTTTAAAATTTCGCCCCTAGAGGGCGTTTTTAATGGAGATCATATTTAGCATACATTAATAATCATATTTAGCATACATTTATTACAGTTTACAAATTTTGTTACAACAATAAATGCTCAACATGATGACCATCATTTTCAGCTACTATTTGAAATCGTAAGATAGCATGTTTCACCGTTGACCGCAGTGTGTTCTGGGAAATGTTAAGAACATGTCGTGAAATACTGTCTTTGAGATCAGGTAAAGTTCTTGGTTGATCACAACTTACCCGCTGTTTTAAATGGCCCCAAAGCCAAAAATCGCATGGATTGAGGTCAGACGATCGGGGAGGCCACAGATGACGAAATTGGCGGCTGATCACACGTTCTTCTGTGAAGTGATGTTTGAGAAAGTCCTTAACACAACGTGTAATGTGTAGAAGAGCTCCATCTTGCATAAAAATTATGCGTGAAAGGCACTGACGTGCTTGCAGATCCGGAATAATTTTATTCCGTAATAACGATGCATATCGCTGTCCAGTGATAGAACATGTTACTGGACCTCTAGCACCCAATTCCTCAAAAAAATACGGGCCAAGAATAAAAGACGCGGAAAACCCACACCACACCGTTACTTTTGGTGAGTGTAGCGGAACTTGTAAGGTGGAATGCGGATTGTCTGTTTCCCAAATTCTGCATTTGTGAATATTCACCGAACCGTCCAAATGAAAGTGTGCTTCATCTGTCCAGAGGATATTCCAAGGCCATTCTGGATCAACTTCCAAATGAGCAAGAAAGTGCAGTGAGAACAGATGTCGAGTCTCGAAATCATGTGGAAGCAATTCCTGCACAAGTTGAAGCTTGTATGGATAGTAACGGAGGATGTTTCGCATGATCTTCGGGACAGTTGAACGAGGCAGATTCAATACTTCTGCCACACGGCGAACACTTGTACTAGCCTGCACGTTGGATGCTTGATCCTCTTCCACCTGAAGTGCAACTTTCTCTATTGCTTCCGCAGAAACAGGTTTTCTTCCTCTTCCAGAACGAACATTCAATGATCCTGTTTCTTCAGATTTGGTTACCATTAATCGAAGATTTGTAGCAGTCAATGGACCTTTTCGCATCCCCTTTAAGGTCCGAAATTTCCGTAGAGCAAATATTGTGGAATTATCGTTTTCATAGAATAACTTTTCTAACAACGCTCGATCTGGTAAACGTAATGACATTCTGTTTAGCAATACCGAGCACACTGAAAATAAACTAATATCCCGTGAAAGTTTATTGCTTTTATAACAGTTGCTGTGTGACGTCGAAAAAATTTGCATATTTTCGTCTTCCTTCGTGTAAATCCTTTGAAAATTAGTCATCGAAGAAGTTTAATTAAAGTTTGCAGTTCATTTTAGAGATTGTGTTTTTAAATGAGTATCAGTTATTGTGTTACCGTGTCCTGTGGATAAAAAAAGCGATAAAATACAAATAGAAAACCTGTAATAAATGTGGCCTTCATTCAAAAGCGCCATCTAGTGGCGCAATTTTGAACTATTTTTTTTTATTCGCTCAAACAAATTCCCATCCCTTCCTTATGTCGTACACAGAATTTTACAACTTTCTGAACAATAGTTTCGTCTGCAGACAATTTTGAAGTAGGATCGTTTAATGATGGACACCCGGTACATTAAAATTTAATATTAGTTGCGCTTCTATTGCTTAAAAACGATAAAGCTTAGATGACATTAATTTAAATTATAGAAATTCTTGATGTATCACTGAAATTCCTTTAAGGATATCAAGTAACTTATTTTCCTAAAATTTTATTACTTTTTTTAAATTGTTGGCAATTCGTAAGTGTAAAATTGGAAATAATTAAAATTAATATAAAGAGTATTCAGGAATTTAAGTAATAAATATTGAAGTATAATTCATTGAGCTTTTTCAAATGTTGCTGCATTGGATTAGGAACAAATTAGTTACACCTTATGTGCATACAAACCACGTAAGGCTATATTATAACAAAAAAAAAAATTCAGAAATGAAAATTCAAAACAGCAATTATGGAAGACTCCCGGGATCATTAATGTTATAACAAGGAAACTCCAGGTGAAGCCTTTACCATTGAGGGAGATAGAAGCTTTCAACTTGCTAGGGGTCATATTAGGGGGCTGGAACCCTATTAGGGATATTTCTAGGAGACATGTTAGAAGTCCTACTTTTGACTAGAGACAGAAAGCCTATCTGACCTTCACTAATTGTAATTTTTCCGATGCCTCTCTCAAGTATCTCTTAAATTCTATGGGGCTTGACAGAGAAGACCTAATTACTTCAATTCATCTCGTTTATGATTTCTCGAAGATTTTTAGTTTCGTGAACGTGGTCCAGCCTTCGCTAAGATCATGTGGCATAAGTCTAAACATCAAGAGAAAATTTTCCTTTTTTACCTAAATAATTTAAATATTGATCATTGTCATTTTTCAATAAACTATCTTAATAAATTTTTCCGCTTACCCATAACGCCCCACAATTATCCGAAAGTTTTAATCTAGTCTCAGGGTTACAGCTTTTATCACTTCAAACAACCAAAATGAATTGCGTTATGTATTATTATTTTTGTAAAATTTTACGGTTTATTTATAAAAATAGCCCAAGCCAAGCAAAAAAAAAAAAAAAAATGTCAGAATCATCAAGAAATGAAACGGTGAAATGTTTGTAACATAACATATAAAGTGAAGTTAAATTTTATATTAGTTTATTGATTTTTATTTAGTGACGACAGACCTAATAATTTTGAAACTCTGTCAAGTGACGATGACGAAACTTAAATGTCACCCCTTTCTCTAAATTTCCGTATCAGGTTAATCATAGGATTCAGGGCCTTGATAGATTTAACATGAATAAGCCTACTATAAGGTGGATATTTAATGAAATGAGGTCTCGAATCACGACTCGGAGGAATCAACGCCGGTTTCAAACTCGGGACCATTAGCACTCAACTACCTCGGCCGCTATTTTCTATTTAAACTGTATAGTTTGATTAAAGCATTTTAGGATTAAACAAAGTTGATTATTGCATTAAATGAAATGTTTATTCTATCATTAATGGTTAGTGATAGAATGATTTCATTTTAAAAATTTTGGTTGAAATTTTGTCAGGTATAAAAATTGTATTAGTGAACTGTCTATGACTGTCTATGAAATTTTTATTAATTAAGGCACTATTAGCTTACTATTTTCTGCTTTGTTTAGTTGGATACTTATAAATAAAATTTAAAATAAAAGATAAATTATTTTTATAATTACTGAGTCAAATCAGAAAAGTTTTCTGGGGTTTGAATAAGGCTTAGCCCAACGATTGTTTTTAAGACAGATCAGGTTCCTCGTAAATTAGATAGCAAAGAACCATTTTCGTAATAAACTTTACAATACAAGTTTTACAAACAGTACATTTTTATTATTTTCAATATGTAATTTATATATTCAATAATATATAAATAATATAAATTTTGAAAAGATAATGATATAAAAATTATGGAATATTATAAATGAAGCCAATTTAACTAATAGACCATTAATTAAGAAGATACAAAAAGTTAGGTTATATCCTTTTACAGAATGGTTGTTACGTTCCTAAAATTCTATGCTAAGACAATCCGTATTATACGAAACGAAAAACAAAAACAAAAACAAAAGCCTTTATAAGAAGGTCATTATGTTCCCCATTAATTAGAAACGTGAATTATTTTATTTTTATAAATAGAGAAACAAATTTACTACATAAATTTTCATCATTATATTATTATATATTAATGAATGTTAAATATTTTAATTGTCATCACACAACTCAGCATCTTTAGCCGAGAGCGTTATATTTTTGACTAGAAACCTTCATTCTCTGAATATTCTTTGCCACTATCTAAAGTTGTATTCATTTTTTTATATAAAAAATATCTGTTGTTTTAAATTGATTCTTCTTAGTTAAGAGAGCTTTAAAGTCAAAGTTAAAAAAAAAGACTAAGAAAATGTAAAATATTTTAAATGTACTCATTATATAACAAACAAATTTTTTTTTTCAAATTATGAATTTCAAAATTCGCGAAGCAAATCTTATACAATATACATGTTCATGGCTTGTGCTCTTAAAAAATCTTTTTTTTTTCTTGTACGGGAATTTTCCTAAATTCTAATTTTTCTTTAAAACTTTTTGAGCATTGCACAGGATATTACCTTATTCTTTAAATCTTTAACCATATTAGAGTGAGACTGCATTCTCCGATGATGAGTTTTTTACATGAGAGTTTTCTACAATTCTCAAACCAATTTAAATGAAACTGGAATATTTGAAACGATCTGTACTTTCAAATTCGAGTGAAAATTTATTGATGAAATTTATTGAATTTGCTATATATATAACAATTTAAGCTTACCATAAAACAGCCGTTTTTGATTTCGTGAACGTTATGTTAATTCTATGAATTTCTTACTTTTCTCCTCAAATTTGAACTATTTTATCGTTGCATTCAGTTTTGTGTATCTGAAAGAGCAAAACAATAATAAAGGTTTCTGTAAAATTATATATTCTTCCCACTTTTTAAAGTATTTTATACCTGAACAGTGAAAATCTCATTAAAATATGCAACAAAATACTACTAAAAATCAAATGAGGGTATGTAACATTTTTCAGATACCATTGTTACTTTTTTTTGGTTATAGTTTATTGCATTCAAATAGATAAAGTAATCTAGGTTTGATTAGGAAAGAATAAATTCCATAGGATTAACATTACGTTCACAAAATAAAAATGGCTGCCAGACGGAAGTCTTAAATTATATTAATTTATGTCAGCTCAGATAAAAGTAAAGAATGCACAATATATTAAAAATATGAACTTATAATGACATGAGTTATGATATTCTAATTTGTGTTATTGCTAACTTGTAATGATGCATACGAAAAAAAAAAGTAATTTACATAAGAACTCACAATATAACTTAGTGAAATAAACTATGAAAATGATCTGTTCTATCATTTGCAAACAATAGCTTATTCTATTACTATTTATTATGCATATATATATATTTTTTTAAATGCTTTTGGCCATATATCTAATTTTTTCTGTATTTTTAAATCCTTTTTTACAACAATAATATGAATTTCACAATACATTTTACCTTTACATTTTAACCTTTTAAATTTTGCTCCGAAATGTGTGAGAAACATTTCAATTTAAGTAACACTTACGTGATAAAATGTTATAATTACACGAAAAATCCTTTATCAGTGATTTTATACAAATGTTTGTTATTACATAAGATAAAAGGATGTAACCTCACAAAAATATTCTCTTATTTACTCAAACTTTAAATATATTTAACAATTAATTGTAAAAAAAATAATGAGTTACTATAACGGTTCTGAAAATACATGTTCGGAATGAATACTGGCTCACATAATTTGTCTGCCCTTTTCCAATCTGACATGCAAAATTACTTCGAAAGCAACCCTACACCGTAATAACCTAAGAGAATTCAAATTTCGTAGATGTGGCTGAAACATCTGACGAAAGTTTGGCAGAAGAGATATCTTTATACTGTGGCCTGAGGAGGGTGAAACAGAACATACTTTACGCATCCTATTTTCTTCGAGTCCTGCCTCAACCGTAATATGAAATCTCGAATTGAACAATAAACTTTATTGCTGTATCTTCTGTCCGTCGTGTACTCAAGCAAGCCTTCTTCGTTCCTCGTACGGAAATATCTCAACCGTCGCACGTGAAGCAGGGGCATATCAATTCTTGCTTCCTGCAGCCTACATTCTATTAATAACGGAAACCAAAACCCGTTACCTTGGGCTCTCTGAAGCCATTAATAAACATATATTCGAGGCAATAACAGAGCTTCTAAATATACACACCTTGGAATTGCCGACTATTGCGAATCGATAGCATTTCGGGGAGAGTTCATGAATCCTTTAAAAGGGCAGGGAGAACCAGTTCATTGCAAAATCAATCCTTGAAAATGACGTAAAATGGAGATTAGGTCCTTCGGTTTGGGGAATATTTGTCGCCAAGTTAAAGGCTGATAGATAGTTTTGAAGCAGAGGGAGAGTGCTTTTGTATAACTTTTTTGAAGTCGAGTTGAAAAGAATCATTAGTGAAATTTATGGAGTTATTCAACATATATTCCTAAAATAGTATTTAAAGTGTAGTTAAATCTCTAAAATACATTTTATTTATAAATTTTAATTTTATTTTCAGAAAGGAAAGAGAAAGAATAAAAATTCGTTTTTAATCTTTTGATTTCTATCGTCTCCAATAGTATCCAATTTACAGTATTATAAGATGAGCTGGAAAAAGTGCTATATTTTCAACAAAAAAAATATCTTTAAAAAACTAATGAAGTTGGTTACTTTTATTCATATTTAAATTTTTGTGACTGAACTTAGATTGAACGCTGAAATAATTATTTTTATACAGAAATAGGTGGAATTATTTCTTAATTCAAGCACATACAAAAGGTATATTCAAAACACACGTTAAAAATATAATATGTAGATATCATTTTACAATTCAAAGAATTGTTATTACTTACTTTTTTTCAAAATCTGCTATCAAAAATTATTTTTCTTATTTCGTTCTTTTTCTGTATAAACCCCATCTCAAAACCTTAATCCTCTTAAATATTTTTCTTTATAATTAATAATGTATATCAGTGCAGTAATTCTCAGTGCTAAGCAAATTAGACAATACATACTGCATCAAAACATGTATGTTCGAGTATTTATTGAGAGCGTTTTCGGCATTGGTAATTTGAATATTTTTTTTTCTTTTAACACGATTAAGGTTAGCCCTAACCCCAGAGAAGTCATTTCATTAAGAAATAAAAATAATAATGAAAATTTAAAATTTATTGTAATTGATCAACTAATTAAAAATAAACACACATACACACACACACACACACACACACATATATATATATATATGTATATATGTATTGTGTGTCAATGTCATCTTCTCTTCTAATGTCTATTCAATGAAATAATGTGTGAGTGTATGTGTGTGTATAAATGAGGTATATTAAAAGAATGATTAAATATCTCTGTATTGGATAACCACCACATTGTTGCATTTTAATCAAAAATCTCTTTTGGAATATTATTTTATCAAAAAAATGCTTAATTAATTGCTTGATATGTGTCTAAAATTTGTAAATAGTGTTAATATGATTTAAACACTGGGATAATTAAATGGAAGAGGTAAAAATACTTGATACTTCATATGCTTACGAATTAAAAAATATCATTGAAGCAAGAAATTTCTCTTTATAATTTGTAACACTGTTTTAAAAATTCAAGTATCATAATTTATCATTTGTGAGATGTGAAAAGATCAGAAGGGATTTGTTTTTGAAGCTTAACACCAGAAACAATTAATTTACTGCAGCCAGTTGGTTTAAAAAAGAAGCACAGAAAGTTCTCTCTACTTCGATTAAAGCCGTATTGGCTTAACGCGGCCTTTTATTTTACTAAATTTTTATTCTTAGTGTCTTGTATGTCACTGTATTACTTCTTAATTTTATTGTTAATAAATTTTTCCTTTTGATACCAAAGACTATATTCTTTGAACAATTTCTCCCAAATTTGAGATAAATCATATAAAATGTAATGCAAAATTGTAGAAACATTCATTTTCCTTTTAAATTAAAAAATAATAATTTTATGTCATCTATGATAATGAACATCGGGTCTTAGTATAGTGAAAACATACATTTCTGATTAAATATACAACATAATTTCATTATTCACATATTTAAATTTTATATTAGCTATTTATAATTTTAAAAAATATGTAAAAGTATAATAAAACTGAATTCAAACTGCTGACATACTTTCAATTGTTACTTTCTTTTTGTCCTTAATTTTTAAACGCTTGTGGAACAAGGATCTTGTCAAATAAGTTTTGTTAAATAGATAACAGTACTGAATTGTCCAATATAATGGAGTGCCTGATCTTAACATATAAAATTGTAAATTCTTCCACTGCATGTAAAATAAAACTGTCCTATAGAATTGACATTGGGTGTCAAGAGGTTATTATGTGAATCCATGTACTTTACTATAACGACTTAATGTAGAAGAAAAACGAATCGTGTATATGTGCATAGTAATTTGGTAATGCATTTGAGACTTTGTTTAGTTTAGTTTTTATTAACGTCGCACTAGAAGCAACACGAGGGCTATTGGCGACGGTCCTCGTAATTTTGAACCACGGTCAAGTGACGAGGACGACACCTGAGCTGGCACCCCCCTCTCCTAACATCCACACCACGCCAACGGGAGGACTTTGGGCCCCGAACAGATTTAACGTGCATCAGCCCCGGCTACACGGCGGGTCTTTGGTGGCCAAGGATCGAACCCGCGACTGAACGAAAACCGCCAGCCGCTATCTACGACCTTGACCACTAGGCTACCGCGGCCCCATTTGAGACTTTGTATTGTGTATGATATAATACTTATAAGCGCTTGTAGTTTATTTAGCTTTAGGCAGTCTCAAAAATAAATTGATAGATCAAAGTTTCTTGCTAAAGGAAAGCACTACAGACTATTATATATGAAGGTACGAACATACATTACAAAAAGGGATTTGTTATATTTCTGCATACGTGTATGTTTGTTATGCTCAATATTTTATCTTTTGCAAATTGATACTACCCAAAGTATTTTTTTGGTCGAATATTTTTGTTTTCTTATTAGCTATGTGTTAAAGTGAACTTATTTATCTACCTTTAATTTAATTCTTTGTCGTCTATAAATGTATCCTAAGTGCAGAAAGAAAATTTAGTGTGCCTTAGAAGATATATTTATCATCTGAAATTTTTGAACGACGCAATAATAGATAGATTGATTAAGATTTGTTAGGTTACAGAAAAAAAAAATCTTCTTATCCCATATTGAACTCAAGTGAGTTATTCAAAAATATTGAAATAAATTAATATTTTAGAATGACAAATTATAACAGTTCTTTTAAATTAAAATTTATGATCGTTAAGAGTTTGTACAACCTTTTTATGATCCACAAAGATCTGGGTTAAAAATTCCTGTTTTATAGGAACTTCAGCGAAAAGCACCTAATACAAAATATTAATAAACGTGAAATCCTTGAGGATTAAAATATCGAAAACACCATTTTTACTTTTGGAAATCCGCTAGAGATTGAATGATCTATAGCACATCCACTTTGAAGAAATAAACCGCAACATACGGTCCCCAAACGTTTTGAAGTTGACTTTAATTTCTCCAACCAATATAAACGGTCTTCAAGGTGGATCCGCGTGCGAAAAATACGTGCGGGGGAGTCTGGTGCCAGATAAAAGTATCCTGCCCTGACACATTTTCCCTTACACTATTACGGGATACCAATTGATTGATAGGACGGCAAAAAAGATCCCTCGGGGAACAGTCTCGAAAAGAATTGGTGAAAAATGATACCTTCTGTACCCTGTCCAGTGTTAAAAAAAGAAGTTTCTTCCGTTCAATACTGTGAAAATAATCGCTAACAGAGCAGTTTTAGTTTCCCCATGTTGGATGAAAAATTTATCACTTTTGCTTTGTTAACGCGTACTTTTTTTCTGAAGTATTTTTTGTCTTTGCCTGAAGTCTGTCATTGTCAGTGAAAAGTTGTGGTGCTTTAGTCAAACATTCGGTGATTTTTTTAACCTTTCCTTAAGACACACTGGAGTGATATACTTCACTCCGATTAAATTTTATGTAGTGATAGTAAAAATATACTTCTTCTTGCTGTTGAAGATATTGGTTAGTTGCGTAATAATTACATTAATTTTTTTAAACTTAATATTTGCAAATTTTACTAAAAGGGTTATCATATTAATTAATAGAAATTATAGTAATGTTCATTTAAGTAGATTTCAAAGTCCTCATTTAATACAGCAGAGTAGTACGTAAAATAATTTATTTGTTCATTATTTGAGCATCGAAATAGCTCGATGACTATTGACGATAGACCTTGCAATTTTGAACTTCGATCAAGTGATGCGGATGACACTTGAGGTGGAGTTTCCTCTTCAAACTTCATCTCTACGCCAGAGGGAAGACTTTGAGCCTGGACATATTTAACAAGCAAGAGCACCACTACATCGTGGGTTCTTATAACACGACGGAAGCAATGCCGTTCGCTAGTTCGCAACCATGACCTCTAGATTAGTCAAGTAAGGTACTGTCCCTAAGATTTTTCCTCTTAATTTGATCGTTGTTATACTTCTAATGCAGACAGAAATACAGCGACAGAAAAAAATTAATAAATCAAACTTGAGCTCAGTTTAATCTAGACTTATCCACTGATAATAGTCCATTTTGTAGTTTAATGCTGTTAAAGAGAAATACCAAGGTTCACATTATAGATTTGTCAAATTTATCTCTACAATTCTGATGTTTGAAATATTTTGAATAAGTTATAAAATTATCATTTGCATGGATAACAACAACAAATTAAAAGTACAGCACAAAATAAAACAGTTTAACATGGTTTATATTTATGTGTTCATTGGAACTTGAGGCTATGGTAATCATGAGGCATCACCATACGGTTCTTTTACGGTTGGATAGCTCAGTTTCTTTGGAAAAAAGCTCTTATTCTAGTTCACATTTAATAATTTGTTTATTTTACTATACATAATAATCACAAGGGAAAAGAAGGATATAAAACAAGAAGAGAAATATAAAAATACACCCGTTACATATAGCTTCATCAAGATCATTCAACCCCCATCCGTTGTGCTGCAAAATTCCCATTACAAGAAGTTATGAATTTTGAATAACGCATAGATGGTATACAAGGTGCCATCTAACGAGTTTAGCTAACTGACAATCGAAATAATGCTTAATAAATATGGAAGAATTTACATTTTATTTGTGCACTCGCAATTAAACAACGTGTTTTATATTCAACGATCAAGCAAAGCGAAAAAAAAAATGTAAGATTAGTTATATATAAAGATTTTTAATTTTAATGCTTGTGTGTACTTTACCATATATAAATATACAATGACAAATTTTAATACATTAAATGAGTTAACACGAAATATACTGTGGTCCTGACAAAATATTTTGTAATTTTATACATTTTTTTAAACACAAAATAAAAGTCACTTCACACGAGACACCCAGATTTTATAACAATATTTTTCTCTCCTTTGACTGAACAAAATAAATAATAGATTAGATCATCTTTCGTCTCTTTATAGGTAGAGATACCGCTATTGTCAAAATACTTCAATCTATTGGTCAGTTCTTTTTTCGAAATCGGTGAATTATTTTGTCTAAACCTTGGAATTACGGTTTTTTTCATTAAAAAAATAACTGTTTACGAGAACAATGGAAGATCGGGACAAACTATTACCCTAGACAGTATATATTCGATGTTGTAAGGTATTTGATAATTTTAAGTTTGCATGTTTGTAATATGTATTCTGTAATATTTTTTAATTTGGAATTTTTTTTCAGCAATTTAAAGACTTTCTTGAAGCATAATATTTTGGATGCTTTAAATTTTAAATTACCTAGCTTTAATTGTAATACTTTGTTCTTAAATTTGAGTGTGCAAT
This sequence comes from Nephila pilipes, assembly GCA_019974015.1. Taxonomy (NCBI): domain Eukaryota; kingdom Metazoa; phylum Arthropoda; class Arachnida; order Araneae; family Nephilidae; genus Nephila; species Nephila pilipes. Next base: position 1,198,311 of record BMAW01013654.1, read on the forward strand.
AGGTTTATTCAAATTTGTAACAATTGTAATTTTATATTAATTTTGATTATTAATTTTAATTTCAGTTTTTTTTTATTATTATTTTTATTTTATCAATATAATTTGTAATGTATCGGCATGTTTTTAAAAATAAGTACCATTTTAATTTTTTAAAATAGTGTGAGTTTCTTCTATTTTATTTTTATTAAAAATATATGTATTTTAATCCATAACTCAACATAATTACCTCCATTATTAAGGCATTTATTATGTTGCACAACCAACTTCTGGATTGCATCCTCATAAAATTCGCCTCCTGATGGTGCTATCACTACAGCACAATAGATTTGACATAACAGTGTTCAGCATGGAGCTGACCGACATTTTCATGTAAAAGGAACAAGTGGTAGTCACTGGTAACTAGATCAGGGATGTACTGAGGGTGATTTGAGGGTGTTTCCATTCATGTAATGAGAATACATCTCGGTTTCAACGAGTCATGGGTGGACAAATATTGTCAAGCAGCAAAATAATTCCTTTACTGAAAATGTCACATTTTTCATTTGGGATTGTACGACACAGTTTAGGTGAGGAGTCACAACATGTCTCAGAATTTATTATGTCACCCTGAGGCAAAATATTTACAAGAAACACCCCCTATCTATCCCCCAAAAAATAAGAATGATTTTGCGTGTTTAAATAGTTTGTTTGAGCTTCACATTTTTGGGTGATATTAAATGCTTGGATTGCTGTTTTGTATCCACTGTTACAATAGTAACCCATGCTTCATAGCGAGTGATAATTCATTTTAAGAACTCATCACTTTTGTCTCAGTACCGCTCAAGGAAAGTCAAAGTACTGCCTGCCCTATTGGGTTTTGCATCTCAGTCAGCATTTTCCATACCCATCGTGAGCGCAACTTTGGAAGTGATCTGCCACAATTTCATAAAGAACACTCCTTGAAACTTGTAGAAACTCATAAGATAAACATGAAATCGTAAAGTGTCTATTTTCTTGAACATTCGCAGCAACTTTCAGTAACAAGTTTTCAATAATGACGGATTCCATCATGAACAATCTTTATTCACTCTCGCCCATTTTCGTACCATTCCGTCGCTCATATTACTTTATCAGTACACTTCGTTATACTACTGACAGATTATGGCAGCTTTCACGCTTTTAGCTTGCACAAAACATCCACAGCGTGTATTTCCTATTCAATGGCATTTTCAATTCTGAGTTGCATTTTAAATGCTCCAAAACACAAAGGCGTACGATCTTTTCTAACATCTATGGAAATACATTTTTGATATTATGAATATTTTTTCAGGAATATTTTTTGGTGAGTTGGATAGTTTGACCAATAATTCTGGAATATCTCAGCCTAATAGTTTAAAGCCTATTACAACATTCATTATTTTTACTCATTTATTTCTTTTCTCCAAATCTTGATTTTAAAGTTTTTATTTTAACCAAATTTTTTTGATAATTATTTTTAGTTGTCAAATTAATTTTTCTTTCGTTTATTTTATTTTGGAATATTCTATAGTATATCATCTTTTTCTTCTTTAATTATTTAATTTTTAATTTAATTTTACTCATTTTCTTTGTATATTTTTATGGACTGGTGTACATTATTTTACTCATTGGTACTGTAAATTTTTACACAATCTTTTATTTTTTCATTATTGAGGTAACTTCCTAGCTTGAAATTCATTAAAATATGGATGTTTAATGACACATAAACATTAAATCATTTATATATGTGTGTGTAGGATTTTTACATTTTGAAGCTCCTTTCAACACTAGATGGCGCCACGTGTATGTTTGGTTAAAAGTGCAAGCACGAGAGGCGCAAGCTAGATGGAAGAGTGCTACCAACAGAGAAAGACGTGCGATCTGATAGCTCTTTAATATGTATAATCAATAGTTCCATTTTAACTTAGTAAATACTGTTCAATAATATATGGTTTAGTTAAATGTCATCTTCTAAAACTCCGCTTTGTTATTAAATCCAGAAAACTCCTAGACATCTTTAAAATGAACCAAGTATCCCATTTCTGTATATATAGAGTAAATAATTATTGGAGATTATATAGAGTAAAAAAAAATGGCGGCTCCGGACGTGATGGAAAAGTATTTCATCAATCAGAATTCAGCGCACCATCATCATATAAATATCGTCTCACTGCAACATTACCATCCTGGTAATTTTTTTTTAAAAAAAAAATAAATGCACGTTGCATTCCTGGAACAGTTTTGAAGAGGAGTTTATGGAATGACTGAAATTGCCGCTGATAAAAAGATTTAATCATCGAAGCACCATCCAGGTGATAATAATTCTACAATCCGCTTAGTGAAAAAATCATCCCGATTTTTGAAGTGTATTTTTGGATACTCCGTAGTGATGTGATATGTGAAAAGAATTCTACATAGCGAAAAAATTTATCTCGATTTTTGAAGTGCTTATTTGGATACTTGGTAGTGTTGTAATATTCGATATCAATTACAATCTAGTTATATTTTGTGATAAATTACCATTAAATGTGCCTTTGAGAGACGCAAGTATTAACGCTTTATTGTGTTAAGTTCCTTTTCTGAAATTAGTGTTGTTGTTTTTTTTTTACTTTCTAACGTAAAACTAACTCAAAAGTATTATATTTAATTTGCCTGATCATTTTTTCATTCATTCTCCAGTAACGAAAATTTAAGGGTAGAAAGCTATTATATCTGACCTTGAACCTCTGAAAGAGAGTGCTGTCAATTCATCATTTTATGCTGATCTGTTTTTCCTCTCTTTAAAACATTAAACAAGAATTATTACTGATTGTAAAACTCAAGCACTCGTATTTTTTTTTTTCTGTTTATGGAAACGTGTATGTTAATATTTTGTTTTCTTTCGTTGATGCAATTTGTTGATGATCATTTTATCTTTCGAATACTAGGAATAAGTGACCTTCTTAATTCATTTTGTATTTCTCATTAAGTATACACATTTGTTTAATTCATTTTGTATTTCTCATTAAGTATACACATTTGTTTTGTAATAGCATATGAGTTTATATATATATATATATATATATATATATATCTTGGTTGAGAAAGTAAGTTATTGCGAATTTTGCATAAACATTTATTCTAACTTTCGCCGAATCAATTAAGCAATACCAGCTAAATAATTTCATTCAACTGAATTAAAGAAAATTACCAGAACATTTTTTCTTCAGAATAGCTAATTGTTATAAAATATTTCAATTTTTATTCGCGTAAAATGTTTTATTTATTGAAATGTAAGAAAGAGGACTTGCTTAACCTAACAGTAGAATTAAGTTTAGATGCAACAGCTGAAATGACTAAACCAATGTTGAAATTTTTTTATTATAAATAGCACAGGAAGACACCAAATTGATGTATGATTATATAATCAAGGAAAGGAAAGAAAAAGAAGAACTGGAACTGGCAGAGAAGAGGAGACAAAATCAGGTAGAATTAGAGAAGTTAAGGATCGAGGTCCAGATTTAGTTGAGTCAAGGGACATTGACGTTAAATAGTCGTACATTGAGTAATGAATTGAATAAGTTAATTCATAAATTCGATATGAAAGAAGATATCAGTCTATATTTGATATTATCTGATAACCAACCACTTCGCTGGGCTGACGATAATATTTTATTTCGCATCCTATAAGAAAATATCAAGAAAATTTTCAATTTTTAAACGATAATGATAATCTAAATTTAAAATTTTAAGAAATTGGTTGTTTTTAATAATAGTTATCCATCACTTACAAAAATAAGAGAAAATTAAAAAAAAAAATAGTAAAAAGTCACCATATATATATATATATATATATATATATATATATATATATGGATAAAACTCATTCTACCATATACATGTTTCACCTAATATTGAAAAAGATACAACCTTTTGAACTTTCAAATGAAATACCCTCGCAATGACATCGTGCCTATCATAAGATTTTTGTCCTAAATTTGCAATACTAAAAAAAAAAAGTGAAGCTAGTCGGGACGTTCAAAATGTCTTACGTATGTCATAGAGTCTTGAGTTCGTTCATGCATGTTGAAGAAAAAATAGCAATTAGCTAACTATCTATAACTAATGGTTCCAGTAACGGACACTGACACTTTCTAAATCCATACGCAGTTAAATTCTAAAATATTTAATAAAGAAAACTCTATAAATTTCGCCGATCTTTGAAAAATCTTGAAAATTCTCCTTTAGCGCTTCAATATTAAATTATTAGATATTTTTCCATTTCGCTCGCGCCAATCTCATTAGGTAAACTTAATTGGTGACAGTACACAGTTTACATAGAATATATATACATATATATATATATATATATATTCCGTTTGGCGTCGGTCATATCATTTTTGGCGATAAAGTCGCCAAAATTTACTTAACCGATGGATAAGAGTTGATTAACGGATGAAAATTACATTTTTGGAAAGACTTTCGTAAAATACGTTCTTAATGAGCCTCTACATCGGAAAATGAGCAACTATGCTAAATTTCAAGTCAATCGGTTGTATAGTCTTAGAGATCTCGTAATGAGTCAGTCAGTGGTATTTCGCTTATATATATATATAGATTATTTGAGCGCCAAGCTAATGTGATGTAAGTACCTAAAGAGTATTGGGTTACACATCTATTGGGTCTACTCCCATAAGAAATAACACAACTAATTGCTCGAGAGTCTGAAGAAAGGGCAAAAGATTATGATCATGGGAAGATACTGCTACTCAAAAGATTTAAATTAACTCCTGAGAAGTTAACTCCTATCATAGGCAGTTATTTGTCACTCACCAGAAAAGTGCTGGGAATACATTGCGAGATTTCTACCAATAAGTTCAAACATTCTTTAATGGATGGATGGATTGAGGATTAACGAGGGATTAATTGAGGGACTTAACGTCAAAACCTTTGACCAGTTGCGAGATCTGATAATAGCAGATCAAATGAAGAAAAGAATTCCCATCGAATTTAAAGAGTATCATTTAGACGAATGGCCCAGTATCAACTGACCAGAGGAGTTAGCCGAGAAACCAGAGGAATTTGAAGATGTCGGAGAACATTGAAGCTGAAACTATTCTTCTCACCATCTTTTCGGAAGCAAGAAGCTAGATTGCAAAATAAGTTCGTTAAATTCGGAAGATGTGAAAATCGACACAGGAGAACTGAGAATTTCAATCCTGAAAGTAGATACTATGAGACTCATCCGAGTAAAGAATTTGAAAAACGAATAGCTAGAAAATGTTTCAACTATTATTCTCCTAACCATTTACACTACAATTGTCCAGAAATAAAAAAAAAAAAAAGGTTCGGAACCTGAGAGACCATCGAACTCTGAAGTACAAACCTATTTTGTTGTCACGCAAAAAGGGCTACATCTAAAAGATATTACCCTTAGTGCCAAATCGTTTCCACTCTGAAGGATACTGGAAGTTCAGTTAGTCTCATTCGTGAGGACGTAAGTACAAAGTATTGTCGATCAACTAAAGTTTTCTAAGAAATGTAATATTCTATCCGGAATAGGTAAATCGCATGTGTTGACAAAAGGTACTTTTAAACATAATCTCATCATAGATGAAGACCATTATTCCTTAACATGGTATGTTGTGACGACTAAGCATCTAAACTTCGAAGCTATCATAGGCACAGACATTTGGGATCAAGCTTCTTTAAAGTTTACCGAAGATGACGTCGAGTTCCACAAATATGAGGGGGAAATTATCAAGACCAAAAGGAAAGCATTCTCCCGGAAGCAAAAAGAAGTATTCAAGAAATTATCTCTCAGAACCATAGAACATATATTAAGAAGAGAAAAAAGACTCTTCAGTACCAGAATGATGATTTAGTAGCGGTCCAACGTACACAATTTGGTGTAGGCCTCAAACTCAGACCTAAATTTTTCGGACCATATCGAGTTGCTAAAATTAAGCCCAGAGATAGATAATTGATGGAGGAATTAGGCGATCACGTAAGCCCGAATGTAACTACCACCTCTGCTGATCTAATGAAATACTCCTTCCCTGGATAGATAAAATTGTATAACCTTATGTTCTCAATAGCAAATGCTTTTGATTTTTTTTACAGTTTTCTTTTGTAATGTTTATATTTCACAGTTATATAGCCGAAAACTTGTGTTCAATAAGATTGTAAGATCATCACCAGATGTCGCTGAGGTCATCGACGCTTTGGAGTGGCCGAGCTGTAGGATGTTCGCATTTTGATACGCCTTCCAACGCTAGATGGCACCACTTGTTCTTTTGGTTAAAAGTACAAGCACGATAGGCGCAAGCACGGCAAGCGCAAGCTAGATGGAAGAGGGCGACCAACAGAGAAAGACTTGCGATCTGATAACTCTTTAATATGTATAATCAATATTCTATTTTAATTTAGTAAATACTGTACAATAATATATGGTTTAATTAAATGTCATCTTCTAAAAATCCGCTTTGGTATTGAATTCAAAAAACTCCTAGACATCTTTAAAACGAGCCATGTACCCCATTTCTGTAGTTAAGATTCCACATATATATGTGTGTGTGTGTATTTTGAGACTTGAAATAAGGCATTAGCGAGTAGTTAAAATGAGTAAATATCTTTTGTATATTTAATTTTTTATGTTATGTAAATTTATAAACTGGTTTGCATTTCTTTACATTACTACAAGTAATTTTATTATTCGCAGGAGCTTATGATTTGAAAATCCTGATTTTCCTCATAAGTTTTTTTATTTTTATTTTTTCATTTTTATACATTTGGATCATTATGTATTATTCGACGTATTTATTTAAATCAAGTATTCGATTTTTTTTTACCCAAATGTAAATTTGATCCTCTGTCTCTTTTTGGGCGTAAGATTTTTAAAATTGGATATATATTTCAATAAGTAATATTTTAATATGATTATATAAATGATTTTAAAAAAATATTTGATATATTTATTATAATATTTGAATTGAAATAGAAGAAAATTAATAATTGTGGAATATTTAGTTTTCATATTTAAATTAATTATTTTTACTTACGGTACAATTGTTCATATCAAAAGTATAAAAATTATGATAATCAGATAACGTGTAGAATATGACGATTATTACACCATTTATCTACATGGTTTGCTTTAATACGTTCTAATAAATTCTGAGATACTAGGCGTTGCATTGAATTTAAGTAAAAATATTTAGCAGAGTAACATAGCAGTTAATTCTAAGTGGTGTAACATAAAGTAACATTTAGTTATAATAGGAAAAAGTAATAAAATATTTCTGAGTTACGGAAATTTTAATTCACTTGCACACACATTTTTGCATACATTTAGTGGCGCATCAAGGAAGTGCTCATCGAGAAGACCGCCACATCGTAAGAAATGCACGCGTACAGCCATCTACTTCATCAGCTGCCATCCAGGCACAGGTAGCACCTTCACTAGGGGTCCATGTGTCTTCTCGATCCATACGAAGGCGCCTGGCTGAAGGACATTTGGAATCGCTGTGCCCATTACGTGTGCTGCTCTTGACGCCCACCCATCGAAGCCTCCGTTTCGAGTGGTGCAGCGCACGAAGAAACTGAACTGCAGCGGAATGGAACCAGGTCGTCTTTAGCGACGAATCCAGATTCAATCTCAGGAGTGATGACAATCGTGTTCGTGTGTGGAGACCTAGTGGTGTACGTCTCAATCCTGCCTTTGCTTTACAGCGACACACCGCTCCCACAGCTGGTATGATGTTATGGGGTGCCATTGGCTACAATACAGGGTCACCCCGAGTATTGATCCATGGCACCATGACAGCCAAGCGGAATGTCCATAACATCCTGCAACCACATATGTCACCAATCATGCAACGGCTCCCTGGAGTCATTTTTCAACAAGACAATGCTCGGCCTCACAAGGCAAGGGTGTCCCAAGACTGTCTTCGCACTGTTACTACCCTTCCTTGGCCTGCCCGATCCCCAGATTTGTCACCAATCGAGCTTATCTGGGATCATTAGGGACGGCGAGTTGGGCATCTCACGAGTTTGAACGAACTAGAGACAAGGTTACAGCAAATATAGAACGAAATGTCTTAAGACATCATACAGAACTTGTATGCCTCAATGCCTGATCGTATCGCATCGTGCATTCGCGCTACATGGGGATCAACAGGGTATTAAATCCTCCGTTCTTTTGACTTTTTCTCTGAAACAAATGATCCTTTTCTTTGATTTTCTAATCATTTACTTATATCAAAGTAGTCATTTCGTATGTAAAATTTCGTTTTTTTTTTTTGACGACTCCTTCTTGGTGCGCTAATTTTTTGTCCATGAGTGTATATAACGAGTTTGTGTGTGTGCAATTTTTGCAAACTTCACATGCATTAAATCGCATTAGCTCAAAATAATGAACATTGTTTAAAAAGAATATATTATTTAAAAACGTTTAACATATATATGAAAGAAAATACAGTTTAAAAACAACATTAACCGTATTACACAAAAGAAATAAAATAAATGCAGAAATTTAACACAATTCTAATAAACATTTATTCAAATTATTTCTTACTTCTTAAATAAAGAAACAAAAATGAATGTTCGTAATTAAACAAGTAAAATGTGTTCATTGTTGCTGAAAATCATTTTAAACCCCGATATTTCAAAAGAATTCTTCTTAATTTACAAATTAATGTAAGATATATTATTTCGAATGTTGTACACTTTGGTTTCCCAAAGGGGGACTATGTGTTTGAATTTATTTTTACATATCCATTTACGCAAGTTTTTCATTCATTGTTTACTTAAAATCTGTTTGTTTTTTAGTTTAATTCTCAATGGAATGCAATATTTTTAATAAATCATATTTATGTATAATGTTTACTGTAATGCTGTTTTGTTTCTGATTACTTTAAATTAGATACAGACGCTAAAAAAAACATTTGTTAAAAAATAAAAACACGTAGTCGTTTATAGAACGTGATATTGGATAAAAATAAAAAATGAACGAAATTAAATAAATGAATTTTTGAAAGTCATTATCAGATTAATTTTAAAGACTATTATGATTAGCGCAAAAATTAAATCATACGAAATTATTAAAAATAATTTTTATTCTAAAACAATTAATGAAATATTAATTGTACATTCATTCGTGTTTTTATTTTGTCACTCTGTATTGTTTTATTCTGTTTTATTCATTCTACTTGTTGAAACAACACCAGGTGGAATTTGAGAGCTTTGTACAAATAGATCAGAACCTCTAATATTTACGATATAAGCTTTATAGCTAAACAATCGAGCGGATAGACAATAGATTAGATAGAAAGAAGAAAAATCAAGCCATACGTAGCAGTCATTGTGGTTTTCTTCATCAGTATGAGTCTTGAAGTGGGATATAATTTTTTATAGAGTTCTAACTTACTTATCTTATTTATAGTTACTCTATTTTATTTGTTTGAAGATATAGATTGCGTTCTTTACTCCTAACAAGATGGTAGTTGTAAATATATATGATTAATAAAAGAAGAATTATCTACTTTGTTTGACTCCCTAGAAATATCTGTTCAAAAATCTCGACAAACACACAGAGAGAGGTACATTCATATAATGCACACAAGACTTACATTATAAACTTATATATAAGATAATAATAAAATACTGCATAAATGTAGCAAAATAAAAAAAAATCATTTAAAACGTAATACGAGCAAATCATAAACTATTCAATTATTACGTTGGTCTTAAAAATATAATTATACTAAAGCTTATAAATTATGAATAAAAAATGAGTCAGTAAAGTCAAAAATTGAGGTAAAGTAATTTGAAATACTGTTTCTGGATTAAGACAGAAAATCGTGGTTTTATTAGTTTTAAGGTTTCAACTTCCCTACTTTGCAAATTACTTTATAGTATAGTTGCAAAAATAATAAAATCAAAGGCCCACTCTCTAGATGGAATTTAACAACATAAATAAAAAAAGAAAGACTGTAAGCAAAAGGAAACAAAAATTTATTTTAGCTAACTTAAAACAATCCAATAAACTTTAAATATATATATTCTAAGAACAAGAAGCATGATTGAGTTATAATACTTTTATTTTCATCATTCATCTGTTACCTTATAATTTGTAACTTTAAAAATGGTTAAAGTTACAAATTCTATATTTATTGCTGCCTGTTCAACTTAACTGATTGATTGATTTTATGAAATGATGAGCAAACAATTATTATCCCAGTCCATTTTAATAAGAGGAAGAATACTAATATACTATTATAACCAAACTTAACTATTGCATAAATTCTAAAATAATTTTAAAATAATTTGTTTCCTTTCTGATAATTAAATGTAATGTTAAAATACAATCAAGTTATTATGAGAACGAAATAAATATTTCTAACAAAAATTATTATATTAATTAATTACATATGTAAGAAATACCTACATTTACTGCAATTTATATTTAATGATTTTAAATAGGTATTTAAAAAATTAATATGACTGTTTTGATGTAGTTTAAGAAAAACGTCTTAAAATAATCCATTTTTAATAAAGAGGTTTATACCAATGTTTATACTCCATATGATATTATTCAAGATAATGTTTCTTAAAAATATATATGTTACTATTCCAGAAAGGCATTTTATTAACATGATAGTTAAAATTTCCTCTGTTGTCATAAACAGCCGTACTAATTTTATTATCTATAATTTTTCATGTTATGTTTTAATACTCTGTTTCCGTATTAATTTTATAAATCTTCCTAAAATTTAACTAAGCAGGCAAAGAAGATAAATTCGAAAATTTATTACAATTCACTATAATTAGATATAAATATCCATATATATATATATATATATATATATATAATTATAAAACAATTATCTATATGATTACTTCCACAGTAATGTAAATAATTGTAAGCTGAACTATTTTTTTTAATCCTCCTTTTTCGGATACAATTAATTTGCTTATACTCGTATTTTTCATCAATACACTTAATGTAATATTATTTAAGAACCAGATTGACTAACGTTATAATTTTTTCTCATAAAAGATAAAATTACTAATGTTATAAGTATAAAAAATTAAATTTATCTTATATATAACATATGCATTGAATTAAACTAGTCTTCAAAGTTATAACTATACTTGTATGAGGAATGGCTATTAAATAACGAGATTAAAGCTGTAAAACATTTTATTTTGATGTCATACATACTTCTTATCGCTTTCAATATACATTCCTTTTCTATCCCTACAACGATACATGCGAATTTTTCATTGTTCGAAACAGTGCAGGAAGACGTCTTTTTTCAGCTCCTTCAGGACACAAGCCGTTTTTCTTTCTTAGCTTCAACGGACTCAAAACTTTTTCCTTTTAATGTAGATTTGACCTTAGAAAACAAATGGCAGTCGCATGTCTAAAGGTCTAACGAATAAGACGGATGGTCTAACACTAGGATGCTGTTCTGCTAGTAACCTCTTTACTTGTCGAATAAGCCGGAGAATGGTGTTAAATTTGTGAAAATTTTTGCAGTAAGGACTCTTTGTCAATTCCTACAGTTTCAACAATTACACTAATACTTAACCGATGGTCAGATCAAACCACATGATCGATTTTTTTTATATCATCCGTTTTTGGCGTTGAAGGGAGACCCAGGAGGGAATCAGCTTTACCGTCTTCACAGACATCTTGAAAAAGTTTAAACCACTCAAACACACTTATACATGATCACCAATCATTGTTATACACTTCTTTCAATAAACTATATGTTTCACTAGCGTTTTTTCCAAGTTTCATGGGAAATTTCAGAACAATTCGTTGCTCTCTAATAATTTTTCCGGCGAAACAAACAAACAAAAAAAAAAAAAATAACTCTAATACTAACGAAGGCTACAGCCATACGGATTTGATAACAAAAGCGAGAGGCACTGCATTCGAGCGAGAAGTTTTCACGCTAAACATTTCTCGGTAACTGACTTTGGCGCATGTGTACTTTTTAATTTATTTCAGCGTTAGTCTCGTTTTTTAATAGCCACACTTTGTACATATAGCATAGATACCTTCATGTTTAATGTTCTCAATAACATGTAATCTATTTCTTTAATAATTGCAGTCTTATTAAATTTATTAATAGTTTCCTTTAAAAACTTTTGTAATAATTTACCTGCTTTTGTAATATAAAAATAATTGAGTTCTATTATGTTATTATATCCATTACAGTAGCAGTTTATTACTTAACTTTTTTAGCTTTTTATTATTTAAACTTAGCAGTTTATTATTTATTTATATTTAACCTTTTCTATGAAATTTTTCAGTATGGATATAGAGACATTTAATATTTTTAATATATAATCCTCTTTTTTTTCTCTAAAAATCTGCAATTCCATTATTAATTTATGTTACAATTTTGTTATTAATTTGTTTCTAATATGTTCACTAAAAATATTTTCCTCAAAAGCATTGTTTGCTTCTAGTTGTTTATAGATAGTTATATTGTACTCATATTTATATTCAATTATATACTTACTTGGAACATTATCAACATAACCTGCTATAAGATCCTTTTTTTGCAGTATAAAGAATTTAACCATATTTTAAATTTTAGAAACGTAAATTATCGGAATTGCATATCTCTCTAACTGATCTACACTCCATCTTACCTATTTAATTTTTTCCTGGTGGTTTTTCCAAAATATGATTTCAATGTATGCAAATAATTATTTCCTTACATACATAATTAAAATGATGCTACAATAATTTCTTAATAATTTATATATTTTAATTTCTAAGAAACAGAATTCATTTAGAATATATTACTGAATCAAATCAAAGTAGTAAGAAATTAAATAAATCTAAATAGTAAGAAATCGAAAAAAAGTTTTTGAAATATCTATCTATCTATCTATCTATCTATCTATCTATCTATCTATCTACC
>BMAW01013654.1:1211255-1224422 GCA_019974015.1 Nephila pilipes
TGTTGTGCTTCATTCGGTACGTATTGCTCGTTCTTCTCCTAACAAGATTGGTAGGATATATGATTCAATAAAGAAGAATTATCGACATCCCTAGAAATATCTGTTCAATCTCGACAAACACAGAAGTACATTCATATAATGCACCAGGAACATAAACTTATATACTTAAGATAATAAAATACACATAAATGTAGCAAAGTAAAAATCATTTAAAACATGAATACAGTAAAATCACTAAACTATTAATTATTAGATTGGTCTTAGTATAATTATACTTAAGCATAAGTATGATTAAAAATGAGTCAAGTAAAGATAAAAATTGAGGTAAATAATTTGAAATACTGTTTCTGGTTAAGACAGAAAATCGTGGTTTAGTTTAAGGACACCAGCTTCCTACTTTGCAAGTGCTTTATAGTATAGTTGCAAAATAATAAAATCGAAATTTACTCTAGATGGGATTTAACAAACTTATAGAAAAAGAAAGACTGTAACAAAGAAACAAAATTTATTTTAGCTAACTTAAAACAGTGAATCAATAAGCTTTAAATATATTTAGAACGAGCATGATTGAGTTATATTACTTTTGTTGCTGTCATTTCATCTGACACCTTACTGTTGTAACTTTAGAAATAGTTGAGTTACAAATTCTACAAACTATTATGCCTGTTCAACCAACTGATTGATTTGTGAATGATGAGCAAACAATTATTATCCCAGAATCCAAATTTAATAAGAGGAAGAATACTAATATATAACTTCAAACTTGACTTTGTGCATAGAGTTAAAATAATTTCCAAAATGAATTTTGTTTCCTTTCTGATGGTAAATGTGTTGAAATGATCAGGTTATTATGAGAACGAATGAAAATGTTCTAACAAAATTATTATATTAATTAATTACACCTTCTTAAAAATGCCTACATTTACTGAAGTTTATGTTGTGATTTTAAAATACGGTATTTAAAATTAATAGGCTTCATTGTAGTTTAAGAAAACGTCTTAAAATGATCCATTTTAGCAAAGAGGTTTATGCAATGTTTTATACTACATATGATATTATTCAAGATAATGTTTCTTAAGTATGTTACTATTCAGAAGGCATTTTATTAACATGATAGTTAAATTTTCCTCTGTTGTCCATAAACTGGCCATTACTAATTTATTATCTATAATTTTAATGTTATGTTTTACAACCTCTGTTTCCATATTAATTTATAAATCTTCTAAGGAGCTATTCGCCAGGCAAGAAGATAAATTCGAAAGTCTATTACAATTCACTATAATTGGGCTCTCACCATATATGCCACTGCCACTATATATAATTCTCAAACAATTATCACAACATATGATTAGCACCACAATGTAAATGTTGTAAGCTGAATATTTTAATCCTCCCTGCCTGGATGTCAATTTTGCTTATACTCGTATTTTCATCAATACATAATGTAATGTGTTAGAACCAGGTCAGTAACGTTATAATTTTTCTCATAAAGATAATTACTAATGTTATAAAAATTAAATTTATCTTATATAACTAAATTGGATTAAACTAGTCTTCCAAGAGTTATAACTATACTTGTAGGAATGGCTATTAAACAAGCGGATTCTGTAAAACATTTTATTTTGATCTCATACATACTTCTTATAGCTTTTTGTCTCCCACATTTCCTTTTCTATCCCTACAACTGTCCTTGCAGATTTTTCATTATTTCAGTGCAGGAGGCATCTTTTTCATCCTTCAGGACACAAGCCGTTTTCACTGGCTTCAACCTGGACTCAAAACTTTCCTTTTATTAGTTGTGCTAGAAAACAAATGGCAGTCATGTCTAAAGGTCTATGAATGGAACGGATGGTCTAACACTAGGATACTGTTCTGCCCCAAGTAACCTCCTTTGTCAGACCAGGAGAATGGTCTGTTAATTTGTGAAAAGTACAAATGGACTCTTTGTAATTCCTACAGTTTGACAAAATTTACTATTACTTGGCAGTTGAGGTCGACCCATGATCAGGTTTTGTATCATCCGTTTTGGTTGGAGGGACCGGGAAGTCGGCTTTGTCTTCACCGGACATCTTGTGAAAAGGACCCGGCCACTCAGGCACTGCTTGTACATGAGTGTAATCTGTTGTTGCCTTCTTTCATCAAGCTATATTTCACTGGCGTTTTCCAGGTTTGATTTCAGAACGTTCGTTTAACTCCTCTGTAATTTTCGTGAAACAAACAAACCAAAAATAACTCATAATACTAACTTGAGGCTGCAATGTACCTTTGATATAACAAAGCGAGGCCTGCGTTCGAGGCGAGGAGTTTTCCTTCGACATTTCGGTAACTGACTTTGAAGCATGTATGCTTTTAGTTGTTTCAATTCGTTTTAATGTACACTTTGTATATAGCATGAATGCCTTCATGTTTAAATGTTCTCAGCTAACATGTAATCTATTTCTTTAATAATTTGCAGTCTTGTGGAATTTGTTTGCTTAAAACTTTTGTAATAGTTACCTTAGCTTTTATTATAAAATAGGTGGTTCTATTATGTTATTATGTCCATTGCAGTAGCGGTTGTTAGCTTTTTGAGCTTTTATTATTTTAAACAGCGGTTTGACTGTTTGTTTATGTTTGTGCTGTGAGTGCCGGTACTGGATTATGAGGACGTTTGTTTTATTAACATAGGTATCACTTATAAAGAATCCGCATTGCATTGTTAGTTGTGTTTGCAGTTTTGTTTATTGTTTGTTTCTGTGTTCAAATATTTTCTCAGAAGCATTTGTTTGCTTCTGGTTGTTTATGAATGGTTATGTTGTGCTCATATTTTATATTCAGGTACTTGCTTGGTTGTTATCAGCATGGCTGCTATGAGATATTTTTGTCAGGGATTTAACCATGTTTTGGGATTTTGAAAACGTAGATTTATCGAGTTGCTGTCTCTAACTTGGTCACATCCATCACCTGGTGGTGCCATGGTGGTTTCAGAATCCCTTGTTTCGTGTGCCGAATGTTTTCCATGAAGTTAGGTGATCTCTTGCAGTAGTTTTCTTGTAGTTTGTGTTTTGTTTAAGAACGATTCATTTTAAGATATGTTGCTGGATCAGATCAGTGAGAGTTAATCACAGAAGCTAGTAGAAATCCAGGTTTTGCAGGCTCATCTCTCTGTCTATCTATCTCATCATCTATCCCATCTATCATCACTATCCTCATCTATCTGTCTCTCCTCTATCCTATCTATCCATCTGTCTATCTATCTAGCTCATCTATCTATCTGTCTATCCTCTATCTATCTATCTATCTATCTATCTACCATCATCTATCTATCTATCTATCTATACTATCTATCTATCTGGCTCTGTGTATGTATGTGTGTATATAGCATATATTATAATGTGTCTGCTCTCCTCCTCTGCTCTCCCAATATATATATATATATGTAATGTATATTGTAGTAACATATATGTAAATAATATATATATCTCTATATAATCCAACCTGCCACAAGTTTTTGTTTTCCTTTTCTGATTGGATGATGTTAGTGGCCATGATCAAAATATAGTACACTTTTCTCCGATCAGAAACTTAAGGATTTTTGTTCATGAACTACTGACATTATTAAATTCAATTATTAAATTATGTTGATTTAAATTAACATAATAAAATGAGTTAACATGAATATAAGAGTAGTTTGCTTTTATAATAGACTTTGATATTACAACTCCTGGTCTTTTATTACAATAGCACAATTCAGCAATAGTGTGGCTCAAATTTTCCATCAAATATTAATATATGGTGATATAATATTTTTAGAATTTGTTTGTTAATCTGTACTAAAGATAATTAATAATTTAAATAAAGACAAGTTCAATAATAACTTTTCTTACTTCTTATTTTCAAGTTGCAACTTTTTATATAACAAAGGCAGAATTGATTAATGTTTCAAATATTGGAAAACTTTGTTTAGATTCTTTTTACATGGAACAAATTTTCAGTTTAAAAAAATGCATCCATCCATAGATTAAAACCAAAATCATTTTAGAATTGTTTTCTTCTTAATATCTTAGTAAATTCTAATGTTTCAAATAAGATAACTATTATCGTTCCAGTACTTTTAAACTTTTTTTATGCGATAAATGTTGAATTGATTAATGTTCTGAATATAGAAGACTTTGTTCTTCAGATTCTTTTGCATGGAGCAGAATTTCAGTTTCAAAAAAACACCACCCTCCATACATCAAGATCAAGGTCATTCTGTAACGTTCCATTTACAGTTTCCAAAACCCATGTTCCCTTCGGGTTTCAAAGCAATCCAATTATTACCCAGTCAATTTATCGTCCGAACAAAAACCCGAAGACATCTTAGAACTCTGAACAGAGCACTCCCATCGCTAAGCCTCAATACATCACGATCATTTGAAACTGCCAAATGCAAAGCACCCGAAGGAAATTTGTATAATTAATGGCGTATTATCCCCTTGAATTTGAATCATGCCGAGAAAACCCACACCAGACGGTTTTGATTGAATCCAGAAAAGTTCCAAAGTGATTCCTACTTCATTTCCATAAGCCTTTTGAAGTAAAGGAAGCCATTTTTTCTTGCTGCTTTATTTATTTGTCAACCCTTTTCCAGGGGGAAGGCTTTGGGAGATAATAGCGTGTTTTAATAGTAAACAATGAGAGGGTCTAAGTAATGCATTTGCAATTTCTGGAACATATGGTGATAGCAGTAGCAAAATATGATCCGTGATATTTGCATGTGTTAAGTTTTAAAGCACTTGATGACTTCGGGAGTGTACAAAGATGATGCGATACTCGGAGATTTTATTTTGCATAATTTTTAGAAGCGCTGCCTGTTTGAGATGACTTATTTTGCTAAGGGTTAAAATGGGATTACTAAGAGAGGGAAAGTGATAAAATATTTTTGTTTCCTTTACATAAAAGATTATCCTCGTTTATCCTCGTTTAAGCAATAATGTTAGAATAATGTTAAAATTTTTTGGTAAAGTTTGTTGTGTGACCATCTTAATAAACATATGTTAGTATCGGCATATTCTATTTTTCCTCTACTCAAATACACCATTATTGTTGTTTGTAGACATAATTTTAGCTTAAGTAATTGTAATTTTCATGTCATTAAATTAAATGTAAGAATTTATTGAATGACAGTTACGTTCGGAAGAGAAGTAAACACTTTTTATGTGTATATGAACTAATTAAGAATGGAGGAGAAGTAAGAAAATTTAATGTTACAATATTGCTGAATTCTTCTTTGTCATGCAAGTTTAATACATTTTATTTGTTTTTATTAGATGGTTATTATGCATTTTATACATTTATTCTTTTGACACATATTTTATCAGTTATCAGTCTCAAAAAAGATTGAAAGAAATTAAATTTCAGATATATCAATTTAGAGAAAAATAATTAAAATTAAGGAAAGATTAATCTAGAGAAGAGCGTTTGCCCAATTTTTATGTTTGTATGGTTTAAATTTACAGCATAAATCTCAATTAATACAATTATACATTCTATGATTTATTTCCTGCCCTTCATTATAATATTAGTTTTTTAAATTTATACATTCTAACTACTTAATAAAAGTTACTGAATAAGATTTACAAAAAGGCGTTTAATCATAAAAAATGATGTTAAACTTGAATACATATGATACATTGACATATATTACATTATGTGTATTTAAACATTTTATTTAAATGTATATTATAGGTTTATTTGTGAAGTTTTCCATTTGAAAATTACATGTAATGTTATTTTTTAGCGCAAATGCTTAACATGAAACAAAATGTTTCAGACATTACCATCGTTTGACCACAGACATGGAATGCGTCTGGATTTCTCTCTCTCCCTCCCGATTTTTATCTTATGGAGAAATTTCTAAGATTATTTATATGCAGATATTTATTCTGGAAAGGAATTTTTATTTATTTATTTATCAAAGAAGGACTTATACCAGCCTACGATTTATTACGATTCTTGGAATATCATCCTATGTTTTCTTATTTAAAATATTGCATGAAACTTAAACATTTTAGCTGTATATAGCATTCGAGTGGTCTCTGTAGCCTAATAGTCATGGTTGCGAATTTGTGGCTGACGTTGTTTCCGTTAAGTCTTGGCTTCGAACCGAGGTGCCACTAATGACTCGTCGTGTATTCTCGTTGGTAAGGTGTGTAAAATTGGAGAGGGAGATGAAGCGTAGGAGTCGTCATCGTCACTTTATTGAGGCTTAAAATTATGAGGTCCATTGCCAAAAGTCCTCGTGTTGCTTCTAAATACGACGTTAGTAAATAAACCCAATCGATCAACTGTAGCATCTGGTAATATTACCTATCGGTTGCATATCTGTTTTGTCTCAATTGAAGTTAATATTACACTTTCATTCACTATATTTCACATCTCTTATTACATTAAGCAAATTGATTACCTGGTATTTTACTTTCTTTGATTTTTGTTATTTCCTATTCATTGTGCTAAAAGAAAAAAAAAAGGAGGTTACTCATCTACATTTATTTGTCTCACGAGAATTAAATGAGTATTCATTTGTAAATCAACAATTGAATGATAAAACAAGTGTCCTAGAAGCTCCCATACTGAGAATTCGAGAATTCACTGTACAAAAACACCGAAATTTTAAACAATTACTTTTATTTTAATAGTAAAAAGCATGTCTAACACAAAGTAGGATAAACATTTGAAACATGCGTATAGTTTCATTGCTCGTGGTGCTTATGTCGTCATTTTCTATGAACCAAGAACCTTGTTCTTCAGATCCGAATGTTCCCTAATTTTTTTTAGGGGATATGTAAGAAACAAAGTTTTTGAAAGTAATTCCCAAGTAATAAGAGATCTGAAAATTACCTTTACTGAAAAAAATATAACAAAAGTCACTTCCATAATATTTAAGCGCGTTTCTAAAACATTCGCAAACGAGTTTAGCATTGCTTCTTATAAAGGTGGTAGTACTTTGAACACTTTTTGTAAATAAAGGCTCCAAATTATTTTCCTACATAATTTACATTAGAATTTTACCATTGGCATAAAAATAATTGTTATCAAACTCGCCGTTTTTGTTCAGTAAATTCACGAATCCGTTGTACGGGAATTTTTAGGACTTCTGGTATTTACTGGAATAGAGTCAATTTTCAAAACTTTTATTTCCACTAAAGACCCTTCGTATAATACGCTGATGCGCATTAATTCTATCAAGGTCGTGCAGTATAAGCCCTCCTCGTGGTGATGATAGATTAATGAAAATAAGTTAAAAAGGAAGTTTAGTCAAATTATTTTATGAATCAAATAAAACCAAACAAAAAAATTGTTTTTGCATGCTCTACGAAATTCTATGTTATTTGTTATAATTTTGCAATGTACAGGCTAAATTTCAGCATTTGAAAACATTTGAAGTTAAATTTCTTCAATCGAATATATTGACCAATATTAGTGATAATCATTCAAAGGAATATTGAAAAAGTATATATGTTTCAGAAATCAAGGAGGAATTTAGTGAATAATTTAAGGAAAAACGAATGTTGCGGAAAATATTTAAAGTTACAAATCTACAGAAAGGAAAAAAAATTAATTAATTTAATTTGAATTTAGATATAAGAGAAACAAAATTCCAGTTTAAATGATTAATTGTTTTTCTTTAATTTTTATACTTTTGATGTAAAATATTTTAAGAAATCTAGTTCATACATAAATAAACAAAACAACAAAATTGAATCCAAGTTGAGAATAAACACTTGTACATTGTATCCAAGTTAAATATCAATTTCTAAAATATTATCTTCAACTTCTTGCACTAATATCTTGTTTTCATCAAAGTCGTTACTTCTTGTTATCATTAATCACTCCAATATCTTCACTCTCACTCTCTGATTTCTCTAAACTCTCTACCTGATAATTTCCTAACACTACATTTCTTAAATAGAACATCTGATGTACAGATATTACGGTTCTTTCACATGGCAAGGTTTTTAATTTCAATAGCATAAATAAGTAGGGAAAAAAGTTAGTTAAAAGAGAAAACGCGTATGAACCCTTTACAAGAGTAATTTATGTTATTTATTTCAATACGATTTCATTCCATTGAAAAATTACAAAACTAACAGCGGTTGAAACGATAATACTAAATACTAAAATATACAACAAAAACTATTGCTAAATTTTTCCATTTTCATGAAAACGTAGAATCCTAATATTTATAACGAAAATGCGATTCTCTAGGGCGATATATTTAAGCTACAAATTACTAGTTCAGTATCTGGGGCAGTATAATTTTCTTCTGTGAGATTTATTTATCCCTATTTTAGCAGCATTCTTACTTTCTTTGCTATTCATCACGAGAAAATATAACTGTAGTTCCGTCGGAAGAGCAACGAATGCTCAATTTATTAAGCACCCTGGGACACGGAAAAAGAATTCCGTCTCATGCATCTGGTGGTTTGATTGATAATTGAATGGCTTATGCCTCGGTGTAAGAAAACACCCCAATAAAATATTATTCATCATTACATGATTCTGGCACAGAGATATGAAAATGAGAGAACTGACAAACATTTTTATTGATAAACAATTTATATTTTAACTCAATTTCAATGATAAACACTTATATTTCAACTTTATCTTTAATACACACACACACACACACACACACACACATATATATATATATATATATATATATATATATATATATATATATATAAAATGTAACATCAGAATTATGTCTGCAAAACAAATATTATTCACATTAACCTAGATAAGTTTAAGAAAATTTGTTAGGATGTAAAATTTCCTTTGAATGTTACAAAGAGAAATTTAAATATGTATAACAATTTTAATATTTAGCATTTCTTTGATTTGATTTTGATTTTTTTTTAAATTTTTAGATATTTTGTTCATAAAAACATTGGTTTTTTAATCTATAAATTGCTTTCTACTATTTTCTCTTTCTTTTTTTATTGGCTTGTTTAAAGCTTTTAAAATTTCTTTGCTTTAGTACTCTTTCTCTCTGTTAGATGTTAATTGTTGTTCTTCAGTTTATAACATGGAGGGAAATTTAATGTTTTTTTCTGTTTAAATTTTTTGTTATTGTAGGGCCTTTGTCTCATGTAAGTTTTTTAATCATTTTGTAATTGAATGTTTAATTATTGGATTGGACTTTTTTCTGCTTTATTTGAATAATAATTTCGTACTTCTATTCATATTTTTATTCAAATTACTTTGTAAAAAGATTACAAGGAATAACTTAAAATTTCATATATTGTATGAGTAGAGGTTATTGTATTAAAATACTAATAAATGACATCATTTGTTTGTTTTAAAGGTAAATTCTTCAATTGAAGTTTAGAATAGTAGATCCATCTTCATTCAACATAAGATTTTAAAGCTAATTACTGTTTTTTTTTTTTTTTTTTTGTAGACAACTAAAAAATATAGAAAACTTAAACTTACATCTTGAGCTTAGTTCTTTTATATTTAGATGAGTATTTATATAATTAAGAGGGTAATTATGAACTTAGCAATAAATAAAAATATCCTCAAAACTTTTATCTTTGTTAAACTTGTGTGTAACCAACTTATTATTGCGATGTGAATTATTTAGAATATTTTTGTAAATTGATAAATGTAAATTACTGATTCAGAATAGAACTTTAATGATGTGGCAACTGTGTATATAAATTATGCATAAGTAGTTTCGTTTAAATAAATTTGTTAATAATGATAAATCACTAAAAGTAATGAACTTAAGAACGCCATAGATTAAGGGCCGTTGAAAATAAAATCTCGTATTGTAAGAAAATCCCTTCCATTCATTATGATCGTTTTAATAAACTAAAATAAAGTGTTGTGGCCTATTTGCGTAGATGGGAAATAAGTCTGCTCAGAACGGTAAATATGTAATAAATAGAACATATTTAGGAACGTTATAGTTAAATATTTGAATAAAATAAACTAATGGGGATATTTCTGGCATATTTATACATGATATTTCATATATAATTGTTTGAAAATTGTAGTTTTAATGGCGTATTCATAGAAGCAAAAGCTGAAATAATTATTTGTAAATTAACAATAATTTAATCAAAAATAAATGTTTTACAACATTGAAATATTCTTTTTGATTATGGGAAACAGCATTCTTTAAGGCGTATTGTTATTATAGTCAGCAAATTGTTTGTAATCCAATATATTTGCGGATTTGTTTAAGATTAATTTTAGCGCATTTAATAAATTTCGTATTATTTTTATAACTGTATGAATAATTAGATTTCTAGTTTAAAGGTAACATAATTAGCTTCTAGATTTAATTTAACGTAGAATATTAAGAATGTAAGTCAGAAGTAAGGAATGATATTATATCCTATGGATATATTTGCTTTAGAATTGTTCATAATTTTCTGCAGAAATAATCACTCTTACTCTTATTGAGAGAAACTAAAGTACAATGTATCGATACGCTTCTACAATCTGGACCACTTATAAGAGTTCATATAATTAGACAAAATTTAAAAATAGATGTATTGCTGAGACAAGTTGGTGTTACCATTTTATGATATTATCACTTAAAGGTTGCCAAAACCAATAAAGTGCCAAATATGGGAAAGTTTTGTTTCCATGTCAAAAATTTGTGGCGGCGATAGACTAGAGGTCATGGTTGAGAACCCACGGCAGGATTGTTTCCGTGAAGTCATGGGTTCGAGTTCTGATAACATTAAAGACCTACCATGTATTGAGGCTGATGCATGTTAAATGTTTTGATGCTCCAAGTCCTCCCATCGGTGTGATGTGGAAGTTTAGAGAGATAGGTAACAACACAAGTGTCGTCCTCATCATTTGTCCGATATCCAAAATTACGAGGTCCTCATTAAAAAATATAAATATTTACTCATCCAGCTATCTTTGTTATTTTATTTAGAGTCCGCTTTTGTCATTGCTTATGATAATTTTCTTCATCATCATACACCGGGAATCAAGAAACAATTGAAGCAGTGGGTTACTTTTGTTGAATCTGTGACAAAGGAGATGACGATGGTCCCATCTCTGAAAAGTTATGGTGACGATTGTTTGGGAAGCAAAGATTGTTATACCCATGAACTTCTTTGAAAGAGTGAAACCAATCACTGGTTAAAGCATCAGTGAGTATCTCATTCTATTCTCCTAAGATGTATCTCATTCTTAATATCCCATTTGTATTTCTAACATAGCAACTTTTTGAATCACATTCGTAATTACTTGTGTGGGGAATCAAAGTTAAAGAATTCCGTGTAGGAGCTGTGTTAGATATTTTTCAGTTGTGATTGATTCCACATTTTCTAACAGTAGTACAATAAAAAATACTAATACAATTTTTAAAGAACAAAGAAAATTTCATTACAAATAACTATTGCAATGTAAGTTGCATCTTATTGCGCAAACTGATTTCTATAGATGTCTTTGCCTTATAGAAGACAGAGAATGGTTCTGACAAGGTTTACGGATTGGTCGTATTAGATTTACATACTTACTTGATTAAGATCCTTCTACATTTAGCCGTTATATTTATTTCTTAGTTAGAAAATGCATTTTGAATAAATGTTTTAGATTTTAACTCTACTCCTTCGTAATATAACACAAATTTGTATAAAATATCTATGTATAAATTAGTTATTTTCGCCTAATAATGATTACCTGTAGTGTATTATTAACATGTGCTAACATGCTCCTTAGAGAAAATGGCATCAACAAAAATGCATAGGCATAAAATGAAGGATACTTAGTAATAAGTTTAAATTATAGGCATTATATTACATAATGATTATAATAATTACTTTTAGTTTGCTTAAAGTATACTTACATTGCTAAGAAATAATAGTTTCTTATTTTATCGTCTGCTTATATTTTAATGTTCTAACAGAATGTTACTGACTACTTTAATAACGTACCGTTTGACCTTATTTTAATACTTCATTTAATAATCGGGGTTTTGTGGCAGCATCGTCTGTTTTTATTCTTTTTGTTGTTAATATTGGCAACATTTTTATACTTTAGAATATATCTCTTGTGCAAATAAAAATGCTTTAGGAATTTGAAGAACATGTTTTCTTTTCTTGATAGCAATTTCTTCTATGGATCTTGGAGCTCGTATATATGCTTACTTTAAGCTAATTGGTATTCATTTTGAATAATTCTACTTTTTTGATAACTTAACAGAAAAAAAACGTTAGCACACATTGGAATAAAATTAGCAAAGCCAATTTCATTTTATAAACCTTTTTTTTTATATTGTTTTACAATATTTTTTCCACTAATGGAATTTTTGGTTTGAGTTTATTACTTTTGAATATCTGTTAAGCTAAATTAATAATAGATGGATTTCATGTCATAAAAAAATAACCATTCATATGATACATCCACTTTCAATTCAAAACGTTTTAGACTTTGGGTTGCAGTTAACGCATTCAAGGAATTCATTATAAAATCAAATTTCATAAACAAAATCAAAACAAATCAATCAGTTATGTAAAAAAATAAAATTTTATGCTACTAACAACAAGGAAAAAAATCAATTTCAGCATCCGAACATGCTACAATAAATTAATTTTCAAAAGATTCGTATCACTACGTGATTCCAGAATCCATTTCGCTTCAAATAAGTGATTCCGTATTGATGTATCACAAAGCAATGAATCTGTAACAAGTTAAGGTCGTCAATTCCCAGTTGAAATTTTCATAAAGCCCGATTCTGCATCAAATTACTTTATGCAAACTGTAACAGGGCGTGTGATATCAGACCGAAATAAGGCATTTCGAGATAAATCGAGCTTACGCTTCGGGTTCCAATTTTTTAGAAAGGTGAAATGGCTGTCAAGAACACCTTTATCGGTCACACCGGCATATTGAAAAATGATGCATAAAATTGAAATATATTTTGAAAGATTACTCCTCCATTTCTGTCGCTCCCGTGTCGAAATATGCATTTTTTTCCTTTCCCACTCTTTGCCTTACTCTGGAAATATATCAGTTGCTAGAAATTCATGGCTAAGTAGTTAGCATAAGTAAAGAATTTTAAAATTAAAGTAAAATTCGATTAAATTTGTGTCGCAGAATGTATTGAATCGTATGGTACATTACTTCCACTGTTACTTTATTTTATCCTCTCTTATTTATATCAGAAGAAAT
>BMAW01013654.1:1227306-1284726 GCA_019974015.1 Nephila pilipes
GAAATATACAATCAAGTTCTTTAATTATAATTATTTGCTCAAATAAAAATAATTAAATAATAAATAAAAATAGTCTCCCAATTTAACCATAGTTCATTTTTTTTTTTAGATTTCTGCAATAGAAAGCTGATGTAAGTGATTCCAATGGCACATTCATCGTTCAGATTGTTAGAATTCTATTGAAATTTTGACTGCTTTCTCTTTATTAACTTTTTGATGATCATTCAAATGACTTAATATTTCGAGAAATAGTTAATTAAATTTCTTTCAGAATATCATCACACGAAAGAATCTTTTGAATTATACTCTACTCAAGTGCTCATATTATATAAAGTTAAATTTAAGATTAGTGAATAGATTCAATCTAATATTAAATTTTTAATCAAGAAATTCTTTTCAATTATTGATATGAATTCTATGATTCAAACTGTTCAGTTAGAGTCTCGTAACTATTCTTAGATTAATTCAACTTTCTTAGCTTTAGTATGAGATAATTATAAATCCTTTTTTTTTTTACAAATAATGTATTGTAGTTTTGTAAAACTCGTTACTTTCTTACAATTAATTTATTACAGTATTCACAGAAAAATAATTACTACTAAAAGAAAAGTTATCTGCTTAGTTTTCATTGCATATTCATTAGATTGCCATATATATATGTATGTGTGTGTGTTTATTTTTAAAAAAATCTTAATCAATTCCATTAATCAGTCAATTTCCATTATAACTTTTAGATCACTAGATGATACCCACCCCCTTCGCTGGGCAGATGATAATATTATATTTCGCAAACTATACGTAAAATATCAAGAAAACTTTCAATTTTTAAACGGTAATGATATTCTAAATTTAAAATTTTAAGAAATTGATTCTCTTTAATAATGGTTATCCACCACTTTTAAAAATATGAGAAAAATAAAAAAATTAGTAAAAAGTCACCCCATATATATATATGGATAAAACTCATTACACCGTATACATGTTACAACTAATATTGAAAAAGATACAATCTTTTGTCAGAAGATTCATCATATGCTTAACTTTCAAATGAAATACTCTCTCAAAGACATCGTGTCTATCATAAGACTTTTGTCCTAAATTTGCAATACTAAAAAAATGTCTAGCAAGTCGGGACGTCCAAAATGTCTTACGTATGTCTTAGTGTCTTGAGTTCGTTCATGCATGTAGAGAGGTTCTCCAGTAAAAGAAGATTGTCTTGCATGTGCGCTATTCCGTATGAAGTAACCATTTTAGTATTTTTCAAGATCCCGCTAAGTTTTGTGGCTAAACTACACTTTCACCAACCGTGGGATTCCAAACTTATTTATTTCTATCGCTAAATCTGTATGTTTCCTAATTTCTACATGCACGAAATTATACCTAAAGAGCCCCTTTGCCAAAATCTTCTAAATTCTCCATCAGCGATTCAATATTAAATTATTTGGTATTTTTCCATTTCACGAGCGCAAATCTTGCCAAGTAAACTTAATTGGTGACAATACACAGTATACATAGAAAGAAATATATAATCCGTTTGGCGTTGGTCATAAAATTTTTTGATCATAAAATTTACATAACTGATGGATAAGAGTAGATTAACGTATGAAAATTACATTTTGGAGAAGACTTCCGTAAAATTCGTTCTTAGTGAGTGTCTACATAGCAAAATTAGTTACTATGTTAAATTTTAAGTCAATCGGTCTTAGAGATCTCATGGTGAGTCAGTCAGTGGTATTTCGCATATATATATATATATTAGTATTGTTATGAACTGAAATAATCAGTAAATAAAATTTTAATTAGTCTTAAGTACACAATTCATCTTTCGTAAAAATTTATTTTACCACGAAATCATTTATTATCGTTTACTTTGTGATGAATTGGTACCCTTTGTACAATTTTCTGTATTACACTTTTAAAAATCATGATTTTTTCATTATAATATTCCTGTTCAAGAAAACCATTTCAAGTGTGCATTTTGATGTATTGTTGATAAAATTTTAATTTTTCGAAAAAAGGAATTAGAAAATTTAAGAATTCTATTCATGCTGTAGTTATTAATAGTTTTGCATGAACTTATTTTGCAGTATTCTCAATGATATTTTAAGCAATTTAAGAGAGGAATTTTACAATAAATTATTTAGTATTAGAGATCAGATATAAAATGTTGATATATATGCTAAAATTCATTGAAAACCCCATATATTCTATGTTTAATTTTTTTTTTTAAAAAAAAAAAGTAGTATTCATTTTTATTTCAAGAAGAAACCCCAATTTTGTTACATGCATTACATATAACAAAGCTTCTCAACCTCTGTTATGGCTAACCGGCACCAGTCAACAAACATTTTTGACCGGTCCATAGAGAAAATTTCCTTTTAAAAATAAAATTATAATAAAGTTTGATATGACATATTTTAAGTTAATATAATGATTTTAGGATCTGGAATTAATCGTTTTTGGCTTTGAAGGCTGGCTACATTGAAATGTGCTGGCTTTTGTCACTTGTTACGTCTCGCAGTAGTGTGATGTCATTTATTTCGAGACGTTCGCCTTTAGTTATATGTTTAACCCTTTTGGTCAAATATAGAAATAAGTTTGTTGATAACTTTTAATACTTAGATCAGCTCTAAGAAAAAATATTTTTTTTAGTCTTTAATACTATGAACCGTAAACAAGGCATGCTATTGAATATTTTGAATACACTTTACCAATTCAAAAAAAAAAAAAAAATACAGCGAAACAGTACTTAGGTATTCATTAGAAAAAAGAAGAAAAAATTATCAGCCATGAAAATTAAAAATATGGATTTATTCTTTGGCCGAAAACTGCGAACGATGATATACGTCCCATGTGAATCATTGACTATGAAGGTATACTAAAAACTATTGTGAAACCATCAACAATGTTATTACGTTTGAAGTCTAAGGATTCCAATCTAGAAAATGAACCGAATGGGTATTTTGACCGCAAGAAACAAGAATGAGAAACAAAAGCATTTAAACAAAAATTAGTTCACATTAACTCACTCCTAGAATGTTCCTTTGTAGTTGCACTTTGGAATGATGAAACCAAAAAATCCTTTTCTTCTAGAGAGAATTTAACAAAACCAGTTCGATTAGACATTTGTTTTAGAAATGTTTGTATCATCGGCTGCTGATAAAGTCAAATTGATTCTCTTTTCTGATGGTTTTACTAGAAGAAGAATTGAAAAAATATCAGAGAATGTGGAATACCGGTTAATACATAAGATAAAGAAATCTAAATTTTTAGCAATACAAATTGCTAAATATTGTAATATTTCTAAAAAGACCGCATTAATTTGCTACATCAAATATATATTTTTTATTTTGGAAGAAATAAAAGGAGAATTATTGCGTTGTTTCATACAGAACCAACGGAGAAATTTTTAACAGACTTAATTCCTATGTTATAAAACACTCTTTAGGATGGAAAAACTATGCAGCTAAATGAATTGTCAGTGATTCATATTAGCCGATAGGGTGGTTAATTTCTTTCTTAGACGAGGCGTTACTAAAAGAATTCAGGAAGCAAGTTATTCTGATTTACTAATTACCCCACTGTATAATCCACATGCAGCATTTAAAGCGAAATGTGCATCCATTGAAATAAATCAGGTCTCTGTATTATCTACAAAAATTAAGAATTTTATAAGAAAAATAACGATTTAAATAGTAGGTTATTTGCAATACTTTATCAAGATGATGTAGAATATGAACGATTATTACTGCAAACAGAAGTTAGATGACTCTCGCGAGGCAATATTTTAAGCAAACTTTTTGAATTAAGTACGGAAATAGAAATATTTTTATAGAGAAAAAAGAATCTCTTATTAATTTATATTTGTCTATTGTAGAAAGCGTAGTAAAATTATCAAGTATAAATTATATATTTTCTTATATTAAGGATTTAAATTGGAGTTTAATAGAAACCGCAGTTATTCAGATTAACTAGTTTTTCAACGATGTTTACAGATAAATGCTTGATTGAGAGGGAAAATAAATATACATCTCTATACTATAAATCAATGAAATAGTTAGTACCATTCGCAACAACATATTTATCTTTAGCAAAATTTTTATCTATAACAGTAATCAGAAAGAAATTTAGAAATCGGCTTACAGTTGTTTCCTCGCTCCGATTTAGTTGGACTAAATTTAGAATACTCAAATATAAGTTAATAGAAAAAGGGCAGCGCACATTCTTTTCTTTAACAATATATATTCATATATATATGAGTGTGTATGTGTGTTTGTAATTACATTTGACTAACAGGGAAAATATATACATAACAATAAAAAATTAAGTCATTCTTTCAAAAAATTGTGTGCTACTCACAATATCAAAATATTATATTTGCAAAGGAATATGCGATGAATGATAATGCAAATGATGGATTTATTAATATAAAACATAATTACAATTAGCTCAGTTAGTGCATTATAAACATTGAAAAGAAAAGTAAATATGTTTCTGTTATGATTAAAACAAACAAAAAAAATATAGTAATTAGTTTTTGAAAAAATTTTGACAAAAAATGGCGTAAAATTGCTGATATTTCAGTTGAGTTTAATTGCCAGAATTGTTTTGTTTACTTTTTTTAATATCGCCTTTTCCAGCTTCCAGTTTTCATTAATTTAAATGTAATATATACCAAAAGGTAATTATTTAAAGAATTTTAATAAATAAAATTTTAAAACATTGATATTTTAGGCCAATTTTAGGGTACTGCGTCTTCTTTAGTTATATAATAATAAGTTTTATGTGATAATAACTTTTTGCTTCAATGGTTTATTCACTCAAATCACTTATGAAAACCAGGATATTTTCTCAACTTTTGTACAACACATGATTAGTGTTTCCAATTTGCAGAAAAGAAATGTACATAGGTAACGATTTGTTTTACAATTTATAACACAAATGCCACACTGAATTTATTTATTTTTATTTGTTATTCTATAAAAGTTAATGTGGATGTTACGTATAGTACTAAATTGGTAACATATATGTCATTAAATAAATTTACATTTCTTTGCTAAGTGTTTCTATGAAACGAAATTTTATCAATATATGTAGTAGTAATTTCTTACGAAAATATTTTTTCAGAAATGCATTTGAATAATTAATAGATTTTTTCTTTTGTGCGCACATAATAGTATATTCGATCCTTATTTCTTTTCTAACTCCTATTGAATATATAATGAGTCCAATTTTTTTTTTCTTATGATACATTTTCCTGAACTTTGCTGCAACTTGCATATATTTTAGAAAATATGGGTATTCTTTTCATGATTAACTTAATTTATTCTTGAAATTTAATAAAGGTAGGATTATAAAATTACTCATAATTTTAAGCTGATTTAGTCAAAATTTTGGATACATTTGTATCATTAGCAAGCAAATTTTTTACATTCATTGCGTCTGATGCATTTAGAATTAAAATCATTTTGTCTCTTTCTTAATAAACTTCAACTGTCAAGTTTTACTTTGCATTTGTTTGATGGAAAGTACGTTTCCATGTGGAGTTATATCTTTGTTGATAACTATTACTAAAGTACAAATGAAATGAGCTTCACACACACATTCTCTGGCTTCATCGTATGTACTGTTCATTTGTAAAGCTCTAATAGATTATCATGTTATTTTTCTGCAATTTCCCTTTCGATACTTGTAGAATATTTTGAAATGTATGGTGGCGCTACAAGCACTGCGAAAGTTGTTGTAACTCTTTTATATTAATTATAGGATATGATTTGATGCTCGCCAATGTACCTGAGTCCATAAAGGTCTATAACAAAGGATTTGCTTGAGACCTAAAATAGGGATATTTCAAGCCTTTAGTATCACGTTATTCTATTTTAGAACTTATCCTTGTGAATGAATCGTACTTATGTAAATTATAATTGACTATTGAAGTGTAGTGAATAATATTGATGAGATAGTACTTACACAAACTGCGAAGTGTTTAATGTTAATGTGATGGTAGAAAGGTTTGAGCTGCAGAACGAGAAGTGAGCTTACGCTGAGAAGAAAAGATGATTTGACATATCTTTTGACTAATGGCATTCATTCTTATTATCAATAGGTATTTCGATAATTGATATTGATATTGGACTAGGTCCTGACTCGGAAGCACTATTAAAATCGGTCAGATAAATAAAAATTTTAGATACTCTTTAATTGTGGCCGTGTGAGAGTTGTTGTTTCACACACAATGCAAATAATCATTTCTAAGTCATTATAAGGTTATAATAAGAATCAATTTTATTTTCTATACTTACTGTTTTATCTGTAAACTTTGTTAACTGATGATACATCAAATGCAGATTATATAGAAGGCAAGGCGTCACAGAATTATTACCATATTACCTGGATGTAACATGATACCGAAACTTATAAAAATAGTTAGAAAGACAGAAAATAATGAATATGGTGCGATTCATTCATTTTACTTAAAATGATTGTAAGAAAATATAATTTAGTCAAATGAGTATTTATTTAATTAATAATAATTTTAGTAATTAATAATACATATTATTATTATTATTTATTATTTATTTATTATTATTACTGATTTAAAATTAATAAGTAAAGTTATTACATTCCATTAGATAGACTTCGAATTTAGAGCTAGTCAATATTTTAAGCCAAAATGATTAGTCAAAAAGTATCGCTTTATATTTGGGCGATTACGGTATCTCATTAATTACATCTAAAGACTCATCGAATAGCGAAGCTGATGCACATTAAATCAGTCGAAGCACAATGGGTTCTCCATTTGGGTTGGTGTTGAGGTTAAGACAATGGGGTGCAGAGTTAACTGAAGTTAAGAGAATGACGTCACTTAGTCGTGGTTCAAAATTACGAGGTTCATCCAAATAGCTCTTGTGTTGCTTCTGAAAGCAACCGTTATCAATCAATCAACAACTGCGTTATCCAATAGGTAATTTCTATGACTTTCGCAGACAGAGCTACAAAGAGGAAATCGAGAGTTCGTGTCTGTTTACGTGAAAGAAATAATGAGGAATGACAGGGATGTATTTGCAGTAAAAGTATTTGACTGCTGTTTAAAATTGCTATGCCAGTTCTCGATATCCCTTGAATAATATCTGTTTGTTTTGATTTGATTAAAATAGATTTATCTTAAAGATCAATATGCCAAGATTCTCCTACTACTAAACCTCTGCTGCGTGGGAATAAACATAAGCCAAAAAACGTCATTAAAATGGTCTCTTCCAGGTTGGAAATTAATTTTCAGTTTCGTAATTAATTGCCCGATACATTACTTCAAACAAAACGGAACGAAACGAAGCGGAATCCGTTTTTAATACAGAAAATCTTCTCTCTCTCTGCAAAATGTAAAAACTAAAAATGTACTTATACCAAACATATGGTAAAACTAGGTGTTTATTTACCTAAAAGACCACTGTAGTTTAGTGATCTTGGTCGCAAGAGTTCTGCCATAAATGTTCCAGTTGAGCTACTAGTTCAAATACTGATTCCTCCACCAGTATGGTGACCGTTGTTGCCATGACCGCGAGCTTGTGACAAGCTTTTTTTTTTTTTCGTCGAATCGTGGGCACGTCATTCAAAACCTGCAAGCTAGGGAAACTGATGTTCGTTGAACCTATCACATCTCTAGTCCTAACGTTGGGTTAATGTAGAAATTTGGAGAATAGGAAGACAACGCAGGTTTCGTCTTCTTCTTTTGAACAAAGTCAAAATTACTTGTTCTTTTATCTCTATTACTCATGTCGCTTCTAAGTGAGGCGTTAGTAAGCAATCAATTCAATGAAGCTTATGTTCCTTGTATAAAATCTAAAATAAATGAAAGGAGCTCTCATTTCTAGTTTCCTTTTACCAGGTATTTATTTCCTTTGTCGAGCTTACACATAACACGTGAATTATGATCCTTCGGCTACGAGTATCATGACTGAAAATCAATCAAGATTAAAGTTAACTGATTAAATTCTAGTGAATAATCTCTCTTAGAAAACATATCACTCAAGAAGTGAGATAACTGATTAGAATACAAAGAGAGACAATGTTTTTAATTTGTCTCACTAAAGTCACACTAAAAGGCAACGAGAAGGCTATTGTTGATAGACCTTATAATTTTAAACGTTAGTCAAGTGACGAGGATTGCACATGAGCTACACTCCCCGTTCCGAAATTCCACACCATCTAAATTAGAGGATATTAAGCCTCTATAGATTTAAATGGCACAAATTCCCCTGTGAAACTTTTCTTTAAAAACATCAGGACTCAAACCAGGCCTAGCTGACATCAACTTGAACACCACATTCTCAAACGATCAAGAAGAAAGATTTTATAGATGTGTAATAAATAATATCTCACTGAAATCCAATTCGTCAAGAAAAGTGGTAACAGATTATATTACAATGATAAACTACGGAAGTAATTGAGTTCAAACCACATGTAGATCATATTACAATTCTGTAATTTGAATATGGTTAAAAACCTACCCGAGGTAATAATGGGATATTGGATAACTCACTGTAGCATTGCTGACTGATTATTGTTCGTTGTTCTAAGAAATCTATGAGAAAGACACTCCTTACTACCCAAAAAATCATTGCAGTAGTTCTTCCCAGCTGATAAGATCATCTTAAGTTTCTTTGGAGCAGGTTC
The DNA here is from genome assembly GCA_019974015.1 of Nephila pilipes. Lineage (NCBI taxonomy): Eukaryota > Metazoa > Arthropoda > Arachnida > Araneae > Nephilidae > Nephila > Nephila pilipes. The sequence goes on from BMAW01013654.1 coordinate 1,235,980, forward strand.
ACTAGAAGCGATCTATTTTTTTCATTATTACTTAGTTTCCTGCGTATAAGAGGAATCCAAATCTCATAGACTGTGACAACTCCATTTAAAATGACGATCGCAATTAGATGCGACACAAATGAAACTCTGATTTGGTAAAAAAAAAATGCAAAATAAAAACTAAACCATGAATCAGCGTCAAATTTGTTTTGGAGCCGTTAAACAGATGGTAGAACACAAAGGTAACAAAAACTTATCTTATCAACCCCATAGACCGTTAAAAAGAAGTAACTTTCGTAGTACATTCAGCTACGCACAGTCGCTAATAGATCTAGATTTAAGCTAAGATTTCGCAGTAGTTAAGTTTTAGAAATTATTTCCTTAGTTATATTTGCTCTTAGTCCATTCACCTCATGTAAAAAATAATTTTATCATCTCTCTCTCATTGTGAACCCTAAATACATTTTGATGAAATGAGAAAATGATTGAGGTCATAGTTTGATTTCTTGGGATCTCTTAGAGAGCCAGGACATTTTCGTGAGAAATTATTCAAGTAACTCCTCAGAGACTCTACCAGTTTAGCAACTTCAGAACCTGAAATTTTAGTAAAAAATTTAGTAGACGTAGAAATAGGTTTTACTTCAGGCAGTGGACAAATATTTTCCCAGACGACTTGAAATATACCCTGAACATCCTTAAAGTCCCTTGGGAGTCTGAGAAGGTTGTAGTCCTCGAAAGGTAGTATAGATCTTTCTGTTGGGAGTTCCGTTCGATACTGATAGCTTTATTCTATTTTAGAAAAAAAAATATTCCTTTTGAAATCGAAAAACATTGTAGAACAAGTTTGCCAAAAAATTTACTTTAAGAAACTACTTTAATATATACACTTTCACACGACATCAAAACTTTGTTGTTATTAACTATGAAACCAAATCTTAAAGCTCTCTTTTTTAAATTATTGAAAAATAACTTAAGCGAAGTAGAAAAAGAAGAATAGTTTAATGCATCTCAGTAGTTTTTGCTCTAATCCATTCTTACAGAAATAATGTGTATAAGTTTTGTTTTATATTATTTTATTTAAAACTATTTGATCAATATAAGTTTAAAATAATTATTAACAAAATTCGCAACATTTGTGTTTTTAATTACATTAGAGTAATTTAGGTTTCTTCGACAAGGAAAAATGAACTTATTTTAGTTACTTATTAAATAATCTTTACTTCTTTAATGGAATAAATAGAAGTCATATTTTAACATTCAGAAATATGTATACTTACGCATCTGCTTATTTAAAGAAAATGCCATTTTTGTCCAGAAATAACCGTGTATGAGTAATCAACAATAAATTGCTATATTTGAATTTTAAATCATATAATAACTTTTAGGTTTATCATGCAAAACTTCCACTACATTTATAGCTTTATAAATTTGAAGAATACTTTTGAACATAACATTCTATGCACTTAACATAATTATAATTAAAATATTTTAATTTAAAAAAAAATTAACAATTGTAAATCTCATCATACGAATTTTCCTTATTTTGTAAACAAATATTGTCAACACCATAAGTTTATGAGCGATAAAGTAGATTTCGAGGAAATTATACCAAATTCCAAAAAGTGTACAATTTCAGAAAAACACAGATACAAATGTAATTCTCTGTGTCGTGATTCTTTTCATTACAATTTTAAATTTCAAATTCTTAGCATACTATTTGTCAAAGTCTGATAGTATATATGTTTTAAATTTATTACTTTTAATCCGTAAAATGAAGAAAAAAAACAAAATCTGACGTATTTTAAGATCTCGGTTATCTTAAGAAATAATGCAAGAAATTCCTATTTAGTATACAATTACGTAATGCTTGCGTATGAACTTTGGTACTTAAGTTTATTGAAAATAGAGAACAATGTATTTTTGCACTAAAATAGTTATACATCGTCCGAGATAAATCAATTTTATTTTTTCTCCAAATGTTATCCAATTCGATGAAAGCTGAGTGAACGTCATAGCAACGCCATTGTTTATACTACGCATGCGCAAAACAAATGTTCTGTCTAGTCTCTGTTTATCTATTATCTGAAATGTTTTGTCTAGCCTCAAGCATTGTTTTAAAATAAAACTTTACAATAAATATAATCCAGATATGTGTTCAAAATTCAAACTCGTCAAATAGAGATAAATAGTAATTTGTAATATTTCATCTTGAATCTTAATTTCGTTACTACATTTTTACAAAATAGTGACATTTTACAGTATAAGAAATATTTATTCTTAAATTAGAATTGAAAAAAATCACTTACGATAGACTTAGATTTACCGAGAAATATTGATATCAAAGTAATTTATTCACCTTAAAGATATTTATTTAATACCATTATATAAAAGAAATGTTTTTTTTTTTCAATTATAAAATAGAATATAAGAAAAATATTTAAATTAAATTACGAATAAGAATTCACTTTTCAGACTGTACAAAAATTGAAAATGAGAATTATTATATTTTTCATTAACACTAGAGCAACCGATATTTTAAACTACCTAGAACGTTAGCAGTCATTTTGACCGCAATAAGAAATCGAGAGTAAATGCTTGATTATTTAACGCAAATATCATTACAAAAATTAAATAATTTATTTTAAAAATTTGTTTTATTTTATGCATTATAAAATTTTACTATTAACATTTTTAATAGTAAAGTTCTATATTGCATAAAGTAAAATGCCTTTATTTTCAAAAGAAAAAAAAAAGAACATTGCACTCTTCTGGAACAGTTATTTTTCATTGTAGTCTTTCACACATTATTTACAACAAAAGTATTTAGTACATCGTTATTGCTACATTTTCTATAAATGGATTTAACACATGACGAACGCGCATCACGAGCATTGACGATGTTGGTTACTCATGGTATTAGAAGAGCTAGGAAGGCATGTAGGTAATTTATTTGACAAAATTAATGTCATAATCTAGTTCATTTATAAGATTCAAATTACGGATTTTTGAGAAATTTGTGATGAGCTATTTTGAGCTATATGCTCTAACTAAAATTCCGGAATGTATGTTTGAAGTATCGGAGACATTGTAAAAATGCGAACCCGCTTTTTGAAGCCGATCGCTTCGAAAACTATCGGCTTATTTGATCGAGTACATCTAAGCCACAGTTAATGAAGTTGTAAAAGCTTGCCATTTTCTGGGAGATTTTTGGAATTATCAAGTACCTTAGCGCTTTCATGCACAATGATCAAGACGAAGTAATGTTTATGTTTACATCGTAACATTTTTTGGGCGCCCAATAAAACTTTTGACTAAACTCACCTGGAGGTTATATCTTTGAAAATATGATATAATTATTTTTTATTTAGAAGCATTGTGCTAACAACAAAAAATCTTTTTGCCAACAAAGTGCCTGCAAATTTTTGAGCTGTGAAGTCATTGGCTGTTGTGCCATTTCTTCCCTTTTAAAGAAATGGATGCGTTAGTTTTATAACGTTAGTTCACCAATATGCACATGTTTGTCCTCTAAAGGGTAAATTTGTTCTATTAAAGAAGAGTCGAATGAGTCATTTTATTATCAGACCTCAGGAATTGTAGAATCTTTTGAAACGGATTTGTGACGGTTTCACTAAATATTGGAGTTCACCACTGTTTTGATTATAAATCTAGAATATCTCATTGCTCCCTTTTTGCAAACTACTGTAAGGGAAGCTTCATATTCAACCATAGAAAGGCTTAAAGAATTCCGTTTTATTCGATGGAGAGTATCTTCAATCCTACATTTTAGAATAGGCTTCAGTATGGAATCTGAAAACAGCAAATACCAGGAGGAAGCTTCCAATATTTTTCTTAGCAGTCGAAGTAGATTCTGACTTTTATTTTAACATTTCCCGAGGTTTATATCTAAGACATTATAGAATTTTCATCAAGACTTTGTTATAATAGGTTGAGTGAGATTTCATCATCTATTCCTTCTGATGAGTCAATAAGAGACGGCTCAAATCTCTATGGAGGTCTTTTCAGTTGCTGCTGTAACATTCTAGGTAGAACATTTATTCATATGCTGGTTAGACAATATTATAAAATAATAATTATGATGTATTTAAAAACCTCAAAAATATATAACTTAAGTCATGAAATTTCAATGAGCTGATCTAAATATTTTAAGAATAATCGCATCTAAGAGGTCAAAACTCCCTCTCCCATAGTTCTAGAGCTCAAGAGATTAGATACAATAGCTATTTTCACTGAAGAAAGAAGAGTATGTCATGGGACAGACATGGATGGGAAAATTTTTATACAGAATATCAATAAATGGAAAGAAAAGATTATTTTATTTGGAAACATATTATTTTTTTAAAAAAAATCTTGATTGATCCGATACTGAAACACTTATAAAACGTAACTTTTATAAATAAATAACGAAAATTATTGTACTATTCAGAAATTTGTGGTTCAATGAGAACAATGCATTCATTAAAATGTACATTTATTAACTTTATTTTTTCCATAATGCAGTCAAATAGAGAGGGTTCGAATCGTAATTAATGCAACAAAATTTCAAAATTGAATAGCGGAATTTTTAAGAGACAGACATAGTCTTAATTAAAATATAACTACTATGAAACTCAATTTCATATTATGAGATATGAAGCAATTTTCAAAGTATAAAAATGAACTGAGTGTCTCGTCATGTTATTAAATAACACACTGTATTAGTTATTACAAATATTACCACATAATTGTTGAAAATAATCTTATTTAGTAACAAAACGTTTTAAACAAGCTTTGTATAATTTTCAAAACTTATTCTCAAGTATTTGAAGAAGTCCATTACATTCAGAAATAAGAAATTATATATTTTAATTAAAGTACTTTCAAATAGAAACGTATTTTTATTAATCGTATTTCATATCCATAAAATCTATAAAGAAGCATATTTTAATTTACCATCATTCTTTTGATAAGATTTCAATTCCATAGTTTCAAAAGATTTTTGTGTGAATAGAATTTATAATCGAAATCCCCAAAAGTAAACTTATCACAATATGATTGTATTTTCTTGAAAAGAAAGTAATTAACCGACTTCAATAGCCCCTGTAATGATTCGATAAAGAATTTATATTAGTGTTAGTTTTTCCACTTCTTTTTCCTAATTATTTTTTCCTATTGTTTCTCAAACATACATAAGTTTCTTTCTATTGAGAGATAAGCCTGAAGATCGCATTTGTGTGTCAAGTATGCTTTGTCTTCTGCCGTGCTATGCGAACAAAAGAGTAATTTGCAGAATTTCCTCCACATAATCGAAAATTATTTTTCTTTCATCTTAAATCTGAATTTATCGATTTTGTTTTTTCCCTATAGATAAAAGGAATATGGTCGTGATTATTATTCATTGTTATAAACATGTGTTCTTAAATCAATTTATATTTAAAAAGATATTTTTCAAAAGTCTGTTTTTTTTTTTTTGTAATTGCTGCAGAGCAAACTTGTTAAAATACGTATATTCCTACTTAATTGAAGAGTCTAGCAAACCGACTTTCAAAATTAAAAAAAAAATGTATGTATTAAAAATCTTTTAATATAAAATAGGACTTCACTGCTTCAGAAAATATGTAGAAAAAATAAAGGAATTTCAATGCTAAAAGTAATTTTAGAAAAACTGCGTTCATAATCTATCCAATGGTTTTGTTTATAATTATCCACTCCATTTAATTTAGATTTTTTTGTGGGTATTTTTTTTTTCATATTTCTAAAATCGCGCTTAACAACTCAGTAAGAAACATACGAAAAACTATTAAATACTTATGAAGCCAATGTCGATATGTCCTTCGAATGAAGAATATTTTTTTGTTACTAAATCAGCTTTTTTTCGATTTTGTCGTAATTGAATGTTTTTATAAATGGATATTATCTATCTTGAAAAGGAAATATAAACTGCTGTATACTATCATTTATGTCTTTTTCGATTAAATTTCTTTTAAGAATTTAATCATTTCATTCATACTAATAAGAAATTAATTTCAGAAGCATGCAGCCGTCTGCTAATGATACTCACATTTGCAAGATGATAATTTGCAGGAGGGCATCACTGTTCGCATAATGTGCGGAATTGTGGCAGTGGTGTGCTTTGCGTTTGCCGGACAATTCTTCTATCTTCCCTTCTTGTCGATCGTGCAGTTGTCCTTGAGCTTACTTTTCGTAAGCTATAATTTCCTTTTACCCATTGTAGAACTGCGGAAACTGTAACATAAGCACGGCTTATATGATACTGAATCCAACGAAATAACCAACCACCTTCATACTTCTGTATGATGCTATCGTTCTCATAAGCTTGAAATTTTTCAAATGGCTACTGTTTACTTCTCAATGGCATTTTAACTCTAACAGCCATAAATTAAACCAAAACAGACTGGTTAGAATAAAAATTATGCTCATTAGAGATACTATTTTAAAGGATTCGCAGTAGCACGGCAAGTCATGTAGTTCATTGACATCATTGGTGGAGACGAATGTGACACTGTAATCATTTAAAAGTCTAAGAAAGACAAAAAAAAATTTAATTTGCCCCAAGTAATCTCTTCTAACATCATTTGGAAATGATTTCTCTAAATAGTACCCACTTCATTGGATTCGGGTAAGAACTGCCAAAAATTAAATATACATATATGCGATCTGCATATTTATCAGGTATATGCAATTAATAATAATAATTATTTATTTGTTATATATAATGATATTTATGTAATTAATTATTTGATTATTACCTAATGTTCATTAATAAGTTCAGACTCAGAACATTTTTTTTCAAATACAATAATATTCTAAAATTAATATAAAATTCTGATTTCATAATCGTAAACGCAACATTCACATTTTATTATACTAGTAATTTCTTGGTCGATTCTTTTTTACATAAATAATATATGTTTCAAATCTTGCCTGTAATGTTGAGGTGAGACAGTATATTTTTCACTTTATACGCTAAGAGGAAAAACTTCACATTAAAGGAATATTCCATAGTCTAATATTTTCTCTGTGTCATAAAGGATTTCTTTAAATTTGTTTAATATCTTAGTAATCTGATTTAAAAAAATTAACGTGTATAATAAACACATGTTCAGTGATCAGGCCTTTGTTATATTAGTTAATTCTACTTTATTATAAGGTACTTTAATTTATATGATTAACCCATACAAAAGGAGACTATTAAACCTAAATGTTACAGTTAAGACTCTTTTGAAAAGTACTTAACTCCGAACGATTTCTGAAACCTTGTTCAACTCTTAACTTATTTAGCTAAAACATGCCAAGAGCAGGAGAAATGTTTACCCTGCAACTTTAGCTGACCAACACCCGTGTCCCATTTAACAGGAAAACGGGAAAGGCGGAGTCTTTAAACGGGAGTTTTAACTTCGAGAAAACTAAACCTCTTATTTACATGAGGCCTCCACTGCCACCCAATCGAGCCAACCCTATCAATAATTGCTGTTTCCCAACTCCCGAAAATCGTCCATCTTCTCCTTGTTCCCGTTTTCCCGAAGATCCAGAAAGCCTAAATCTAATTTAAACCACCCCCTTCTATCTGTGCAGAGAATGAGAGAGAAAACGTTTATTGACAAACCATTGTGAAAAGGTCTTTCTCTTCTGTGGTAGAAATAGTACTATTTCACCCAGTCCCCCTTTTCCTAATTGCTACAGAAGAGAGAGAGGAAACGTTCTAATATTTGCCACGAAAATCGTTTTCCTCTATCTCAGCCACCTAAAAGAAAAGGACTTGAAAGTTTCCGACAGAGAAAATAATTTGGGTTTTCTGGAAAAGGCAGTGTTTGTTCTCCTTTAGCCAGATCAATTTTAATTAAATCCGAACCCCATACTCATGATCGGCGGAAAAGGTTGTTTTGAAAAGTTACCGAAGGACAAAGTGTCTTAGGTTTACCGCGTTTAATACGACGTTAAATCCCCACTAATAGGAAAGAAAAACCGATCCAATTCAATAAGGAATGCGGTTTGCTGCTTTCTTTTCGTCACTGCATAAGTATTAAGGCCTTTGATGTTCTTTTTTTCCCTCTTTCTTTTCTTCAGTTTGTGGACTTATCCGAAACGCGGCTTAAGTTAAGTTCCCCTTTTCGATTTTGAAGACTAGGGATAAACGTTTTTGATCCGAAAATATTCGGAATCTTACTTTTTGCACAAATAATTAGCTATTTGTTATGTATAATAGTATGAGAAAATTGTTTTTGTATGCGTTTGATATTATTTATGATATATATACTCAATGCTTCTCTCTCTCTCTTTTTCGCTAGATATTTGTAAAGCATAAATTTTTAAGAAATAAATACATATTAAGAATAAAGAATTTTAGGTATTTTAATTTCAAAACTCTTCTACACATGGCTGAAAGTGATGTATTCAAGATATCTCATGAAATTTTGAATATGACAAGAAGATAGAGAACAGTACGAATACGAATGATATTCCCTAATTATGTTTTTAGAAAGCTGTTTTTTTTTAAAAAAAAATACTTGTTTTTTGTTTTATTTAAAAACATTAGACATGTTCTGTTTAAGTATTTGTTTTTTACAAACAACAAGAATATTCTGAGTCAAAATTGTTTAAGTATGTAAATGAAAGCAATTAAAAAAAAACCAAGAAGTGTTATGAAGATTCTAACGAATGTGAATTATCTACTTATTTTCATAAATCTGAGTAATTGTAGAATGCATGTTAGAACATACTTCGGGCCATGTTAATTTTCTTACATGTGCAGTAAATAAATATAGTGTTTTTATTAAAATGAGAAATTGGTGAAAATATCAAGACAATAAATTCCTATTTAAAAATCTTACAAGAGAGAATTGTTCTCGAAACCGTCGCGCAATTCTATCGAAAGCACTAATTACAACAACATTAATTTCCTGAAAAACTCAAAAAATAGTATTTTAGAATAGTATTTAAAAGCAAAACCTGAAAAATAAAAAGCATAATTAAAATATGATTAATTACAAAATTTCTTGTATTATTTTTAATCAGATATTAAAAATTTTGGAATATATGTAACTTGAAAAATCTGTTTGAATCAGGCTACTGAAGGAAAAAAAGCTCAAATTATCACATATTTTAAAATACGGCTTAAATAAGTTATTAAATAGCAATCTGGCTTAGTTAAGCAATGAAATAAATATTTGAATTTTTTAAGTAACTGAAATATTCACTTCAATAAACAATTTAATGAAAAATATTTAATTAAACAATTTAATAAAATAAAGCTTTATCTAAATATACCGTTAAAAATCTCCCTTAAGAAGCAATTACATTTTTAGAAAATTAATTTGAATACATACTTTTTATTAAAGAAATAAAAAAAATCGCAAAATATCAACATTAAGCTAACATTTCTAGTAAAAAATTATAATAATGTTATTTGCAATATATGGAAATTTCTGTATTATATTAATTTGCATTTATATAATACAGAATTTATCAATAGTACACTGGTCATTTTTACAATACAGATCTTTTTTGTCACTTCAATGCTCTTGTACAGTTAAATTTTAAATTCACAAGTGTGTTTTGTGCATATTATTATTACACTTAGGTACGACATCCTCTTAAACCACCATGAATTAGAAGTAATATTTTAGTTAAGTAATTCCCCCTCTAAGTTTTTCTTTATTTTCATATTTTCTCAGATCCTTTCATTGTACCTTCTTCGACCTTAAGAACTCCCCAAAGAGCCAGCGCATTCAATTACAAACCGTTTAAAAAAACATTACCCATATTTTATAATTGCAATTTTTTTAAGTGGATTATGCCTTAAAATTAACTTCTAAAAATAAAATGGTAAAGTATCTCCACCCACACTGAATTTAAAAGGGACGCAGAAGTAATTACAAAATCAATGAGTGATCGAGTCCTTTACTTACTTCATGGACGAATTATAATTAAAGCAAGAGAGCGATTTTCACAGCGCTTATCGCTCGCTGTTGGTTATCGATTTGGGCAACTGCTTCAAGTCTTTTGTTCAAGGGTGAATGAAGCCGTACGCTCATATGACACGGCTTGTTTAATTACTTCACAAAACTTGAGCAATAGAGGATAAATTATTGCCATTATTTGCATTCTCAATTGAGAGTTTGCTCGACAATTATGTTCCATGGTAATAACTCGAGAGTAATAGAAATTGAATAGAATGGAGCTTCGAAAAGATTGCCAGTCGCTGTTTCGTGCAGATGTGGGAGATATACCATGATTAAGATATCATTTCTATTATTTGTTTTCATAATTTTTTGTTGCGTTATCTGATAGTGGATGGATTAATGCATTTTGTTTAGTTAAATGAGAATTCTTTTTCAAGAAAATTCTATAAGTAATAGTTTTGATAATGATATTTTTTTTAAAAAAATTAAAGTAATAATAATTAAAAATTGTTATGTGCAATGTGTTGTACTTTGCAACGCATTTAATAGAGTTTGTTTGAATTTAATTTATTATATTATACGTCTTATAATATATATATATATATATATATATATATATATATATATATATATATACAGAGGCCTCTTTGTTTGTTTATAATTGCAAATTAATATTAAAATTCCTAAAAAGTAGCTCGAAATTCCTGAGATAAAAATATCAACTATATAACTATCTTAAAATTGTAAATAATTTTATTAATTTTCAGTTATATTTCTTGATTCCTCACATTAAATATAACTTACTTAATACATCAATACTCAATTAAATAAAATATTTAACCTTTAGTTATTTTTTTTAATCTAAGCCTCGTTTTACGACATTAATAAATAATCCCTCCATCAAACAAACTAGAAATTTAGCAATAATGTTATGACACATTTTTGAAAATTATGTTCACAATTAGTGAAAGAAGGCATCAAATACATACGCAAAAACGTTTATGATAATATGTTCAAAAGTAATCAGCTAAGCCAATTTATACATTGCTGAAAACCAAAGCACTTCTGATAGCTAATATAATGATCATAATTTCAAAAGCTAATGCTCAACCTTTTGTTAGTTTTTTTTAAATAAGGTTGCCCTCATTAACTGTAAATAATAGGGTGTATATTTAGGAGAGAATTCAGATTTAAAAAATAGCAAATGGTTAACAAAATATGACTTATACAATGTATTTCTTAAGCAGTAGCACATTGTAATAAACTAGTAAATTGCGTAAAAATTAAACAATTTCTTTCTGAATGTATACGTAGTTTCATAATCTTAATTCTATAGAGACTCATAAGTTTGGATGTTGAAATTATAATGTTGGGCTTTTCGCTATTTTCTTTACACTAACCTTGAGAACTTTTATCAATTTGAATTGCATGAAATTACCATTTCTTCCCCATTAAAATGAAACGTGATTGGAAGAGTTAGATGATTATAGAAGTGAAGTGAAGTAGATTAGATACAATGATATATTTAAAAAAAAATAGAATTATGTATGAGCAGTTAATAATATATAAATCTGTTAGTCGTGCAGTAATTTTTAGGTACATCGCCCACAAAATCCACAGCATTTATAATTTTGGAACTTTGCCGAGATCTTATAAATGTAACATTCCATGCATTAAGCCCGATTATATATATGATCTCAAAACTTTAAATTAATAGAAGTTCTATGCAAATTTTTTAAAGAGATTTACCCAAGGTGCGCTTTTTTTATAATTTCTTATTAAATTACTCGATTAAATATAACAATTAAAGTAAACGATGAAATATCAAGCAATGGACAATAGTAAAACTTCCGATATAAAAATTAAAGGAAATGACCAATTTTTAAATTGATTAGATTTAAGCTAAATGTAATTAAAATTAAAGCAAACGGAACATTATTAAATTGAATATTATGACAGGTAAATGTAATTAAAGCCAAAGCGAACGATAAATTATTAAATTGAATATATTTAAGCTAAATGTAACTAAAATTAAACTAAACGATAAATTATTAAATGGAATAATATATCAGCTGTATATAATTAAAATTAAAGCAAACGATAAATAATTAAGTTGAATATCATATCAGCTACATATAATTAAAATTAAAAGAAAAGATAAATTATTAATTTGATTATATTTAAGCAAAATGTTATTGAAATTAAGTCAAATGAGAAAAAAAATGAAAAATGATCTGGAACGCCAAAAGTATTCCAACTGAAAAATAACCCCTAAAGTGACTATTAATTATATCAAAGGAAGGTACTATATAGATGTAACGACTTGCTGTCAGAGAAATGTTATTCCGTATGAAATTATTATGTTAGTTTGGTGGATTGAAGAACGTTTACTAAAAATATAAACCTGCGGTGTTACTGTTTAAGGAAATTGTTGAAATAAGAATGAGTGAACTGATAAGGTAAAATTTCTTATTTAAATCATAAATTAGGATTATGAGTTAGGTTAAGATCCTAGAGAGAGGGACATTGAATATTTTACAATGGGAAAGATAAAGTGATCTGTTTTGTTTATACGTGTCTCCTAATGGAGTTTGCTAATTTTTGTCCAATATATTAGATTGAGATATGGCTCAATACCTGGTTAGTAAAATCCACACGTCACAAAATGAAATCTGCTTTTTTATTGCATATTTCGAAATTCAAAACACATACATTATGATATACACAGCCATAAATATTTTAACCACCCATAGCTATATAAATTTACTACATTTTTTTATCTGAAAAATTTGAAAAGATTTTGCACTTTCAAGAAATAATAGACATTATCACTCAATAAAGATCAGTTACAAAATGTTTAACCAGTTAACTTACACTTTAAATAGGCTATATCAAAACAAAGTAATAAACTGAAGCAGAGAACTAATTTCGTCCCTAAATAGGTATTGTAATGAAGAATTCTTATGATCTGGGAATCACAAGGGCTTACCTTCTTCAGGTAAGTAAGGTCATCATTCACCTGATGCACTCTACTGAACACACATTCTCCTTTCCTATGATTTTCAGTGTAATTAATAAACACCGGAAACGCATCATCAGCATCCTTAGAGCTCATTCTCTATTTACAACCTTCCTTTATGTTAAATCAATTTTAATTTTTTTCTACTTTCTTAAACATCTAGATTTCAGTTACACATTGTTTCGCGCAACATAGCCTTTTCTGGCTCTTACACCAGTAAACTTTACCATCACTCACTCACTCTATCACTCTTGATGAATCCAGGTGACTAGTTCCGATTCCAGAGGATTTCTAGTGAAATATATACTTACTGTATATCGCTTCACTATCTCTTGAATTAAAAATGTGTTCCTATGAAAGTCTCTTACATACTTCTTATTATATAGTTTCTCTAATTTATCTATCTATCTATCTATCTATCTATCTATCTATCTATCTATCTATCTATCTATCTATCTATCTATCTATCTATCTATCTATCTATCTATATATCTATCTATCTATCTATCTATCTATCTATCTATCTATCTATCTATCTATCTACATACATACCACAATTCTTTCACATGCCGAGGGTCTCATATGAAACATTATAATTAAATAGACCCAGACGGTAAAAGAACAGTGCATTAGAATTCATCACAAAATGTACTAAATTCTGGTTCTGTTCTAACTATTTTAGAAAAAACAGCCTTAATTTAAGCAACTAATACTATTTGTGTAATATTTTCATATAATAATTAAATAGTTACATCAGCGTACAATGGTTGTGTTAATTGTATTGTTGTGTCTTAAAATAGTAGCATAAAACTTTAAAAATAATTATATTGCGTATAATATTAAATTAAAGATAGATTTTTATAATTAGTTATTATTATCGGAACTATTAACTGAAATATAATTAGATCGTGAAACAATTTGCGTATTTCTCTGATATAAAGGGTGAGAAAATAATAATAGAATAAAAAAAGCTTTCAAAAATAGAAACATAAGATTTTTGTGTTTCTGAATAACTCTTGTTAAGTACTATTAGTAAATTTATTTTGAATTATTTTTTTTACTTAAGCTGATCTCTCTATTATTCTTTGACGAACGTTTTTTTTTTGTTGCAATTATACATTTTAATATCCACTCTTTAATAAAAAGAACAACGCACCAAAAAGGAGTTCTCCGATGGAGACAAAAATTGGCTGATGGGAAAATTATGTACAGAATACAAAAAGCTTATGATTTCAGAAAATTTAAATTATTTATTTCAGAGTTACATAGTTACAAGGTAACGAAGTCAATTAAGTATTGACCCACCTCTAGCCTGAATGTAAGCTGCCACACGACGTGGCATAGAGTGATAAGGCTCCTGCGGTATTTCTTGCCAAAATTGCTCCAATTGTCGGACTAGGTAGATGCAGTCGCCTTCCCATCATACCATCATATCCCAGACATGCTCGATTGGAGAGATTTCTGGCTGTCCAAGGAAGTGTTTGGCAAGCCGTAACACAGTTCATAGCAACGTGTTCCCTATGTGGTTTGGCATTATCTTGCTGAAAAATAAGGCCAGGATATTGCAAAAGGAAAGGTAGCAAAACTGGTCTCAGAATGTCGTCGACGTACTACAGCGCTGTAAGTATGCCTCTAATGACGACCAAAGAGGGACGGCTATGAAGGTTAGCGGCACCTTAGACCACAATTCCTGGTTGAGGACCTGTGCGGCGTGCAATAGTGAAAGCAGGATCAGCACGCTACCCTGGGCGTTTCCAGACACTTCTTTGATGATCGTCAGGGAAAGTAGTTTGAACACAGTCGAAAAGCGGGATTCATCGCTAAACACTATACGTCCCCATTTAACACCATTCCAACCTGATTGACCCAAGCACCACTGTAATCTTATTCGACAGTATGCAGGCGTGAGTGGCAGGTGGCGTTGCGGTCGGTACGAGCGTAGATTTCGCTCTATCAGCCATCTGTGAATGGCCATAGTTGACACTCATGTGCGGATCGTACGTCTGAGGGTTGATAACTATAAATCAGGTGCTGTGACAAATGATCTGACAATCCCTCTGTCCTTTCGATCTGCTGTGGCCCTTGGTCGACCGCTACCATCATGACGCCTAAATCTGCCATTGGCCACCCATTCTTGCCTGCATTTTCTAATTACCGCATTGTGTTCGCATATTGTGCTCGAATCCTGTGGCGAGGTATTTTTCCAGTTGTTGAAAGATATCCTAAATCGCAATGCAGCAGAAAATTTGACCATCAGATTGAGAATCGCTTCTTATATATACCTGCTGAATGCACAGTTCCGAAGCGCTGTAGCCCCCGCTATTCATTTATTGGACTTTAAATTTTAATCACTTGCATGTTTGGTTCAAATACCTTTGTATGCGAAATTTCATCACAATCGAGAAACTCCTTCTTTATGCGTCTTTTTTTATTTTATTTTGTTATAGAGTGTATTTAAATAGTACTTTTTTGTTAAACTTGATTCAACCATTGTGAAAGTATTATGAACAAATGTTATCTAGAATTTTGTTTTGTTTTGTAAGATAAATTAAAAAAATATTTGCTAGATAAATATTCTGAAGTATATTTGTGTTAGTTATAATCATACGGAAAGAGTTATATAATTTTGGCTTCAGTTATAGATGGTATATTTCGTTTCGTAGAAAATAAAATCTTGTAAATTAGCTATCTTTCTCAGAAAATTCTCCATAAATATGTTTTCTTAGAACTTTGAATTACTTTTTAGTTAATAACACTATACGTTGTTGCTTTGTAATAATAAGCCACAACTTAAAACTATAGAGCATTCATTAAAATAGTGAAATAAAATGAATTTTAGATAAATATAGCGAATAATATCATGCATAAGTGTGAATATCATTTAAATAATATATATGTTATTTGCATCTTAGATAACCATAATCTTAAGAATATCCCAGAATACCATTTAATGTTTAAAGTAAATATTTTCCCCAAGATAGCTTTATTCATTGCTTTAATAATATCATTAATTTTTATTTATTTACCATTTTATCTCATTGTATTCCAGACGGATATCATTTAATAAATATTGTACAAAATGATAAAGATATTGCTTGATTCAAAAAAGCATTCCAGACGCGGAACTTAGCGTCCCTTAAACCTTTTCTATAATTACCAATACAGTCATAATGAAGGTTGAGATACGTAAAGTAAAACTACGATTCTCTGTTGCAGCGCAACCTGCCTCCATTCAGTATAATGAGATCATTATTACAGAACTCAGAATAATGATCCAAAGAGTTGCGGAGGAGAGCGCGATCCTGTCTTCTTCTATTAGGAATTTCATAGTACTTTTCTTGGCAATTTGAAGTGCAATTAATAGTCGCAAGCAAGTCGGAAGGCTGAAATTTCGAGAGGCTTGATTACAGCATCAGTGAATGAAAGCATGATAATATATCATTTTTATTTGAGACTTGTAGAGAAGGGATATGTTAACTAAACTCGCGGAATTAATGAGGATTTTATCGACGATGTGAACGAATGTTTACCTTGGAGGAATTCAGATTCGCAATTAATATTTTAAAAACAATTAAACAACGAACGCTGGATGCATTTTAAAATTGTGATTTATGTTTTGATGTGATTTAAAAGATTAATTATAATTATGTTGAATGAATGAAAATGATGTTGGAGGGCGTAATGGCAGAAAGTGAAGTAATGTGTTGTGGATAATAAATGTCGATTTACGTTATATTTTAATCCGTTTTGGAAATCTATTCCTTCATTAATTTGTTTATCATCAAAATTTTCCATGCGTAAAATGTAAAAGGGGATTATTTTAGTTTTTTAGTGCTCATGAACAAAATTAATTTTTGTTGCATTTAATATCAGGCACATATCAAATTCAATTCTGTACATATAAAATTCTTTTCGCTTTTTAATTTCTTTAATAATAGCACTTTCTCCTCAGCTTAAGATCCTTCTCTACCTTTACGACCTATATAACTTATGACTGAGAAACCCGATGTGTATATATATATATATATATATATATATATATATATATATACACATAATGGGTGGTTACACACAAACACACACACATATATATATATATATACACGAGTGTACATATTTGCGTGTATGTATGTGTTTATGATTGTGTATCTGTGTATGCGGAATTTTATTCTTTATTTGCTACATTTAAGTTAGTTATATTTTTTGTTACATTTACGTTAGTTAGTTAGTTTTATTTTTGTTTCTTACAATAGAGTACATATTATGCATTTACCACATGATATACAGCAATATAACGATTAAAATATATCAATGAATTCACACTTTTTATTCAAAAATTTACTGAAATCATTAGTTGAAAAATCAACATATAGGCTGAAGTTTTCATTCGTGCCTAATATTTCTATATTATTGAGGTCAGTGTAAATATTTTTTGAGTCAAAACTTAATAACCATTCTTATCACAAAAACAAAAGATTTAATACCTTACATATTATATTCGTGCAATTTAGAATCATGTAATACAAATTTCTTAATCATAAGAACCAAACATTATTTATCCATTACAATCATTAGTATAATTTACATATTAACTTATTTGATAATGGGTATAATAGATACAGGATGAAATAAGTTAGATTTGAGAAAATTTGATTTTGCTTTGAATAATAGTTTAATTAAGCTTGAATTAGGTATTGCAAGAAGAATAGAAATCAATCATAAGAACTATAAATAAATTATAAACATCATTAGCAATTGTTTTAAAATTAATTTGTAAAACGCTTGAATAGTCCAATATAAAATGGGTTAGACTTAAGAAATGTCGATTTTGTTTCGAATGATGGCTTATGAAAACCTGTTTTTCGGAAGAAAATGTAGAACCTTTTATATTTAACTTCGTGATTATTTTATATATTTTTACATTTCCGTGAAGTAGAATGTAATATTATATTTATACTGTTTTAATAACTACCTTTCAAATACGTAATTCATTGATAAAATAATTTTTTACTTAATCTTTCAAAAGTAAATTTACTAAAAATTGATTCAAAACAATTTTGTGAAATCGGGTATTGCAATTAAGACATTAGATAAAAATGATTTTTGGAAGGGTAGATATTTCATCCAAAATGGGGAATTTTACTTGCGATAGGCTGATTTTGGAAGGTTAACCCTAGAATTCTTATTATCACTTTAGGTAAACTCTTATTTTAGCCCCTACACCCCTCCCCCCTTGGAGACGGAAAAGATTTCGTGTCAGATAGCATGAATAGCAAATCTTTCAAATGTACTCTAAAAGAAAGAAACCACAGAGTATCAGGACTTAACGTAGTTTCATGTTATTTTCTTTTCATCGCTAAGGATGGGGTTAAAATAGGATTCAATTTGCTAAATATTAACTTTCAATTATATTTTTTGTGAAGCATATATAATTTTTTCTGTTATAAGTTTATTTAAAATGTACTTTTAACCTAGTTTTCAAATGCAGAATTCTTTGGAGAAACTTTTGTAGGCTTAGTGAATGTTTATGAATGATACAGAATTATAAAAATGATTTGTAAGAATACAAAACAAAATAACATGGTGAGAGAGAGAGTAAAATGTATTTTATTTAAATACTCATTAATTTTACTCAATGATTTATTGCAATTAACTTACAAAAGGAAAAGTTATTACTGTAAATGTATAACTTTGAAATGTTATTTTAAGCTCAGTTACTCAAAATTCTATTTAACGATAGAACTTGTAAAATAAAAGGATAAATAAATGTTAACAATAAATTATAACGTAAGAAATTTGCTGGGAAAGCTATTTTTCAAAAGAACAGTTTTATTAAATGTTAATATTCTATCAATATTAATACAAGATGTCAATATTTAATACATAGATACTCATAAATATTAACATAAATAATACTAATATCTCTTACTTCTGAACTTTTGTTATAAATATCATTAAAAGTTCTCAGACTTAAATTTCTTTTCTCATATTTGAGTCTGAAATGAACTAAATGTAATCTTGTTTAAAAATTATTTCAATGAAAATAATTAAAATGCGTAAAATTAGATACAAGAAATTTTTTAAGAGAAAATACTTGTTTAAGAGTATTTTTTGAATTAGTATTTTGATGACTATTAATTCTACTAAATTTTGAAACACTCACATTTTATATTTTTTGCTATATCATTATTAAGAATTTAGAAAATTGTTTAACTAATAATTAATGACTTAATTGTAAATGTAACATAAATTATTTTGGCGTCCATTCAAAAGTCCCAAACACTATTTTTTTCCTCAAAAAAGTTGTAAAAAATGCGTTTACAATATAGACATCTAAAATTAAGATGAGAAAAGCTCATATTACCGGAATATAAATATTTTATGCTATATTGTGACGAAAGTTGTTTATGCCTTAGCCGCTTCATTTTCATGATTTAGCGTCTTTTGTTACTATGGAAACGTTCTTTTGTATCCATGGTGACGTTTTCCATATCTAGAGTAATACTGAATCTTAATTAATGCGTTATCATAACGTTTCTTGAAAAATCGATTTCAAAAATGCTATTTTTTTTACCCTTACTGTTTTCTTTTACATGTAATTGTGTTTATATCTGACAAAGTACTTACAAAAACTCATCGTATTGCTATCCTTTTCTCTCGGTAATTATAATTATTTCATACAATTCAATTGTTTACCAACTTATATTTTGCTTGAATAAAAAATTTTGCCTTTGAGTTTTAATAGAATACAATTCTTTTGCATGGTGTTTGAAATGTATATAGAAAGCAAAAATTATTTCTTTAATTTTGATTGTTTATAAGCGTCACACGGAAAATCAAGTCGAGGACTATTGACAATAGATCTCATAATTTTGAATTTCAGTCGGATGATGATACTTGGGATGGCGCCACCCTCTCTAAGCTTTCACATCGCTCCAGTGCGAGAATCTGGGCTCTCGACCATATGCATGAGCCCCGCTACATGGTGAATCTTTAATGACATTAAGGTTCAAACCCACAACATGCCTCAAACAACGCCACCCACAATGTCCACTAGGATATCGCGGCCAGAATAGATCTTTACAGAAAAATGTTTGAAAATTCAAATTTTAACATTTTGCATCCTTAATGAAGTTTTTGTTACGGTACCTCTAAGTTTATTTCATAATACTCAAATTAAATAGCAATTTGAAAGGAATTTTTCAATAGTTCCTTTGATCTGTATGTTTTAAATCTATTTATAATAGCTATTGTTTTTATGTTGATGGGGTTAAAATGCAATTATTAAGAATTTAAAATGAAAAAAAATCTAATTAAATTTAAAAATCTCCCCAAAAAACATCTTCCTCATATCCTTACTACAATATTTTTAAATGATTAAATAAACTTAAATATCTTTCAAACAATCCACTTTTTGCTAATTCCAAACAAGTTACTTTTTGATAATTCACGATTCGCTGTTGTTTCTTCTCTTATATCGATTGCTTATTAACATTGCTCTTAGAAGCAATACGATGTTTCTTGGAGACTGACCTAGTAATTTTAAATTTCAGTCAAATAACGAAGGTGACCTCTGAGCTAGCACTTCCCCTTTCAAACTTCCATACCCCGTAATCGGGAGGACATGAGACCTAGACAGATTTAAACTTGTAAAAGCCTAGTTGAACGGTAGTTCTGTTGTGACAACTGGTCTTGAACCCACGGAAATAACGCCATTTGCGAGCTTGCGACATTGACTACTGGACTACCACGGTCATGTTGTTTTTTCTCGCCATTCGACTTCAGCTTTTTTTTTTGAAACAGAAGATAAAGGGGATAAAATAAAAAGTGTAATTATTAAACAATTTGAATGAAAATAATCGCAATAAATTTTAAAAAGCAGAATTTATTGTTCTAATATCTTTATTACAGTATTAAATAAGTATTTACTGTACTGTTTCCTTAAAAATCTTTCAGATTCCTCGTAAGAGCTCCCTTGTTATATTTTCAATACTTAATTGTTCTTTCTCGTCAGTTAGACGTCAGTCCTATTTTGTTACCTTAGGCAAAATATCATTTGATAAATGAAATTTTTAAACAATTTAAATGGAAAACATTGCGATTATTTTGAAAAAGTTGAATTTGTCTTTCCTGTATCCTCAATACAGTATTCTCTAAGCGATTGGCTATACCTAAAAAATCCTTCAAGTAGTCTATGAAAAAACTACCTTGGATTTTTTTTTTCATGATAAATCTCAATAGCTCTTTCTTGTCATTCAATACCATCCCTTCTTCTAGTTTTTTTTCCCTAACACCCTGTTACAAAAGCGGATACACTATTATACTTCCAGATTACACCAAACGAATCCATTTCTTTCGTTTTCTACAACAGCGTGATTGGATTATGCATGTAAATTTAATTACACGATCGCGTGTTGTTCGGGCGTTATAAAAACAAAAGGAATGAAACAGAAGTAAGCAAAAAGGAAGGTGTAGTAGAAAGTGTTAAAGAAACCATTCGTTTCTATATTCCACAGGGACGCATAAGGGAAGCGAAAAAACATTGAAATGAATTGCTTTCGTTGCCGAAGCTTTCAATCTCAGCGGCCTTTCACTAAAATTGAATCGACACACGTTTCTCGTATTAAGCGCCTTCTGTTGCCACACCCAGATTTGAAATAGATGAAAAGAAATGGTATGAGAGAAAGGCTCATCTCTCTCTTCATTGTTTTGTTGATGTTTTTTTTTTTTTTTTTTTTCATTTTGAAATGCCAGCAGAGAACGAGAGAAAGCAATGATTGAAAGGTAATGCTGGAGTTTATGGGAGTTTTAAATCACTCCTGTGTTGACTAACTTTCATAGTTCTCTTTTGTACAAACAGATAATGTTTCGAAATTTCAAAGAAAATGGTGCAAAACTATGCGAAGGAAGATATTTGAAATTTCCAGTCAGACACTTTTCGATAACAATAAATGCCGTAAGGCTTCCATTTACCAGCCATTTTGATTTCGGAATCCTAAAGTTAATCCTATGAAATTTTCAGAACCGTTCCCTAATTTTTAATATTTAATCTATTAGAATGCAATAAAGAACATCTGAGAAAACAAAAATGATGATGAATTCTCCGATTTTTTCCTCAGAATTTTGAAAATATTTTAGAATATTTTTCCAACTCTGGAAAATTCATTGATGAATCATTAAAATAGTAATAAAACTATTTTTAAAAATCGGAAAAAAATGTAATGCCCCAAAACGTTCATTATTTTTTGCTCTTCTTGATACCCCTTTTTTGCATTCAAACAGATAAAATAGTAAGGATTTGAGGGCAGTAATAGGAAATCCACAGGATTAGCATTAAGTTCACGAAATCAAACTGGCCGGTAGACGGGAGCCTTAAATGTAATTAATGAATTACGAAAAGTTTTGTTCTCCAGCAATATGTTGCTTGATTATGTTGATTTGTCTTACAACCCTTTATTTTTATATTCTCATTCTTATTATCGAATCATCTTTAAATTATTCATCATAAATGAATAATTTTCATGGAAAAAAACAAGTAACACAAATCATCTGTTTTACAGGAGAAAAGGTTTTATTTAAATAAGAAAATATTTTCTAAAAGATCGTTGCAGTTATTTAGTGGCCGTAATATTGCGGTGCCTGATATCACCAATACATTGTCTATGCGAACTAGTGATATGGTTTCCTGCATTCAACATTCTTTAGAAAACCTCGTCCTCTGGATTACAACGACAACGTTTTAGTAACGTCCTCCAACCATAATATTATGGCCACCAGATAATAGCTCCACTTTCCTAAGAATCCATAGCTTAACTGATGATATTTTAATAGAATTGTTTGTCGACATAAGATAAAATTGAAAAATGTATCCGAAATGTTAAAAAGCTGATTTGTTAGGTTGTAAAATGGTAAAGTATTTTGAAATATGAATCAGAGAAAAAACAATTTCTTTTTTATTCAGCATAACTGCTCTGTTAAAAGAAATAAGGTATAAAAATATTTACCGAATGAAAAAGTATTTACCATACAACATCAACATTCAAATATTTTAAGGAAGAAAATGATTAAATTTATTATTACAGTTCCAAAAATATACATCATAAGAATGATTTAACTTATCAGTATGTTGACGATTGTTACATCAAAATCAGAACTAACAAGAATACCAAGCGTGGGATCACCATTTGTAAACCTGGTGTATTCAAGATGTATTCGTACATCATAAGAAGTAATAACATGGAACTCTGATAAAAATATTAATCATACAACACTCAAGGCGCTTGTATATAGATAACTTTAAGGATTTGTACGAAGAGACACATGTTTCACAGCTCCAAATATCGTGATTTTATTACATGTATTAAATAATTTATGGTCAGAAATATACAAGAAGTTAATAAAAAAAGTTTAGGAAAAAATAACTTAGTTAAATTTATATATATATGAACTATAAAATTCTGTTGAAAAATATATAAATTAAATACTCCACAAACCTGGATTTAAAATGGAAGATACAGTTCTAAAGGAAATATTAAGTATTTTCATAATGATGAAATAGATTTTTAAACTTGAACGTAAAGTTAAGCTACTTATGAGTTTAAAATATTTTCTATAAATTTTTTTGAAAGTAAATGGTTGCTTAAATTTTTCGTCTAGTAAGGCGTAATTTTATGAATTAACGTGGATGAAATAATTCACTTACATAATTTCATGATACAAAATAATTTGAATAATATCAATTAAACTCTTCATAACGGAAAACTTAAAAAAAAAAAAAAAAAAAAAAAACACAATAATGAGACTTGATAATATTATTATTTTGAGGATTTCATATTTACATTTAATAATTATAGTTTCGATGTTCACTAGAGAAAAATAAACAATTTTAACTCATTAAACACAGATTTTTCTTTCTAAAAAGTTGTTTATCAGATTTCAGTTACATTTACATTAGTATGATTCCATCAGTCATATTTTTTGATAATATTTTTTCTAGAAAACTTTTTTTATATTTTCTGTTTTGTTCAGTATGGTCTCTAGAAGGAGTTTAGTTTTTGTTAACATCGCACTAGAAGCAACACGAGGGCTATTGGCGACGGTCCTCGTAATTTTGAACCACGGTCAAGTGACGAGGACGACACCTGAGCTGGCACCCCCCTCTCCTAACATCCACAACACACCTACGGTAGGATTTTGGGCCCCGAACAGATTTAACGTGCATCAGCCCCCGCTACACGGCGGGTCTTTGGGGGCCAAGGATCAAACCCGAGACTAAACGAAAACCGCTAGTCCACGACCTTGACCACTAGGCTACCGCGGCCCCTATCTCTAGAAGGAAGACTGTTATTCAAGATGTGTTTTTTTTTTCTATTAGACAAGGTTTACTCGTTAATTATTTCGCTAAAATATTTACTGAAAACAAAATATTTATATTACAAGACACATGAATCAGCTGCTTTTTTTTAAAAACATTCTTTTCATTTTACTAAGCATTTAAGCATTTTGCTTTTTTACATGTAAACATATAAAAAACAAAAAATATTGTTCTTTTAACTGTGTATTTTATATTTAGACTGCAACTTTAAGAAATAATTTTTTGTATTAAATTAAGCTTATTTTATTTAAAAACAGTTACAAAAGTAAATAGGGAGACTGGAAAGTACTATGAATGCGCAGTTAAAAAAGCTTTTCTTTTACATCAATGCATTTCAAAATAGGTAAAGCAGAAATATACTATCATAATCAAAACAAGTACACTAAATTAAGTCTAAAAATAGTGATAACTCTACTATTTTTATTTTGAGGCTTACTCTGGAAGCTTAAATTTTTACTTATCATTGTATTCAATATTGGCTCGTGAAAGATCTACGTAAAGTTGTTGTTTTCATGAGAATTGAATTTCCTATGTATGCTTTAAATAAATGTCAAAGAATCGTGCAAACAAAACAAACCTGTCTGTTTTTCCTCTTTAGAAGATTTTATGAAACCGTATTTTGAATTTTATTTTATATTCAAAATACAGTATACTTCTTTAATCAGACACTTTATTAATCTGGTCTGCCAGTGGTCCGGCATTTCCTTACCGGCTGATAAATCAAAAAAAAAAAAAAAAAAAAAAAAAAAAAAAAATTCGGGATATCAACACAAAATAATACATTTTTGTAGAGTTAATTATTTCGCACGTTTGATACTTTATTTGCGTTTATATTACATTTTGTGCAACGATGCATGGATTTTTCTGTTTAATAGAGTAATTATTAGGGATTTTTTTTCTCTCCATTAATCATGCGGAGCTTTGGTCCAATATCTGTCATATTACAGAGAGAGAGAGAGAGAGAGTGCTGTGTGTTAATAAAGTTGTAATTAAAACATAAATATAAAAATATAATGTTGACAAGAATAGTAAAATGCTACTAAAATATTCTCAATCTTGTGATTATTTGAAGCATAATCTTGAAAAAATAGCGAGCAAATCAAAATGATCTTAAAGTGGATATACCTCATTACGTGTGAATTTAGACTATGCTTTTGTTAAAAGGTTTTTGATTACTCACGTTGTATGTCTGGATCAAAACCTTAAAATATTTTTTCTTCACCTTTTAAAGCACTCAATAGAGCTGAAATTTTCTATACGTGATTATTTTGGATGAGAATACAATAATTTAATTATAATTTATAAAAATTAATTGACTAAAATTAATTATTCAAAGAATTAATTGAAAGTTAGGTTTCAGATTTTTAGGTTTAGGTTTAATTGAAAGTTAGGTTAGGTTTTTGTCCGTCGTCAAAATGAAGGAATTATTGCTTAAGCTCGTTTTTGTTAACTGATGACATCTCTGTAAATCCATCTTTTCCTTAAAACGATAATCTTTGCATGAAGTATCAACTCACGTTCGTAACATTGTCCACCAACTTCAAGATAGGCGAATGTTACTGAAAACGAATGCTGCTCACAGGCGAATGTTAATTAAAATTTTAGGTATAAAAAATTATTTTACTTTAAGTGTAAAGTTTGAAAAACGAACCCATGTTTAAAAACTCACTTTTTACCAATGTTATTACCTTTTGTCTTTATTATAATCCTGTTTTATCTCCTAATATTAGCTTTATTGTCTTGTTTTACTTGATTTATGTTTTGTATTTTTCATGAAGTTTATTTTGAAACCATTTTCTTCAATTTTCTTTCCATTTGTACTAGCAGTTAGAAATAATGGGTAAAATGGGTAAGCAAAATTTTGAATACATTATAACCAAATTCTTTTTATTTTATTTACTCAAATTTAATTATTGCGAAGAGGAAATAGTGCTAGAAAAATACTAGGATGTTAAAAAGAATTGTTTATTTTATGTTAAAAGAATTAATGTGCTTAGCCAATCAGTGTATTATTTGTAAATTAAACAAATGACTGCAAAATAAGAAATAACATATGAATAGGTTTCTTATTTGTTTTAGTACCATTTCACAAGCAACAGCACCAAGTCGGTCCCTTGTCTCAGTAGCACCATTTGTCTACAAAAATAAGTACTTTTTGTACAACTAAAAATATTCTCAAATAAAAATCCAAAAGTACCTTCTTGCTCTATTTGGGGGATAAATAAGTTATAATTTTTTTTCCGGAGCAAACAAAATCTGAGTTCTCAATCAATTTCTTTGAAACTCAAAAGGAACATATTTTACAAAAACATTTTTCATAAATCTATTAACTAGGTCCAACGGAAAAGAATGTATGTAATTAATCGAACATTTTTTGGTCCATTTCATTCTACCTGAAACTCATACTAAGAAAGGAGCACTGCACAGCTATTTTCTTTCCAGAAATTCATGCACAGTTAATTTCAGTCCTCTTTTCGCCATTTAAATGTTCGAGAAATAGTTAATTTAAAATAATCGACGAAGTTCTGAATCTGATGTTTTTTAACTCCATTCTCTTTATGCTAAGTAACCCAAATGATTGACGTTCAACTTTTACCGCTTATTGCTAACGAATCGTAAAATTGGCGATCAATCAAACATCCATTTAGGCGTGTCATTTCAAGTCGATATACACGTTAAATTGACATATATTAATAATCTAAGGTTAGGGTGAAAAGCTATTTATAATGGGTGAAATAATTTTGCTATTCATCTTTAAAGCATAAGTCTACGAAATGTGTCAAATTATTGAAATTCATTCTCGTGATTTCCTTGCAAGAATTTATTTTTCTTTAATAGTTAAAATTTTTCGTGATTTCTGGATAATGTCTCAAAATGGTCAAAACAGTTCATTTTGGGGAAAAGTGTACATCTTAAATGTTATTTGTTGAATTCTATGTAATAATAAGTATTTGATTAATACCATAAGATATCCATCGGATAAGGTAATAGACAACAAAACGCCAAATGAAGCATCGTTAAACGGGGTCAATTTAACACATAGTCCATGAGAAATACAAGTATGCGATAGAAAATCTTAAAAATGCACTCTAAATTCAAGTTATTTACATGTTAATTTGCATTATATAATATATATTACTGTTTGAAATGAAAAAGTCCTGTCTCTTCTTACCTTAATATAAGAATTAGTTGAGTTTTTTTTATTAGCAAACAGTTTTTATAAACTCACATATTATTCACTTTGATCTAGATGAATAAAATTATCGACTATTCGGTTTACCTAATTTACTCAGTAAATACGTGTAAATGCGTTTACTTGGAACATTGGCAACAGACATCGTAATTTTGAACCTCGGTCAAGTAACGAGGATGACACATGAGCTGGCACTTCCATCTCCAAATTTCTACATACGTCTATGGGAGGACATGAGACCTCTATAGATAAAACTTTGCACACGAAATCTCTTGCGGCACAGGGCTCGAGCAGACGTCTGGTCTGTAACAACAACGATCGCTCGTTCGCGACCATAACCATTTCGCTACCACTTTCTATTGAAGCTGAAGATTAAATTTAAATATTTACTATGAACTATTTTCCTTGTAAAAAGAAAGTTTTGTAATACCAACCAATATTCTTTAATTTTTAATAATTAATGTACTGTAATATTTTTTATCAATTGTATTGTTTCTCTGCGTATATATTTAAATGCTGTTTAACTCAGTGTTCCTGAGTCAATCTATATTTGATCATTAACAGATTTTTTCCCCTTTTAAATTTAAGTTGAAAACGACAATAAGAGATTCTTCGCCTTATTTAAATTCATAATCTAATCAATAATGATAGCTTCTTTTCATATTTAAATTTTTAACAATATCATCAATATAACAATTTCTTCTCCCTACTTAAATTAATAAGTTAATAGATTATATAAGCTTTTCCTCTTTAATATTAAAATGAAGGTAGTTCAATAAGTCATTAGAAAACCCTGGAAATAGCACTCGCATGAAAGAAAATGGTTTGTTTTTAATACGCCTCTTGACTCATTAGACCGCTGTCTAAGTCTCAGATATTTTCATCATATACTATTATTTTTTGTCGATTTAAGCAAGAAACTTGTTTACTTAAAAAATTGGAAAAAAATTTAGTTTCGAGTTGTGGTTAAACACATATACTTAAGTGGATTAACATCGGTAGTGATCAAAACTGAGTTGGATGAAGTTTATTGTACACCTGCTGCTGTGTTTGCACCTGTTTACAATTGGGTAAGGGAATTTAAATGCGGCAGTACATCCATAAAAGATGAACGTCGTTCCAGATATCCAGTAAAAGTGACTACTACAAAATCCAATTTTGAACGATTAATGAATCAAATAGCGCGAAATAGTTGAGGCCCCTGGCATATTGCAAGGTACAGTGTTTTCAATTTTGCACGAAAAACTGAGTGTTAAAATTTTTTGGCGAGATGGGTGCCGCGTTTATATTCTGTGATAAATAAGCGCAATAGGGGGGGGGGGGGAAACTGAGAATAATTTGTAGCTTTTTCGTCGCAATCTGGACGAGTTTCTGCGTCGATACTTAATTATGTACAAAACGTAGATACGCTAATATTCTCCGGAAACAAAGGGACAGTCAAAACAGTGAGGTTTAGTAGGCAAATGGGTTCCGAAGAAAGCAAAGATGATGAAATTGGCTGGCAAAGAGATAGTTACGGTTTTTAGGAATGTTTATGGAATCCTCAACAACGATCAATTGGGAAAAGAGAAAACAGTAACCGGAGAATATTATGTATCGCTCAGTGAAGAAATCAAGATAAAGATCCTCATTTGAAAAAAAAAAAGATCCTCATTTTAAAAAAAAAAAAAAAAAAAACCCAATAAAAAAAAAAAAAAGATC
This sequence comes from Nephila pilipes, assembly GCA_019974015.1. Lineage (NCBI taxonomy): Eukaryota > Metazoa > Arthropoda > Arachnida > Araneae > Nephilidae > Nephila > Nephila pilipes. The sequence continues at coordinate 1,265,166 of BMAW01013654.1, forward strand.
CTCATTTTAAAAAAAAAAAAAAGATCCTCTTCCATCAAGGCAATGTACAGGAGCACACTTGAGCAGTTTTAATGGCCAAAATCACAGAATAAAAGTTCGAATTGTTACGAAATTCACTGTATTTGTATTCCTGTACTTCTTTTTAACTTCCAATCTGAAAACTGGCTGGGTTGACAAAGGTCATCACCCAACATGTGCCTATTTTGAGGTCCTTCCGACCTTTTTAAATAGCTTTAAAAGTTGGAGACACACTAGTAATAGTGGATAGAGCTAAATGGAGATATGTGGAAAAAATCTATTGAAAATAATTTGTTTTGCTATCTTATTCTGGGGATTTGTTGAACGACCTTAGTATCAGTAAGAATTCGTCCATAGTCATATCAGTCATTACTAATTTTCATCAAGAACAACGTGTATTATTATAGACGAATCCACATATTTTATTATAAATATCCATCGGATAAATATGCACCATGCATAAAATATATGCTTTTGAATTTAAGAAAATCTTAAAATCCATTCGTGTTGTGATTAATGAATAAAAACTAAGGATTATCATTATTATTAACGCGTAATTTGTTTTACTAAGGCGCTAATCTAATTTAAAATTTTAATCTTGTAGTGACATTATGTTTTATGACGAGTATAAATTTTTAATTGGAATAGTCAAGTATTCGAGGAGTAAATAATATTCACTGAATACAGAAATCTTATAAACTTATTTACAATTATTATATTTACAATTATTATATTTACAATTAAAATTTTTTAAAACTTATTTACAATTATTATTTTTATAAACATACTAACAATAAGGTCTCAGTTTGAAGTAGCTGTTGTAATATAAACCTTAATTGAATAAAAAAATATTATGTAATTGAATTCAAAATGCATGTAAAAGTTTTAAACATGTGCTTTAAGATTATACTATGTTCTGAAATTAAACATTCTTCCTAACTTAAAAAAGAATTATAGCTATTAAAGATATAATTAATTATTATATTTAGTTACTGCACAAACAAATTATTAATTTTTATATCTTCGGTTTATATTTTCGTAATATAAACCGAAAGAACACTCAATGAATTTGACTTCAAAAATAATATTAGTTATGTTCCTTTAGAAATATGCAAAGAAATAATATGAAATAATAGTAACATAGAATTTTTAGTTAAAAACATTAGACTATCAACAATTTCTTATCGTATAATTTGATATGAATTTTCGATATATAAATAGAATATAACACGAAAAAATTTCTGTAAGCTTCTAAAACATACAGTATTCGTTTCAGAAGTACTGCGCACAAATAAGTGTCTGTGTGTTTTGTACAATTGATGAAAACGTTACGCATATTTTATTTTTGAAACATATTTATATTTCATACGTTTCTGTAAAACTATAAAGGAATATTTTAAAACTGGAAAAAAAGAGCTTAATTCTTATTCTATTTTCATAAATAAAAGTAAAGACACATCAAAACATCTTCTTAAACGTATTAAAATGCCATAAAACATTTTGAGAAAGATATCTTATATTTCTTTAGTGTCATTTTTTATCTGTATTATTTTTACTCTACTATTGATAGAAAACGTAATGTTAAACTACATTTGGAAAGTCTTGTAGCACAAAAGAAACAAAATATTAAGGCTGAAGAGGATTTTTTCGATAAAGAATTGTCAGATTAAATTCTCAAACTTTTTAATGTATTATCCAACATTTTTGATAGAGAGGGATAAAATTACAAAAGGTATTCTTGTCTAGGATTATAATTTTAAAGCATATTGTGATTAGAATTGTTTATTAACGCCGCACTGAAAAGTAATTATGAACCTCGATGGACCTCGTAATTTTGAACCTCGATGGACCTCGTAATTTTGAACCTCGGTCAAGTGACGAAGACGACACCTGAGCTAACACCTTTCTATTCAAACTTTTGCACTATACAATTGGGTGGACTTGGGACTTCGGCAGATTTGCTCCTGCTCCGCTACACGTCGGGTCTTTATTAGCACCAAGGATAGAACCTACCACCCTGCGACCATGGCTATTAGACTACCGTGGCCAAAGAAACCACATTGAACTTAACATCAAAAATATTAAATATATTTTGTCAATCAAATACACTAATGTGTTATCAAATAGATTTTTCTTTATTTGCTCCCAAGCAGAAAGTATTTACTCACAAATGTATAATGTACTTGGGCACAAATTTAGAAAGTATTTACTCACAGATGTTGAAAGTAGGTATATACTAGTTTAGTGAAAAAAAATTCATATAATCTCAAATATCCCGAAAAAAAAAACTTGTACCTGTCATTTGAGGAAAGTAAAAAAAAATCTATTAAGTCAAAAGAAAAAAAAATTAAGAATGCTACTTTGACGGAACAGCCATCGATCCTCTCTTATCCTTTAAAGACTTAATAACGTAATTTTTCCCTCTTTTGAAAAAGTGGCCTTTCTTTGTGTCTCTCCATCTTATTCTCAGTTACACAATAGCCATTTTGTTAGCAAACATTTCAAACTCACGAAAGCAAATAATATGCGTCACAATACTTTATTAACCCTAAAAGATCTCAGTTTTGTTATTGTCGTCCCAACCTAACTGCGAACAAAGGCGAGGTGAACATTCACGTGTCAATATAAACGGAATACATTGTTGTCCCTTTAGTAGAAACGTTCCATGTTGTTGCTTTACCAATAATTCTAACGACTCTCTTTTACCTGTTTGGCTTTGTTCCAGGCATTTATAGAAATGTTCCCTTTCGAAGTTCTTCCATAGTTTTCCTGTCGATAGAACTATTGATGAAGCCCTTTTTTTCGTATTTTTGAAGGAGATATTGGCAAACGAATAAGTTCCATTGTTAAGGAGCCCCGTCACTGAGAGGTAGGGCGGATATTTGTTAATATGTTATGCAAGAATGGAAATTCAAGTACAGACTATAATAATCGATAACCGGAAAGGAAACGTCGTATTAACGTTTTCTGACTTATTTATTTTTATCCCGAGCTATTTTTATTCATGAATTCTGCACATTTGTAGAGAATTCTATAGAATTCTTTTATCAGGCTCGCGTGAACAAGGCGGGTTGTTTATTGGGTAAAAACAAGTAAATAAAATATAATCTATTTCATATGAGGTGAGTTGTAAGAGTATAACTTTTTGGGAACAAATAATTGGCTATTATTAACTTTTAAATTAAGTTATATGAGGTTAATTGTTATTAGTTTATGATATTAGTTAATTGGTTTTTCGAAAAATAAATAAAATGAAATTTTCCTTTAAGTGAATTGTTTAGATTTCAACGTACTTTTAAAAAAAGAATGGGATGTTTTGGGTTAAAATATAGAAAAGGGTGCATGTATGCAATTTTAGCAATTTTTGGCGATGTTTAGAAATAATTGCTAATAATAAGAGTTTCCATGAACGCTAATATCAAAAAAAGTGAAGGAAAAAGAAAGTTTAAGTAAAAATGTTTCAAAATAAAAAACCGCTAAGCATTCGAGCTTTAAATCGATGATGCATTTATTTCATGATGTTTAGTTCAATACAAAGCATTTACCCAGAATACATTTTGTATTATATTGTATCAAATTTGTTTAATATAAAAGCCATAAATAATAATGCTCCGACATTTTGAAAGTCGCAGAATATAAACAATACTTTCTCGTACTTTTTTATTGTTGTTGAACAGTTTAAAGCAGTATAAGTATAACTAATATTCAATAAAACATTATAAAATCTGTATATAAACTAGAGGCTTTGAGAAATTCTCTTTAATTGTAATAAAGTTTATTCGTGGTTGTTGCTTATTCAAATTATTAAGTCGTATTATTGTTGGGAATAACCAAATCTCAATTAAGTAATAATGTAGCGAAGCAAAATTGAAATCACTTTGATCAGATTTTTCCTACTCAAAATAAGTTTTATTTTTATTTTAATTTATTTCAAAATAAAATTAAAATAATTTTAAAAAAATTATAATTTAATTTAAAACATAATTTTTTTTAAATATGATTTCCTACTAGTATGATGAAAAATTAATTAAACGACTGTATTTATACTAAGTTCTCTTACCCATATATATTTGGATAAAATTTTCTAGAATATTAGAAAATGTCATAAATATTCATCAAGTCACTTAATTAAGCAGACACATACTCCAAAAATGACCAAATCTTAATACAACTCTTTAATTACTTTATTTAAGTTGTATAATTTATATTTATAAATATATGCACAAGACTTCAAGCTCTAACTGCATTGTCTTAGTGAAATTACTTAAAAATTCTTCAACAGAGGGTCAAATAATTTCACTGATTTTAAAGATATTAAACTTTTCTTACTTCAGTTATTAATTTTTTATTTATCACGATGGTTATCCATTGAAAACGAAAATGCATTTTTAGTAATATGTATATAAGTTTTGAAATGTTTTCTGTTTTTTTCTTGAATATAATGTTTGATAATTGTGTAGATAGAATAATGATTTAGATAAATAACTATTTCTTAAAAAAATTAGCTTAGTTAACTATATGCAGCATTTTTTACTGTTTTTCGAAGTATCTGACAGAGACACCCAGCAGAACTTTAAATAATACTAGTACAACTAAATACATAATGGAATTATGATAAGGAATTGAGAAAAGAATTGGTAGAAAATGTTAAAATTTTTTAAAATAGTAGGCAAGATTTTGAAATATTTTGAAAAATATTAAATATCTAAATAACCGTTTCCTTCAAAATGATTTACCCCTGAAATGTGTATTTCATGTATATTCATATATAAGAAACATAAATTTTTTTTATAAGTATCTAATTTTAAAAATAATTGCTAGAAGGATGCAGTATTTCCCTAATGTTACAAAGTCACAAACGGCTTACAAGCAGTATTTTAACATTCTCTGTTTTATATTATAATGTGTTTCCAGTAAAAAAAATATCAGAAAAAATATGAATTTCTCATATTTTATATTGATGTAGCTCTACCAAAGTATAAAAAAGTATATTCTTTACTTTCTTTCGTTAAGATTAAGAGAAAATTCTGCTTCATCGTTCACTTTAATCTAAAGTTAAATTTACAAACCTCTAATATTAACACACATTCTCCTCGATTTTCTAAATTCATGGGCAAGTAACAGGCCGAAGCAGCACATTTAACAGAATGTCGACAGGAGATTAAAGGTCCCAAGACTTATGTGCACTAAAATATTCCTCCAACCCATTCTGCTTGACTTAAAATCTGCTTGATTTGCGATCCTTCCCACTTACGATCAAAAGTACATAAATAAATAAAAATAGCAGAAAAGAAATATAAAATCATTCGTTATACTTGCATTATTGCGAGATGTATAAAGAAAAAAAATAATTATATATTTAAACGAAGCATATTATATATTCCTCAAAAAAAAAAGTTTCAACAGAAGAACATTAGGTAGTGTGAATATTAAAAAAAAAGTTTTCAATATCACTTTTATTGCCCAAGCAAATTTTTATATATAAATGCATATAAACGGAATTTCATTTATTTACTGTTATTACATTAAGTAATTTTAGGTAGTATTTTTACTGTACATAAAACTGAGGAAATTTTATATATTTTACCCTTTATGTTTTATAATTATACGCACATAGATTACTTTTCTTGTGTTTTGTATAAATTTATATAACTATGTTGAATGAAAATAGTGTAGAATAAAGTAAATCCGACTTTAGACCTTGCGTTCTCTTTAATTTACCCTTATTAATTATTTATGATCAATTAGATATCCATTAATAGAATCATCACACAAATTCTATTTTGCCACTGATCTAGATTTACAAATTCTAGCTTAGTAATATCTCTAGAAAATTTCCCATTAAATCTCTCTCTGCAATCTTTTCACCGACCCGGATTAGAAAACACGAAACTGCCAATGGGAGGGAGAGGGATCTAACTAAAAGAAATTTAATTTTCTTTCCAAGAAATCCAAAAGGTCCATCAGCGAGTTCGTGATTGATGTCGAATCATTTGACTAACGCTGACATCTGTAATCATTAAGCTGCTGTGAGCTCGCTAAATAAAATAACATCAAGCACAGCTTCTATATCCCTTATGATAAACAGCAGTAATGTATCAGGGAAAAATCTGCTATTTACTTCTATATTTTTATTTCCCCCAGGAGCAGGAAGGAAACCATAAGTCCTTCAGCAATTTATCTTGAACTCCTCCGGAAACTTGCTGGAGTTTACCGGCAATAATTTGCGACCTGCCATTCCGTAATCAGTGTTGATGGACGACTTGCGAATGTGGATTTATAAATCCAAACATCCTGTCTGCGTGGTTCAATTGGAGCAAAACCAGATTAAGGGAGTGGGTGTAGGTCAGGAGCTCTACTTTTTGGCTTCATCGCCTTTCAAAATGAAGACGTGGCCGTAGTCGTATATCCTGGACCTGACCGCTTGGTGGTGCTTTGCAGGGATAAAAAGATAAAAGGAGGTGTGGGTTATTGACTTGCGGGGAAAAACAAGCTGCATTGTTTGAAAAGTTGATTCGAGAAACAAAACAAGACCAAATATAATATGAAAAGAAAAAAAGGCATATTTTAAAGTTATCTTTATCTAGTTTTTTTTAAATGAAATGAATTTTGGAAATGTTTTTTTCAAGTAATTAAACTGTTCAAAATCAATAGATTTTGAGTTTATTGTTTTTATAGAAAAACAGTGTGTTGGATGTATTAGCTATTTAGGTTTGAAATTATTATTTTTTTTTTACTTAGCATAATGTGTTTCATGTTTTATTTCTTATATTTTAATGAAAAGCTTTAAAATGGATATATTAAAAAGAAAAATTACATATTTATTGAATATTAGTATTTTTTAAAGAGACACTGCGAAAAAAAAATGTTTCTGCGATTTATACGAGTAAGTTGTGAGCGCGGTAGTCTAGTGGCCATGGTTGCGGACTCGCGGCTTACGGTTTGCGTCAAATCTTGATGCCACTAAAGACCCACCGCGTAACTGATGAACGTTAAATCTGTCGAGGACCAAAATCCTCCCACTGGCGTGGTGTAGAAATTGTCCATCTGAATTAATATTAACAGAGCGTGACTCGATGACTTTTTCGAAAAAATTGTTATGCAAGATTAAATAGAAAAAAGAATAAGAGTTAGCAATCGTCATTAATTATTGTGAAGTAAAACACTTGTGTGCTACAATTAAGGTATACTTCATATTTCCATTAAAAAAAATTGTACTTTACTAATACTTACCAGGTAAGCAAGTTTTTATATTTTCTAAGCTCATTCGAATTTAGTTTTCATTTAAATTTTTCTCTCTTAAGAGAATAACATCGATAAGCTATTATTTATAATGTTGCTTATTAGTATTTTACGGTAAAAATGGAGAGACCTTTTTAACTTTTGCAATTCTCAATACAGCTAGTATATCCGATATCATTGTTAACGATTCACTAAATGGAGTAAATTACAGAGTCAATTAATTCTGATGACATTTCAAAAAGTATCTTATGTAAGGAAAGAGAAATAGGGAGAGGCCCTGTAGTATTCTTCACTGATTGTGTAGAATACTTCATTAATTAATAATTACAAAGAGGGCTCAAAATGTAACTCGTATTGGGAATGGGAAATTGAGGATGGGCAGCTAAGAGTACTACATTAATTAATTAATTGATTGAGGGGATGGTTCAAAAAGTACCTTGCATTAGGAATGGGAAATGTCGATGAGCAACTCACTACAGTATTTTTCACTGTTCGCTTTTTTTCCTAAGAAGTTTATGAGCATGGCGCCCTTCGCACAAATCCCAAATACTTTGCAATACTTTTCCAGCCGATTAGATTACATTCATATGTTGCGCAGCAGATTCTCCGGTAACAATTCATTGTTTCTATTGTTGCTTGTTTTCCGATGTGTACAATGAATCTAAGTGCCATCGACGGTGACAACTGCACGCAAAATTGGAGACAACTGAACGTGGCTGCAATGAAATTTTGATTGGGTAGTATAGGGCTCTCAAAGCAAAATCGATCTATGAATCAGAGTGGATTTTGTTCTGGCTTTTAACAGATGACAGCTTTCAATGGTAACTCCAATTTGCCTCAACAATACCCCATTTGGTCGAAAACAGTTATTTTTGAGCTACTTTTATTAGGTATGCATTTCATTATTCTTAATTTTGAGGAATAATTGCATGAGTGCTTATTTTGCTTGTAAATTATCTAACATTTTTTTTTATTGTAAGACCAGAACTGTGACCAAATAATTTCAAGAAAATTACTATTTTTGTCGAAAATAATTATCTTTCCTCAAAATATTAAAATATATATTCATATTCATTACAAATAATATGTACAACATATAAATCCATAAGCTGAATTCTCAATTTTTTTTTCATCATCCAACAAATAATAAGGCTGCATTTGCAAAGTAAAATTGATTCCATTTTGCCAAGCATCCATGGTCTTTCCTGCAAAACAAATTGACTTCTCGCATTTTCTACTTAACTTCTAAATATACCAACACGACATCGACTCATCGAATCCGTGTCCCTATTCACAGCGGCAGAATCTAAGACCACAGTTACAAAATTACGTCAATCCCATCTCTATCAAATTGAAGCCAAATGATTTTCGCCGAATCAAAGAAGATCGCCAAAATGCTAATTAAAAGCCACGCGATCGGCCAACACTCCGGGGAAATAATTTCTTAGCGTTCAGTGATTAGTCGATTTCGAACTCTTTCTTCCCCCTTTTTTGAAAAATCCGTTGCTTCCATATTCCCGTGCGAAGTGGAACTATCGGGTATTAGTTTAAGGTTTTAAAAGAGATATTCGGGTTTTCCATTCTGGAGAATTTTAATTTGGAATTCCTGCACCGGAAATAATTTATCCGCCAAGAGTTTTGTCGAGTAATTGGTTTTGAAATGCATTAAAATGTTGAATGAGATGAGAGAAATGATTAAACAAGTCCCAAAGAGAATGAATTTAACTTTCGCATTACATATCGTGTATGTGTGATTGCTCCGGGCGAAAAGCAGGGATTCTTTCTTTTTTCCATCCGATGAAAATAATCTTTAAAACAGTATCACATATTTAAATTGCATTTTTCTCGACGAGTACTTCGGCTTTTGAAAAGTGATGATATTTTCGCAGAGGTGACATTGGCTATTAGCCTTAATTTACGATTGCTGTCCTTAAAAGCATTTTTTTCCAGTTACTTTTAATGGAGTAGTAAGGGAGAGTGTTTCAATATTAGGAGAAATTAACCCTACGTTTGACTATGCAAATACTCAGAACTTGAACGTTAAAGTTGATTCTTCTATTTCAATATTTTTAAGTGATGTCGGAGAATTAACAACAGTTTGTATAAAGAAACATAATTCTGGATGTTAGAAACCTTTTAATTTTACTTCCTAAAATGGAACTCATTTGGGGGGGGGGGTAATGGATTACGGTGTGATTTATATTCGTCAGTTTATTTTAGCTTATTGACATTTGTAAACCTCTCAGTTATTTTGCGGTGTGTGAACACTTAGATATTTAATCGAAAAAAAATACGTTTCTCTTATTTGTAATACAGAAGCACTTAGAGAATGGATAAAATTTCATGTTCCAGCAATAAACGTTTGAAAATATTGTAAGCAAATAATATTTAACCAATGTCTTGTGAGGCGTTTTGAACATAAGCATCAAACACATAGTGCATCAACCAAAAGTATGTTTAGTTTAAACTATATCATTCATTTTATGGAAGAACTATTTGAATTGTTAAAATAACTCTACAACATTATTTAAAATTATTCTCTTATCTTCATCGAACAGTAGACTCTTAAGTAATTATGCCTCAGTAAACACTCTTTTTTAAAGTACACGTATGAGTTATTTTCTTTAAATTAGTAGAAAGTTCTGGTCTACTGTTAATTACGCTACCATTAACACAGGGAATAAAAGATGGTTTTAAACTTAGAATTATTTTGGTAAAACTAATTAACTTCTCGATTGTGATCTGCTTCGTATGTTCTGTATTGTATTTAATGAACAGAGTGGTAAAACTTCCAAGTAAATAAAACAATTTAAATGCGACGGTTGTAAATATTTTTCGATTTATAATTATAGATTTTTAAATTTCTTCTTGGATATTTCCAGTAACATATAATTTTCACATACATTTATCTTTGTATGAAGCAATAATCATAATAATAATATTGCCAATAACGATAATTGTAATAATAATATCTTGAATTAATCTCTCTGAATGTTAAAAAGAGTTCATAAAGTGATATATCCTAACTTTTAAAGAAGTTTTAGTTTTCATAGCTTTATGAAATGATATTTTGTCATTTCCATTCCATACACTTTAAAATTTTAATGAGCACCATTGTATATAGTGTTTTTTTATTTGTATAATTTAAATGCATTTTTTAAGTTACATTTTATGCTATCAATTGAAAACTTTCAACATAAAGGTTTCAAAACATTATTACGGAATTTTAGAATTCTCTCTCTTTATATATACACACACACACACAATGTGTGTGTGTGTGTGTGTGTATGAGTTTGTTTGTATCAGTTCTAAAAATTATGAATATTTTATAATGTATCTTTGTCAGGGGCGTACCGAACAAAACTTTTCAGAGATGGGAAGGGGGTTCTACAACTCTTCAATTTATATCTTAAAATTAATTTCGAACTTCATTATTTATTTTCAAGATGAAAGTAATGTTTAAAATGAGTAAAGGATTTCAAATATTAGTTTTTTTTCTCAAAAAATACTGTATAAAATGTTCCAGTTTTAAAATTTTTGTACAATATTCCTTATTGGGTGGTAGGATTTACAATCTCTTTACTCCCTCGTTGGTCACTATACCATTGATCTTTTTTTCATGATGTCATAGAGATTTGTGTAATTTAAATATATTAAAATTTACGTTTTATACTATCAATATCATTTACTTAAAAGAAAAGTATTTTCATTAGAAAAATAGGTTTCCGGAAATGATTTAAATTGTTATTAAAGGGAAATTAATACGTACTCGCCTTTTTCTTTTTTTTTTCTTTTTGATAGCTGATATACTGATTGCATATTAAGAATTAGCTTGATTTGATCTGCCAATTGATCCGATTAAATTTTAAAAACAGAAAGCATTAAAAATTAAGATCACATTTATTTTTTTAAAATTTTTTTATGTATTTCTGCTTCGTTATTTCTTTTTTAATTAGATTATTTACGATGTTCTTGAAAAATTTCAAAACAGTTTTACAAAGTTATCTATAAAAGATATTGATTGTAATAGTATCACTCATCTCTTATACTAAATATACAATACGTTATTATAATTTTTTTTATTTTCAAGCTTAGTCTGCAAATTAAAATTATTAGTTTGCGATTTACTCATGTTAATTGATATATGCCTAAAAACTCTTGAATGGATGAACAAAAATTTTATTTTATGAAGAAAACTTTAAAGAATTCTAGAAGTTTCTAACGGCAAATATATGCTAGCAAGTGAACTGCAATTGTTTGATTCCATTTATATTTTATTCCAAATAAAAAAGACGTTGTCATCTCATAAAAATGAATACTTGATAAATGGCACTGTTAAGTGATGTGACGGAAAATAATGATTTTACTTAAAATATATTTTAATTAAAATTAGAAAAAAAATTGAGTACAAATAAAGAAATGAAACACAAATACAAATGGTTAACAACAAAAATATACATTCTGAATCTAAACTTATGTCCATCCTATCAGGAATTATTCTTGGTAAAAAAGTTACAGGAAATAGTTTTACGATTGGTCTTTTTAAGTTATAATTTCCTTTTCTTGTAGTTATAACTTGTACAATACCATCAATTCCGCTAAGAAAATCCCATATAAAATCACATACATCTAAGGGCACATACTTGGATTATTTTTTACTTCAGAAGGCAATATAAAATATTACAAACAGAATTTACAAAATACCACTGAAATTGTTACTCCAAAAAAATATCATAACTTTCAAATAGTTTCATAGTTTTAATTTGAGTTATATTCATCTTTAAAGAAAGCTTGTTTCATAATCCACAGAAAAATTATAAAGAGAAATTATTAGTTGCTATTACAAAATTCTTTTACTTTAAACGCAAGAGCAGTTTCAACTTTTATTCATAAACATTTTTATTCACAAAAATATCAGTAATATAATTTTAAGCCATTAGAGGTAACATTTATTTCTTTCCCTGTTCTAAAATTATCGGAAGGAAAAAGGGCATCAAACGACATTAAGTAAAGAAACTTGAATTTTCATACTTTTTTTTTCGTAAAAGGAAAGAAAAGAAGTTTGGAGGAAGAAGCAAAGTTTGGAAGGAAATTAGCCAATGTAAAATCAGTGGCTCCCGATAAATTTTAATCGTCAACCATAAGCAAAAGAAAGTACATCATGGTACGATACATTAATTTCCACTGGCGCTCCGAAAATTTGCATAAATTAATCTGCCAGCATAACTTGGGCTCGATCCAAAGCAATCTAGGATAAGACGCTCATTTGTTCCACATCGATGAACGGAGATAAGTTTATTTTCATAACCAACCGCTTGAAATGTATGAAGTAAAATAAAGATCTTTAAAAAAAAAAAACATGGTAGATGTATCGCTTTTTTTTCTCTTTAACGCTACATCATCATTTTTTTCTCTATTTTCTTTTATTTTCAGTAAGGGAGTAGAAGAAAAAAACAATCCAAATTTTCTTTAATCTGGAAAATTGAGTTACGGTCTGATTCGGATCAAAATAGTTATTCATTTATTATACAAGATATGCTATTCATCATGTAGACAAGAATATGATATGTGCTTAGCTTTTAAATACGATATAATCATGAATTTTAAACAAAATTGGAAACGTGTTATAAAGTGTCAAAAACGAACATGAAACTTCCGGGAATGTTAAAAATTCTCTTTCAAAATTTCTTCAGTGTTTTCCAAAACTCTTCGATAACTTAAATTTAATATTTTTTTTAATTTTATCATCGGCCATTTTTATAGAAATGGTGAATTTAAATATTTTTTAAGAAGTCAAGAAACTGGAAAGGAATGTGTTATGGATGAAAACCATCCTTTTATTCTTTAATGAATATTTAATATTTCCCAGACTTACAATTGTTTAGCACAAAATTATGATACATAGTTATTTTAATCTAATTATTTAAAAAAATGTTTCCTCTTGAATGTATAATTACAGATTCTTTATACTGTTTATTTATTAATTGAATATTTATAAAGGCCTCTTTGAAAAATTATTCTGTTCTCTCTATGTAATCATTTTCTAATTTAAGTAATTTAACATTGATTTTTAAACATAGTTTTCATTTTTTTATAAAACCTGTAAAAGTGTGACCACTTATCTGAATTTTTTTCATTTTATAAAAGTTTTAAGCAAATTACATTTTTCTAAAACTGTACTATTAACCTAAACATATAGTCAGAGATATTTTTCTTTTCGAATATCAAAGACCTAATAAAGAAGTTTTCGTAACATTTCTATTGGTTTTCCTTGGTAGTCCATCAATTATTATGACTGTTTAAGATAAAATTAGCATTTTTTTCAGTTCGTGATTATTATATAATCTTCGTAAATTTTAAAATTTATTTGAAATGTTCAATACATATCTATTGATTTTGTAGCAGCATCCACGCCGCTTAGATTAAATACTTTACTTCACTATGTTTTAAATATATTAACATTTCGAAAATGTAGAATATACTCGTAAATAAAGTTACATTCATTCATAATAAAAATGAAATAAGGAATACCGTCTATTTGATGTCAAGCAGCAGTGCAATATAACTTGTACTTTCATACCTTAACCTCTAATCATTTCGGGAAGTGATGAAACATTTTTATTTCAATAGTTGTACGTATGATATGTTTGTATATTTTTAACTAATAAAAATGTTGCAAATTAATCTATACACAGTTGAAAAAAATTGCCATTCTAGCCCAATATTGTATAAATATATCACGATAAAATTAATTTCAAAACTGGGAGAAAAATTCCCATTTAACGACAATCGTATTAATATCTTCTGACAGCTGTTTGACTATATTTTACTGACACATCTCTAAGTTACCGAAATAAAAATATCCATACTAAGATGATTGCGTAATCAGTAATTACTCGTACAAAACATATACACAATTATAAGGCAATAGAAAATACTTTCTTGTACTTTTCTGTCCTAACCTCCTGACATTTTGAGAAGAGATATATCAATTTTAATTCAATATCAGTGAATCTTATATTTCCCATATATTTTGAACTAATCATAAATGCTGTGAATAAATTTATACAAAATTAAAGATTTTATCATTCTACTCCAAGATTACTTAAATTTAGAACGATCGTCTTAATTCTAAAACTGTATACAATCTCCGTTCATCAAAAAGCGAAATTTCCTTCGGAAGCTGTTTGATTAGAGATTATCGTCTTAAAACTAGCTTTAAATTGCCAAAATATACGAGCCATAGTGAAAGGATTAAGCAGTCAGTAAATACAAAACATTAACATAGCTATAAGGCTACAGAAATATTTTACTGTCTTTTACTTTCCTGTCTTAAAGTCTTACTATTTCAAGAAAAAGATTAATCCTTTTTAATTCAATAGTCTCATATATGATATTTTTTGTATATTTTGAATTAATCAAATGTTGCAAATAAATCTATACAAAGTTAAGAATTTTACCATTCTAATCCATGATTATTTAAATTTATCACGATCATTTTAATTTTAAAACTGTATACAATCTCCGTTTATCAACAATCGAATCTTCCTCTGAAAAAGCTATTTGATTAAAGATTATTGTCTTAAAACTATCTTTAAGCTACCGAAATAAACGATCCATAGTAAGATGATTGTGCAGTCAGTAACTACAAAACATAAACATAGCTATAAGGCTACAAGCCGCTTAGCTCAGTGAATGATTGCTTCTTTCTAGTATAATGGTTTTCCTTTACCAATATCGTAAACTGAGCGCTTAAGAGTCTCCGTCTTCGACTCTTGGGGGCTCGCAGCATCAATGGACGGTGAAAATAGAAAAAAATGCAAAATAGGGAAGACCTGGATCGTCCTCTGGTGGTTTTTATCGTAAAAGAAGGAAGGAAATTTCTTAAAATGAGTTCCGTTCCTGAAATTGCTAAGCCTTGTGACTTTCCATTCGAAGCTTAATCCAGCTTCGGATAGTTGAGTTTTGCCCACCAAGGATTCGTAAAGTTTAATGTGCATGGGAGAGTACAGTTTTTTTCTTCTTAAAATGGATTTTTAGCTTCTTTATAAGGATTTTTGGAGCTTAAATTTCATCAAACGGATTGATGAAGTTTATTAAAGTTAGGTCTTTATTGAGAAGTGATTTTTGTTTCATTACAGTTATTTGAAAGTGATAATAGGTGATATTTCTGAGCTATAAAATAAATTCGTATAATTTATTTTTGTATCTGGAGATTATAAACTTGATCATACGTGATATTTTTTATAAGATTAAAGGCTCTATAACTTTTCTCTGAATTTAAAATATGGTTATTTAGTTCCGTGTGATTTATATGAATAATGCTTTCGTTTTTAAGGTCCTAGTCAAGTTCTTGACGTATAAGTATAAAATATTCATGTACGCGACTCACAGGCTAATATTGCACGTAAAAGTCAAATCTTACAAAATTTGTATTCTGATTATATTCATAATAACTCAATATATAAGTTCCTTTTTAACATTTCCAATTCGTCTTTCGTTGAAAACATTGAAGTCACTCATCATACATACCCAATAACACTTTTATAGTCGTATGAAAGATATTGAGGGAAAATATCTAATCAATAATTTTAAGTTGAAATTTTGCTCAATTACATATATTTATTGTTGAAACAAAATTAAAAATAAACTATTTTAAAAAATTGTGGAATTGCTTTTGATAATTTTAATTATTTTCTGCATAGTTTGGTCTTTTAATAATAGAATACAAAACTGCAAAACTATATAATTATAAAGAGTATAATTATAAAAAAAGATAATACTAATGGGGGAGTTAGTTTAAAATAAGTTTGAAGATATTAGACTGAAATAAATAACCGAAATATTGATCTAAAATGTCCAAGAACTTCAGCATATGTGTTGCGAGTGCTAACCAAAAGCAAATATATTCCGTTTAGGAGAAAGGGGGTAAAAGAGGGGAGTCCCTAAAATCAGTATACTCTCTCCCTCCAACCGCACTGCTACCTTGTCACATTGTCAGCTTTCACGTGAATTATTACCAATTGTCCGTATCAAACAGTGTTCTGCCGGCTTTTGAGCGAGAATGACTCTTCCTTGTAATTACAATGTATTTTTCGAAAAAGTGAAAAATATTTTGTGTGTAAAATCCCCAATACACCAGTTGCGTTAGCTTCTGTTTTGCGTTATATCAAAGGTAAGTGACACAATATTTGATGAGATTACTCTGCTAAGGTTATTCTCTTTTGTGGTGTCAGTATGTTTATCTCGTTTCAGTAGACTTTATGTTTAGGGTGACTAGTCTTGTGGAGCAAAACCGGGTAACAGTGGTAGGGTAAAAAGACCAGAGTGACAAATCAACCACTAACCTCTGAAACGAGTACTTTCAGACCTAGCAGCAATGGATCATTTTTTTTTTTTCTTTCATTTCTCTTGATATCCCGCATTTTCTCCCCCCCCCTCGAAAAAAAAATATTTTCTACAGACCTAACCCTCTTTAAATTCAAATCAAAAAATGAGATTATCAAATCTAAAATCCAACAAACAAAATCAGAGGCCCTTGTCAGAAGGAAGTAGAACCTAAATAAAATATAAAATTCAAGAAATCGGAAACTGGGAAAATCCAATAGGGAGGAAGAGCAAGAAAATGAAGATCATAGAAGATTTACTTACCTGTCTACCTACGAAGAAGCATGTCCTTATATATTGAAAGACACAATTCTTGTGCCGACAAAGACCACGTGATATCACCGTGAGTGACATTAAAGCCAACATTGATGACTCAAACGTACCGAATGTGGGTGAAAAAATTTAAAAAACAAAACAAAACTGTTTACTACATATAGCGCAATACTCATTTTAAAATCGAAAGGGGCAAAAGTATTAAAATTTTTGGATGAAAACAAAGATAAAATAGTCGATTTATTTTTCGTATCACAATATCATAAGTAATTTTAAATAAATAAATTTTCAAAATCATTTTTAAAAAAGTTTCTTACAGACGAGAATTTTGTATAACTAAAAATGGTTGCATTCAGAAATACACTGTATAATAATTCCTGTTAGATGCATACAACTCTAACATTTAATATACATTTAACACTGAAATGAGAGATTCCTACCGTACCAAATATATTGCACATTTAACTTGATATACTAATTAACAAATTTTTCCTAAAATTTTCTTTAAATAAAACAATATTCTTAAGTTGCTCGGTTAAGGGGTTGTTCCGTAAAATGATCACACAAAACTTTAGAAAAAACTGATTAACATCAATACATAGAAATGCAACTATTGTTCCGTTTTCCAATTTCTCGTATAAAGTGAAAAATATGTCAGTGTCAATATTTACGAAAGAACATGCAGTAAAATAACAAATTAATACAATAAAGGAAAAAACAATTTAAGAAGCTAAATCTGAGCTTCCTACTTCTTGTATTAAATGAACTCAATCAGCCAATTTATAGGACTAAATTTATTGATTATTCAACACTATGCCTCTATGTGCGTCAAAGTAATGAACTTGAAGGTGATCCTATTTTTATTTACAATGTCAAGGCAAACTCAAATGCAAAAACTTGAATAGATAAAAAGAAGTGACCGAAGTCAGTGCCTCACAAGTTCTCTAACATGCCACTAAAGCACCGTTTGAAGCGTCGCCGGGAAATACTGCCCATCAGTTGAGGTTGTTTTTGTTCAATGGATCTGACGAATTACAGAGAAGGAAACCAGGGGTCGTAAATATTCCAAAGCGATGGAGATGCTCTGTCAGGCTGTCATGACCCGTCAAGAGATGAAATTGAGCGACAGCTTGTCGCAGTAGACTACTGGGTTTTATCAAGAGATCTTCAGCTTGACTACGCTTTAACTTTATCCTTTTTGAATTAATAATTCATAACTTTTATCCCTTAATTGCTTGATATATAGCCTACAAGAAAAACACCAGTCTCCAGATAACTTTTGAAGCACCGCACGTTTCATCCATAAAACAAATACTACAGCTGAGCTGGGAAATTTCCTCTGATGAGTGTGGGCTAGATGAACTATTGGTCTGAATTGTGGCTTGAGAATCAGAAAGTAAGACCACTCTTTCAAATTATACTCAAAAACAATAAATATTTTAGAGAAATTTCAATAGCATTTAATTCTCCATAAAAAATGTTCAATATATCCCTGCAGAAGCTAAGATAAAGAATAAGTTCGAAAAAATTCTTGAATCTCCTGCAGTAGTTTGCTTTAAAATTTCCAATAGAAAGACACAGATTTGTTTTTGTCTGTACAATATTAATTGGTATAAATGGTTTTGTAAACTTCTCAGAATATCGCCTGGCACTTCCAAAATTTAGTCTGACATTCCGAGCAAATTGAACCAAACTATTTTGAGTCTTAAAATTTCTAACGTTTGTTACATGATAAATCCAGTAAGAATTTCCATATCTAATTAATTTCTCATAAAGAATCAGAACCTTTTCTTCAATGAAGGTGATTATCAACTGAATATAATGTTTCACATACATCGGTATTATAAAAAAGTCGATATTCTTATGGAGATACTCAACATATAAAGAAGTGGTCAATTTTCGAAGTTGCCCTGAGTATATTTTTTTTAAAAGTTACTTAAATTAGATAAAATCCCCTCGTAGTAGAATAATTTTTTTCTCTAATTAATACTTCCATCTACCAACCATTTTAATATTGTGAAGGATATATTAGTCCTATGAAATTTCTACTTTCTTCCTCAAACCATTTTATATGTTTGAATGAAATAACGTGTACTTCAAAGAACAAAATATAATTAAGGTTTCTGCAGAAATGCAGAAGAAATATAAAATTTTTTAAAAATATTTTAATTATGCTTTAATGATTCGCTTATGACTTTTCCTATCTTCAAAAATGTTTAAAAATATTTTCAAAAATGGGAGGGAATATGTAATTTTGCAGAAACTTTCACTTTTTTGCTGTTTCTGAATCATTTTGTTTCATTTAAATAGATAAAATAATCAAAATTTGTAGGAAAAAATAGAAATTCCGTAGTATTTTTCATGAATTCAAATTCTATTTTCATGAATTCAAAATGGCTTGTAATGGCAGACTTAAAAACTAAAATATTTTAAATCATTGAAATTAAAAATATCAAAGTTTCCGACTAATGATTTTACAAATTATTCACACTCTAATACTTTGCAGTCTATTATTGACGCTTTTTATTACGTTGTTCAATGACGTCTGTCTCTCACATTACAATATTACTATTCTCTATATTATTAATATTTCTTCTAAAGAAGCTATCAGGAAAGTAATCCATTAATAAATATTTCCTCC
>BMAW01013654.1:1284736-1299859 GCA_019974015.1 Nephila pilipes
TCCTTTTCTGTTATGGTAACTGAGATACCATCGATAAGGAAAAGGAGTTTATTTTATTATAAGTTTAATTTATCCTTATTTCTTAAAACTAAAAGAAAAAGAAATTACCTTTAACAGTGAGATATTAATATGTTTAAGTAAAAAAAATTCCCATTTATATACATAAATAGTTGTGTTGGTGCAATTAATAATCCATAGTTGTATAAACATTTATGTGAGTCGTGTAAATACCTTTATATACATCTCACAAAAACTTTCTTCTGCATTTATAACTTATAAATTTCTACAGTATGGTTATAAATTTCTTATGCTTCTATAAAGGGTACTTATGCATGTAGTGAACTGAAATATATTTTCTCTAAGGAATACTTAAGTTTAATGAAATAATTTTTTTGTATGAAGGAAAAAAAATCAAAATTTTCAAAATTACAAAGCTCTGTAATTTCTTAAAAGAAAATATACAGTAACAGCAGTAAAAGAGTTGGTTTTTAATATTTTGTGCATTGTTTTATATATGATGGGTAAAATATTTTGTGCATTTATGGAATATTACTTTTAAAAATGGTACCCAAATGCAAATGTATCTAAAAAATCATGTCTATATTCAACGCCAAAGGAAAGTAAAACCTTTTGACCAAAAAATAGTTTTACAGTTCAATAAAGTGATTAAAATATCATTATGAAGTACACAAAATTTCTGAACTAGAACATAAATGTTACAAAAAGAAAGAGTGTATCATTCAGTATTTTATTCTCACACCCCTCATATACTGGTACGCTTAAAAGTAATAAAATGAAATACAACTTTAAAAAGTATTTAATTAAAAAATTTGTCCAATATATTAAAAACGTTAAGTAAATTTCTCTTAATGTTATAATGTATAATAACGAAATCGAAATAATTTTTTATTTTAATATCACCTCGAAAATAAGGTTTTTATTTTTAATAAATTTTGTGTGGGTAAAAGTAATATTATACAACCACCAAATGATTTTTTTTTCTTTATTGTTAAACAAAACTTTTCATAAAAATATGTATAGATTATACTTATTTTTTTTACAATTGAATTATTCGGTATCTGACAGAAGTGGAGCCTTGTATTGTAGGTACGGTATCATAAATGTTCTCATTCTGAGAATCGTAAACTTATTATACAAAAGCAACTAACTTGAAAACAATTAATTTTGTGCTAATACTCAATAACAACAAATACTCAAAATTTATGGCCATTTCTTAAAAACAAAGCAGAAATCTTTGCGCATATTTTGAGAAACGCATTTCAAGAAACTAGGAGTGATTTCAAGATTTCTTTGTGTAATATGGTAGTTTTTCGATCATCATTTTTGGAGATTATTTTATAAGCTTCTTGTTTTAAATATGGCCACAGAAATAATCAGGGAACGGTCATATCAGGGGAAGGAGACTCTTGGTTTAAAGAAGGTGATGCAATATGCCTTATTAGTAATAAAAGCACGAATATATTTTTAGATTTTTTTTTACGATCGATTTATCTCACGAAATCTTTGGTCTTCTTGTTTCCCTGATCTCAGTATTTACTGACATTTTTCTATGGAGACATTTAAAGAAAGAAATTAATAAAATTATCTTCAAACAATAGGCAATTTATAAATTGCCTCTCATAGAACATTCAAAGTCACTTCAAGCAACGCTTTTCTCAAAATATGCCCAAAGGAGTAACACTTCGTCTCCAATAACGGGCTAACATTTTGTACATTTATTGTAAATGTAAGCTTAAAAATTTTTCCTACGTTATGTCAGAAGTGCTTTTCATCGTTAGCGTAAAAATTATTTTAAAGTTTGTTGTTTTTATATTATAAATTGACAAATTGCGAACGAAATCTCTTAGAACACTTGAAATATATATTGCACACTAAACTAAACATTTTCTTTGAAACATTTTCTACCATGGTCAATAAATATCCAACTTTTATTCATGTAAAATACTAGTATTCTCACATACAGCAGTATTATACTATTACCTTTTAAAGTAGTCCCCTAACATATATTCAGATTCTGCCACAGTTGCGAGCAGCAACAGAAAGCATCTTTTGAAACAGGTGTAGATCTGGTCTGTCGGACAACTAATTCACTGAATTAAAATCTGGTTCATTTTCACCTCATCTGTTGGTTATTTTCTGGTCCGTTTCCATTTGCAAATAATCGATATTGCACATAACATAATATGATCCAGTAGCGCTAATTCTTCAATATTTTGGGAAAAAAAAAAAAAAAAAAAAAACACTCCCTACGTAGCTTTTTACATTTTCGCATTCATCGGCTGCCTGCTAGTGCCTGACAGCTTCTGTAGGCAGAAGAACCAATCACGCATTTCCATAAGTATTGCCTACGAACTTTCACCAAATCATGACTATCTAGTTAGAAAAGCTTATGCCAGAAGAACTGTGCATGAAATTTTCTTAGCACATTAGCATGAAATTATTTTCTGGAGAATTAATAAAAATTTTCTTAGCACATATGTAAGAACTAAAAGAAAAAAAAAAGTTCTATGCAAAATTTAGCAAAGAACAGATTTAGCCACCTAAGGTGTGCTTTTTTTATGATTATTATTAAATTACTCAGTTAAAGGTAAGAATTAAAGAAATGGAGGAAAAATTGAGAAATGGACAATAGTAAACTTAAAAGAAACGATAAATTATTAAATTGAATATATTTAAGCTAAATGTAATTAAAATTGAGGCAAACAATAAAAAATTGAAAAGTGATTTGGTACGCCAAAAGTGATCCACCTAAAACAGGATGGCTAAAAAAAATAAAAAAAAATATTAAGATAACCGAGACAATCAAACTCTACCTTTTTCATAGCACTAATATTTTTCAAATTACGAAATACGGTTTTTTTTTTTTTTTTTTTTTGATACAATTAACACAATTATTTCTGTTATACTCTCACAATTTTTTAATAATTCGGGATGTTTGTATAAAAATTTTGACAACTTTGAATTACAAAATTTTAATTTTTATCTTAAATTCATATCTTAAAATTATATTTAAGTTTAGTGTATAGGATGTTATAAATTAAGTTGAATATGAACAATATTGTTCATAAATGTTTGCATTTGGGTTCCAATTTTAAAAGTAATATTCCACAAATACACAAAATATTTTACCCATCATATGTAAAACAGCACAAAATATTTTAAAAGAACTCTTTTACTGTTGTTACTGTACATTTTCTCTTAAAAAATTACAGAGCTTTGTAATTTGGAAATTTTTTTTTTCTTCTTTTCATACAGAAAATTATTTCTTTAACTTAAGTATTCCTCAGAAAAAATATTTTCTTGTTCACTATCTGCATAAGTACCCTTTATGGAGGCATAACAAATTTGGAAACATACTGTACAATTATTTTCTTTAAAATAATATCTAAATACAAAAATATCTCACAAATCATTTCCATATTCATCTAAAAAAGGAAGCATATATTTTTCTTTACCAAAAAACAAAACCCATAATGTTTGGACCTGTTTTGTGTTCAATATCTGTTTGGACCTATTTTGTGTACAATATCTATTGTTTGTATTTTTGTGTGTATTCAATGTCTTTATTTCATTACTACTTTTATGGTATCTTTGGTTTATATGTATGTGGTGCTATTCCCACGCCATCAACCCAAAATTTATCTGTTGTGTATTGGCAACATCCTTGTGTTTGGAACGTAGAACTGTGTTTGGCGGGAGACGCCATTAGTGGATTAGTGTGTAAGTATACGAGTTCGTCGCACAAGTATACCTTCTGGCAGTCGTTATAATAAATTTATAGTTTGCAGTCGTATACCTTCTGGCAGGGTTCCTCGCCCGATTCGGGCCGCGACCCGGCAACCCGCCATTTCCGACTTCTTCTCGGTGGGGAGCCCTGAAGTTATCGAAGTATGTGAAACTGCTCCCCCCGAGACTTTGACTCCGCGTGTGGCCTCTAGCACATCCATTGAGGCCAGCGTCCCGGTGCCTAAATCATCTAAGGCCAAGCGGGTCAGGTTTGACCTGCCTGAGCCTTGCCCGGGACCTTCCCTCCAGAGCAAGGACTTGTCATCTTCGTCCCCCTCTGGAGGTGATTCGACCGGCCCTACGGGAGACTCCAAATTTCCATCCGTCCCTGGAGTGGTTGGACCAGTCCTCCCCTTTTTGACTAAATTTCAGAAGGACTGGTCGGACAGGATTAAGGTTATAGGGTCGGCTAGCGAGTTGGAGGAGGCCTACTCGCAATTCATCTCTTCTATCGGCGGTAAACCATCCCGCCGCCGGAGTAGGCCGAGGAATCCAGCTCGCAAAAATTTTCGTCGCCACCTTCCATCGGCCGAACCTGCCGAAAATCCCACCAGCGCGGCAGGTTCTTCTTCTAGCGCACCCTCTGCCGGTGAGCCTCTTACCAAGCGCTATGATCCGGTAGAGGCTTCAAAACTGCAAAAACTTTTCAGGGCGAATCAGAAGAAGGCCCTCCAATCCATCTTAAGTGGTCCTCCAACTTACTGCGAAATCTCTCCTGACGCGGTGGAGGACCACTTTACGAGGGTCTATTCCGAAACCCCTTTCGACCCTACATTTAAATTTCTATCATTTGACGATCCTGTGGCATGCCATTTAATATCGGATCACATGTCCCCGGAGGAGGTCTGGGACAAATTAAGATCTCTGAAAAATTCCGCCCCTGGGCCCGATGGAATCTTTTATTCCAGCTTCAAATCCCGGGACCCAGGTGCCCACATTCTATCTGCTTTTTTCAATAAGGTCCTGGACCTCTCAACCGTGCCCTCCTCTTGGAAGGAGGCGAAGGTAGTTCTGATCCCTAAACCCGGGGATCCTCTTAATATTTCGAATTGGAGACCGGTTTCGCTCCTTAACACGGGTGGGAAAGTCTTTTCTTCGGTGCTTGCCGCCCGCATTAGCTCGTGGGCTAGCATAAATTCTCGTCTCTCCCCCTTTCAAAAGGGGTTCCGAGAGAACGATGGGTGCTCTGAGCACAATTTTATCCTAGAGCAGGCCATCACAGGTGCCAAGCGCCTTCATGCTGATCTCTCGATGGCCTGGCTCGATTTGGAAAATGCTTTTGGCTCAGTGCCCCATCGTTTCCTTCTCGAGGCCCTCGGGCACGCGGGTGTCCCCTCTAGCACCGTTGCAATTATATCCGCCATGTACACCGGCAGCACGAGTACCATCCGTACGAGCGCCGGGTGGACAGGCCCCATCCCCATGCGGGCTGGGGTGCGACAGGGCTGTCCCCTGAGCGCCATCATCTTTAATCTCTCATTGGAGCAAATTCTGAGAACCGGTATCTCCGCCCCCGGGTTCCGTATTTATGGGCAAGAGGTGAAGTGTCTGGCTTATGCCGACGACCTGTTGCTCCTGGGTCAGTCCCCTGTGGACCTCCAGGAGAACATTAATTCTATCTGTGAAGTCGCGGCTCTGGCGGGCCTTCGCTTCAAGCCCTCGAAGTGCGCGTCTCTTTCGTTCCATTATACCGGGAACAAGCGGACCATCGATGAAGCTTCGTTCCTGGTGGCAGGCACGCCAATTCTTAACATCAATGACCAGGAGGCCTACAAATATTTAGGTGTCCGCGTGGGTCTTTCGTACAAACAAGATAACTCTGAGTTCTTCCGGGGGATCACCAGAGACGTGAAGCTCGTTGCGGCTTCCCCTCTGGCCCCCTGGCAGAAACTCACTGCGATAAGAGCCCACGTTCTTTCCAGAGCGGAGTTCCTTTGCAGGAACTCCCATATCCAGAAGAGGGATGTCGCCGAATTAGATAAAACACTCATATCAACTGGTAAGCGCATCCTAAATCTCCCCACCCGGGCAAACGTCAACCTTGTTCACCTATCTTCTAATAAGGGTGGGGCTGCCCTACCTCACTTTAGGGCCCTTCTGGACGTTTACACTATATCCCACGCATTCAGACTTCTGGCGTCAGATGATCATTTAACATCCGATGTCGCCTTTGCAGGCCTGCAGGGTGTCGTGCGGAAGAAAATCCTCCGCGATCCCACCCCGACCGAGTGCGCCGAGTTCCTCAACGGGAACAAGGCGGGTGACTTTGCTCGGGAGTCAGGGGACCACTCCACCCTTTGGTCCCGGGCTAGGCAGGCGGCAGATCGTCTCAATAAATATCTCAAATTTTCATGGATTTACAACGAGGAGCTGGGGTGTTTCCATCTCAACATCTTCCGCTCTCCCAACCCGGTCTGCGTGGTTCCGTCCACTGCAGGCCTGGTTGCCCGGCTCCTCAGAGACGATCTGGAGAGCTATTACATTCGACAATTGTCTAGTCTGGTTGACCAGGGGAAGACCGTGGAGGTATTCTCCCAGCACCCTGCTTCCAACCACTTTCTCCAGGCGGGAGATTTTACTCGTTTTTGCGATTGGAATTTCATTCATCGCGCCCGCCTGGGATGCCTGCAACTGAACGCTACAATGCGTTTCAGTAAGCGTAACCCCAAGTGCCGTAAGTGTGGCTACGTGAGGGAAACTATCCCTCACGTTCTTAATCATTGTAAGCCACACAGCGACGCTTGGAAGAGGCGGCATGACGCCATTCAGAACCGTGTGGCCAGAGCCATTTCTTCATCTATTGGCTCTGTGTCTATCAACAAGAAATTCCCGGGGATCGCCCAAACTTTGATCCCTGACATGGTTCTGACGAAGAAGTCCGGTGAAGTATTTGTCATCGACTTCACCGTTGCCTTCGAAGACCGATTAACTTCTTTTGCCAAAGCACGCCAAGGCAAAATCGACAAGTACCTCCCGATTGTTGAACATCTACGTCGGGAGGGAAAAGTCGCACATGTCGATGCCATTGTGGTCGGCTCGTTAGGCTCGTGGGATCCGTCGAATGATGCTGCTCTGGCACAGATGGGGGTTTCCAAGAAATATGCCAAACTTATGCGGAAACTCATCTGTTCGGACACCATCCGGTGGAGTAGGGATATTTATATCCAACATCTTACTGATAAGAAACAGTATTGATCCCTCCCACCGAGGAGCATCATTCGTTTCTTTTTGGCCTCCTGGCCAATTTTTACATCTTTTTCTGCTATTTTAGTCAAATTTCTTATCAAGCTTCTTGTACGTTTTTATTCTCCCGGCTTGAGGAGCTTGCTCTTCGCCGGTGTGATTGTCTTCATTTTTAACTTTGTAATTTTATCGCCACTTTTATTTCCATCTCATTTTCTACATCTTCCATCGTTGTTTTAATTGATCCAATCATCTTGTTGATCATCTATTTTATGTGGCTGGTTTTACGGGAGACAGGTTTTGTCCGGTCTCCCATGACTTATTATGAATGGACTTTGTTCTCACATGTTTTTCATGAATACTCCTCACAGCGAGGAATTCATTCTCGGGTTAACAGGTGAGCCTGCATTGCACTCCCTGTTTTCCCCTCTTTTAAATTCATGTTTTGCCTTTGTTTCATACCTTTACGAAGGTATTCTGATGTTCTCACTTTTGATTCTGTTCTCACATTTGTGGTCACTGTATATATTTGCATTCCATTTCATTGTTCATTGTTTTTACTATTTGACTTATATTGTATTTTATATTGTATTTTTATTGAATTTATGATCTAATGTGTTTTTCTCTCTTTTTATGTACCCTGACGAACGCCCTGCTGGATTGTGGATGGTCTCTCCGGTCTCCATGGAGCCTCGCCTTTCTCTCGCCCTCTGGAGCCTCCGAGAAGCGATTTTCTTCTGCGCTGTGAAGCTGAGCGGTTCCTTTTTTGTCTTGTGCCCGCTTCTGCCTGCAGAGGACCTTTTGGAGTGTTGGATTTGCCGTGTGTTTTCTCTCGTCCCGTCTTGCTGCGGAACTTTCTTCATTTCGACGTGGACTTTCGCTATTTACCTTTTAACTGTGTGTGGACTTTTATATAACTACAGATTTCGTCCTGGGGTCTTGTGACCCTGAAGATTATTTTTACTATGACATCTTTTATCTATGTTTCGGCTATTTAAATTTTGTAATTCTTACCTGTATACTATTTGCTGAAATAAAGAGTTTTGAAATCTATTTTTTGTATTTTTGTGTGTATTCAATGTCTTTATTTCATTACTACTTTTATGGTATCTTTGGTTTATATGTATGTGGTGCTATTCCCACGCCATCAACCCAAAATTTATCTGTTGTGTATTGGCAACATCCTTGTGTTTGGAACGTAGAACTGTGTTTGGCGGGAGACGCCATTAGTGGATTAGTGTGTAAGTATACGAGTTCGTCGCACAAGTATACCTTCTGGCAGTCGTTATAATAAATGTATAGTTTGTTAAAAAGTTTCTTATCTTTTTACACACGACTACATAGTTCTATAGAATTATTAAAATATCATTATTAGGCAAGTAAATCAAAAAGCAAAAGAGAATTTAAACTCTTTCAATAATTTTATATATATATATATATATATATATATATATATTTATATATATATCATAAAAACAAGGAGTCCTTGGTATGGCACTCCACAATTTCTCGCATGTCCTGGTATTCTTAAAATTTCTAAAGTACTCTTAATTCGATTCGACACTCATAAATATTGCATCTGAATATTTACCTCCCCCCCACTATTTTGCCTCTTACGAAGTTCACTGAATAAACAATCAAATTTAAACTTTACATTACGCCAACTTTGATGAATTAAAATGGACTCGTAACTCTAATATATGATAATTTATTTGCAGAATATTATAAATTATATCTAAAGTATTGTTTCCGTACGCAAACATATGTACTTAATTCAAATTGATATTATCTTAATAAAACAATTTAGAATCTGTATACAGTGCTCTATTTTTTATTCTATATTTGTATACATCTCACTTCTTAACTTGTCTTAAAAGTGACACTATTAATTCCCTAGAAAGCAATTAGCATATATTACATTCAACCACATGAATTAACAAGTGTTCTCGATCCCAACACAAGATCTTATTTTAATTGCCGAATACTTTTCCCAGACACAGAAATATGTGATTGTCAGCAGAAATTATAGCAATTCAAGCAACTTCATCTACACCTCATTCTGCAGAATGTCCCAGGCGCATTGTCCTTCCAAAACGCACGCTTTATTTCTTAAATTTAGCTGATCCAGCCATAAGCGTAATGACCATTAAAAGAATAACCTCTAATCAGAGGAGGCAGGAAGCAATTGCATTTCCTCAAAATGCAGACTTAAATTGTGTTGTCGACCAATTTTGACGGAAGCGCTGAGAAAATGAGGTGCTTATTTCCTTCATTGCACAAATCGCCGCTTAGGAATTTTGACACACATTCGGAACGTCATTATCATCAATCGAAACGTTCTAAATCAAGTAAAGTGCATGGCGTCGAAGATCGCTGATGAATTTTCGAACTATTGGAAGCATGGAAATTAACGATTCTTTTGTTACATGAAATGGTGCTTTTCATAGTTAACCTTTCAGTGAACAACGTTTTTTAAAGTTTCAAAGAAGTTTTATTTCGTTTGTCTTCGATTTCGTAATCATGTCGTCAAGAAAAATACGAAGGTCTGCCAGTGCTGCTCCGTAAAATAATTGTTTAGTGAATATTTTACTTTATGAAATAACTCTGATTTTTTTTTGTTAGCATTTTTATAAACAATCGCTTTGGGCCCGTTGCCTAAAAGAATCACACAAAAGGCTGGAAATGGAGCTTCATTAAAAGTCAGTCCATATAGGAATAATTTGTACTAAAATTCAATAACTGGTGTTCTTAAGTAAAAAGAGCCCTTTTGTGTCAGAAAATGAGGCCTTCTTGACTCGAATTCAAACAGGACGCAAAAAATATCTAATTATGAATAAAATTTCGTATATTTTTAACCAGTGTATAAAAATGTTTTTAAAACAACTTTGTGTTCTGCAGTTAAAATAATAATTCTAAATATTAAATTTTATGGAAATATAAGGAATTAATCTAACATAAGTTTATCGAATTACGAAAAGAAAATTCCGTTATTTAATTTCTTCTGGAATATATTCCTCTTCCACTCATTTAATGTTTCGTAAAAATATTGTATAAATGGAATGAATATACATAAATAATTAAAAGTAATGACAATTGAAACTGTAACATTAAAATGGCTTGTCCCCATAACTTGCCAAAAAGGAAGACAAATTAAGAAGAAATAGTTTTGAAAGTAAATGGGTGGTAATATAAAGGAAGGTAAGAAATTTACAGGTCTTAAAATTCTGAAAGAACATATTTCTTCAATTGAGTTACTATTTACAAATAAATTATTGTAATGCATAACTATAAGAATAATTCTTTGTAGTTTTCATGTTTGTTTGTTTTTTATTTTTCTAAAAAATTTTAAAGAGGAAATTTCTGTTGCTATATGTGTGTGAAATATTTTTTTGAATATTTTGCTTATTACTGGGGAAATCAGGAATAAATAACGACACAAACAGATGTAATACAGGGTGATTGCAAAATGATTTCGAGTTGTAAAATGATGTAGCTATAAAAATATAAATGTGAATCATTGGTACTAATAAGAGAACAAAGAAGTAAACGTTATATTTTTATTTTCATTCCTTCACTTTTCCGCATGAATAACCAGATGAGAGCTAACACATTCCCACTTACGAGAGGTAAGAAACGGTTTCTTTTTACGACACGTGTCTCAAAATGGGGACATGCCATTGGAACTTGTTCCGTGTTTTGGAACATGCGTATATACGTCTGTCGTCTTACGAAAGGAGGACATGTTTGTTTAAAAACAAAACATAAAGGCTTTCCTTTTTTATTGGGTATTGTTCACATTTATATTTGCATAGTTTTATGAAACTGTAATAAACTTAAAACACGATGATAATTTCGTAATCACCTTGTATTTCTTTTTTACGTGTTGTTACGAACCTTAGAAGACATTTCTCTTCAACGATTTTCTTGTGAAGGGAAATAAATATTTTCAGAGATTTCATCACTCAGCCAAAGCATGTTTAAGGAATGATCCTTTAACCTTGTCGATAGAGAAATTTGGTGACTTTGGTGATAAGAAGATTTTTGTGGACTATATCTCCACTTTGAAGAAAATTACGGACTTTTTCTGAATTTTCTCAGTGACGTCACACCTGGACGGAAAGGCTATAAATAGCAAAGAGTTGTGAAGCTGGAGGAGTCCAATCTTGAAATCATTAGGAATTAAATGAGAGAATGTGCCCTAGAGTTATCGGTAGCGTAGCTGAGGGAAACTGCCAGAAGCAGTCTGTAAGCTACCGGGATCTGTCGAGTACTCCTTGGAAGTGTAGAGTATTACAGCGGAGATTTGTCCATAAGGCGTACTAGTAAGCGGGCGAGCGGAATGTTTCTGATTCAACAATGACTGTCATTATAAGTGCTGTTTTTGTTCCTGTATCTGTGTCGCTAATGTGTACAAGCTCTATGTTTTCTGTTTGTGATGGTACTGTCCAAGTTCTGATATATGTATGTCGTCTTATCTTGAAGATTTCCAAATAAAATTTCATTTGCCACTATCTTCCTAATTGGACTGATTTTCACTCCCATACACCTACATATAATTAGAATTTTTATAACAATATATTTCTCATTGGCAGTATAATGCTAATTGATTTTTAACTATTGTCAAAACTAGATATTCTGATCTGAACAACATCTTTGATCCTCATGTTCTGGTTCAATGATTCAAAAACTGCAGTTCATTTACCCCTGAATAATATACCATACCAGATAAGTGCGAATGCTTTGCACAAAAGAGCAAGCATACCTGAAAAGAAAAACTGATTTTTCATAAATTATTCCGAAATGTATTTCCATTGCTAAATAATCCTAAGAAACATCATCTGATACACTTAAATAAAAAATATGCGAAAAATGAGATATCTCGAATCTATATATTTACTGGAAAACAAAAATTGTAATTGTATCTAGGTTTACATTTAGAAATATCTACAATTCTTATGTTTATCGAAAAGAAGTTGAATACCTGCTATTTTGTTGAAAAGAAAATAATACTAAATTAGCCTAATTTTTTTCCTTGTGAAACACTTTACAGCATCAAAGTAATCACTATAATTTAACTATTTACAATGTAATATGAGAATTTTTATAGTAAAAATATAAACCTTGTTCTGTTATTAAAATTATATATATATATGTGCATTTAATGCACAAAAAAATAAAATTATTATCAGAACAACTTAGACAAAATGCCTAGAGACAACTAATTACTGAACATAAATAATCTGAATTATTTTAAAGTATTCAGAACTGTAAAAGCCAAATCATTCTACTCCAATTCAAAATTAGTTAACTGCCATTTCGAACTCTAAATGCGTTACCCTTTCATACATTTCTGTGCAAAATTAAAAGAATTTGCAAAGTATGTTTATTTTCTTTAAAAAAGATTGAACTAAAGCTACTAATTATGCCACCGAAGAATTATACAAATATTCAGAGTTGGATACGTAAGTCTATAAGAGCATTTTTGTAGAACTGTGACTGTGCTGAGGGAAAAAAACGCTAGAAAATTTGTCGGCGATTTGTGTGCTCGTACTCCTTCTCAAGATTTACCATGATTCTTGCATGAGTTGGGTAAATTTAATAATATATCATGTAAAAAGTAAGTTGCCATGAACGTATGGGTGACCGAATGAGATGAAGAATTGTTGGTAGATTCTAGGTAGGACAATCACAAACACAGTTGAGTTAATGTAATGTCTAGTTTGTTTGCAATTTGAGGAAACTGTTTCAGGACTCTGCATTTATATCGAAAGGATCTGTACAAAGTCGACTACGAACCACAACGACAGATGATGATTGTCACTTGGCACTTTCATCGAGGCAACGCAAGAGTGTTACTGCTTCGCAGCGTGTACGTGAGCTGTATATTGCCACTGAAACACAAATTGCACGGTCTACAGCTACTCTATTTCAAGAGAAAGAGTTATTTGTCAGAAGGCCAGTTGTTGCATCCCGCTCACTGAAGCAATTAAGAGTGCGCATTTTCCATAGTTCAGAAAACATACGCCTTGGAACAAACATCAGTGGAATAGCGTGGTTTTATAAATTATTCTAGATTCAACCTTAGCTTTGATTCTCGTATGTCTGTATCTGGAAAGATTCTGGCTATCTGCTGTCACGCTGTAAAATTGGCCTGGCTGAGAGAGGGGTTCCATACCCCGTATTATAACTACTCATTTTCAGTTCGATATCATAACGTGGATTTTGGACATACTCGTACCTGTACAGTGAGTTTTTTACTAATAATCACGAACACATAAAATGTCTTTTGAATGGTATTTCTCTTTCTTAGTTATAAGTATATATTTATACCTAATGACAAAATTTAACCATTACTTTTCCAGAAATTCGACATAATGTGAGAATTCTCTTAATTTTGCACACAAGTGTATAAAATTTCAATACAATATTGAGGACAAAGAAATCTGAAAATAGAAGAATTTTGATAAACAATTATAGAAATAATAAATCGTAAGATGATTTACATATTTATGCACATTTTAAGTACATTTCAATTATTGATACAGTATTAGGCTATACTTACATAAATTCGGCATTTTATTAAGGTTACAAGTAACCTACTATTTATTTACTCAAAAAATTATTTCTTTATTGATAGTATGCATTATAAACGATACAAGCCGGATCTT
Organism: Nephila pilipes; assembly: GCA_019974015.1. Taxonomy (NCBI): domain Eukaryota; kingdom Metazoa; phylum Arthropoda; class Arachnida; order Araneae; family Nephilidae; genus Nephila; species Nephila pilipes. The sequence goes on from BMAW01013654.1 coordinate 1,298,395, forward strand.
TCTAAGGAATAAGGGAAGTAATTAAAAATGATAGAAAGACAGATAAAGGAAAAAACAAAGCGAAACATTAATTATAAGCAAGAAACTTGAACATGTTTATGAACAGCAAGCCATTCCAAGAGCTAAAAAAATAGACAAATGATATATTACGATAATTTTAAAAAATTAAATAAATTAATTGATTAAATTGATCATGATATCCTAATTTTGATTTTGTTATATTTTATTCAAGATCACAGGAAATCTCATTTTATTAATTATATGTAATGAATTTTATTGCATCCACGCACAAAATGTTGCACTTCAAATTTTCGCAATGTACAACACACAACATTTTTAAATACAGGAAGAAAAGATAAAAATCAAATGAAAATACTCAAGGAAAAAGTTATACAAGACATTAAAGTGTAAAATTGAAGAAATTGCCACTATAATATTGAGAGCATTATATATATATATATATATATATACTTTCATCATCAGATCATCGCTAATGGAAATCAAAGCTAAAATAAATAATATATAATTAAAAAGATAAGCAGCAAAAATGAATTTTAATTTTTTAGCTTAAATAACATGATTTCGTGAGCTCACTTTTAAATTTTTAATATATGTAATTGTCTTAAAATAAAGACCTGTTAGATAAAAAAAAAATTGGTATTATTATTACTAAATGTAAAATAGAGAAAGAGAGAAGCTTACAGCAAACACTTGGCAGTTAATATCGTTATTTAAAGCGAAACACAGTTTTGATTAAATTCATAAATTAAATTTTAAAGAAATAGTTTTAGCTGCACTTTGCTTTATTTCCCTTATTTTGCACTACTATGGCATTATTTAAATGTAAGTACTAACTTTGAAAGAAGAAAATTTTAGTGGGAAAATATATTTAATGTCTGCATAATATTATCTCAAGTTCATTCCTAACTACGAACTGAAACTTTTTCCAAAGCTAACACGTGCCTTATTTATAACTAATTTCATCCATGTGCATCATTGAAGATAATTGTCGGTTCGCTTATATTTCATGTTTGTATCAAGTTCACTTGATATTCCTAGGTATAAGAGATTTATATTAGGAGAAATACCTTTTCAGAATACAATGTCTTATCTCAGTAATATGGAACTTGAAGGTAATTGGCAATTCTCTGCTAGTGCATTTATATCCATAATCCTGTTCTTGGTAGGGAACGTTCTATTTATGTTTATAATATGAATCTCAAAGATTCTTGGTAATTATTTCGATTTATTAGCTGCATACTAATGCATTATGTAATAAATTGCCATTAATTGTTATTGTTACAATTAAAGTTTGAAAGAAAAGAATACTCATATTATTTATGGAGTTAAGCGGTACATTTTTTTTCTCTTTAGATAATGTTTATTATTCAGCCTCATTTCGTTAGAATAGTGTATGTCTCTACATCCCGTGTATATATATATATATATATATATATATATATAT
>BMAW01013654.1:1299869-1349791 GCA_019974015.1 Nephila pilipes
CTCTACATCCCGTGTATATATATATATATATATATATATATATATATTCATAACATTACCAAATAACGTCATCTCCAAGCTGTGTATTGAACATTGAGTTATGTATGGCTACTGGAATAAGAAATTACAAAATTCAGATAGTAAGCAAAATGGTGGTAATTAGTAGAATCTGAATTATTATTTATAATTATATGATGTTAATGCGCCTTGAGTATGATGGGCAACTTCAATTTGAGTAGAATGATTGTAAACAGATGTCTTTCATAAATAAAGGTATTTTACCAGTAAAATATCTCTCAATTCTGCTAATGATAAAGATGGAGGAAATTGCTCTCTCACTTGCCGCTCAAGTTATTTTCATAAAGGCTCAAGAAAATTGAAATTTCGTTGCTGAGGGTATCAAGTTAACTAATATCCTTCGTTCTCTTACTCATTGAAATAACATGTGATTTATTTTGTTGTCAAGACGAGTTTCATCCACCTTATATAAGGTACAGCAACCAAAGAAGAATATCTACACCATTCGATGAACGTGATCTAAAAGTACATTGAAATAAGTTTGGGCTGTTACTCGATGTTTCAAATTGACCATTGGTCTCAAATAATGCAGACAAATAGTATCGAACATCATCGACGATCCACCTGTATTGAAAAACGATTCGTCAGACCAAATCACGCTATTTCCAGTCGTCAAAGCATTAGTTTTGATATTCTATGAACTACTGTATGCAATTTTTGGTATTATTGTCAGTAATCAGGGTTTTCTGCTATTTAACACGGCTCTAAAAGTCAAATTTGTGAAGCTTCAAACGAACTATTATTCTTGAATTGGAATCTTCTCACCTAAAATTTAAATTTATTGTTATTATTTCATCCGTATATTTGCTTTCTTGAAGATTGATTAGTATTATTATTCGTTGATTCTAATCTCTTAATGTCTTTTTCTGTCCGGAGTTCATACATTTAGAAGTAACACATTGTTTTAGTTAATTACTGACCATAATTTTAAACATAATTATTCTAACCGCTACCAAAATTTTAGCATTTTTAAACATTGAAACCTTCAATAGGCGAGTATTAATATTCATGCATTTCTGCAAATATTAAGATCCGGCATTTTAATAAAATATTACTTTATTGCCTTCTTATTTGTAATTGTATCATTTATAGTAGATTTTTGTCCTTGCCCCATTAGTGTTTATAACTAGCAGAAATGACTGCATCATAAAAAAAATATGTATAAGAGCTCCCTTGTGTTTCTACTGCAAAATATATATCATGTGTTACATTTATATTTATAATACGTTGAATTAACTATTCAATTAGTAAAACAAAGAAATAAATCTAATGTAATATCAATGGATTTTCCTAGTATTTTTCTTATAAAAAGGAATTATTAAAATAATTTGCTTTTAAAGTAAAAATATTCCTCAAAGATCTTACACACAAACACACATAATTATAATAATTAATAGTTATATACATATCTCTTTGCGTGACTTACAGAATAATAAAAGAATTATTTTTAGGCGCTAAAAAAGGCTAGACATGTTAAGGGATAAAAAAAACACCCTTCTCGTGCTCAGGCACTGATCAAACTTCAACAGCCTAATCTTGCTGTTTTCTGCTTCTTAATGCACGAGTTAACTTTCAAAATCAAATAAAATAGCAAGCACATCCATTTTTTATTGTTATAAGACAAGCTTCTCTGCATGTCTACTAAATCTTGACATAACTGATAGGATATAAAATATGTAAATACTCGAAGCATAATAAAATTTTGCAGCTTCTTTCAAAAAACACATAAATAAAATACCGAAAGCCAGGGCTGAAGTAAAAGAAATCTATGCAAATTCCGCTCATCCATCAACTTGAGTGATGTGATGTTAGTAAAATAATGGCTCCCGTAAAATGACTTACGAGAGAGCGATAGAACGGATGTGTTTCGTATAACTAAATGGAATTTCGTATAACTTAATGCGTTGCTAAAATGTTTTTATCAATAAAGGGGAGAATTACGTATATTTTAGGGTACTTTATGACGTACACATCGTTCAAGATCTAAATTAGAAGCCTTCTGAATTTCGTGCTTTAGCGTCACACCCTTTCGTAGTGTGATGACAAATAAAATATCATATTTAGCTTTTAATATCTGGATATCCTGCATTGAATTTCTGATAATAAATAATGAGCTTGAAGTAAGATAAAAATTGTCTTAAAATCTTCATATTTTAAAACTTTATGCTTGCTCACAAATTGGATTTGAATATTTTGCTGCATTTTTAAATATACTGTTCACTGTTTTATGTATAAAAAAAATTGTAATAAAAATTACCTAACTTCGAACAGACTAAGAAATACTATTTACGGACATTGTTGGAATATGCTCAGCTATTGCTATATTGAATAGAATGTAAATAAAGTGTTCTGAAAACCATTTTGGCTTAGGAGATAGAGAAAAAGTACGGAAGGTAAATTTCATGAAAAAAAAAGTACTGCAAACCCTAAAGAGGCAACTATTTGGGCTTCTCATTTGGTGAGCAAGATACATGGAATGTTAACTGTATTCCACCATATTTTATGTTTTAAGTAGTTATTTCATCGTATTTTCAATTGCGAACCATACTACGTCACTTTATTTTCCTTCTATGTAGTTCATTTGATTTCATAATATTTGCATGAAAATGATTATTGATGATAGATTACATTTCTTCTACAATATCGTTTTGAATTTCATGAATTTTTGTAACATTTCAGATAGTAGCACTTATCAGTGTCCCACAGTTTTTATTCAATTTCAATGTTTGAAAAATAATTGTTGTTTCTTCAGTAACACCGGTTGAATATGTAAATAATAGGTTTGTTAGTAAATTAACATTATTCGATTAATAGAACTATTATTCCGTAACATAACTTTCCACAAATTTAGTTATTCAAAAGTTTTGGACAAAATGAAAAATCTTAAAATATTCTGCCTGAGATTTTCCATAGCAGTTCATCTTTCATTCTTAACATGATTTAAAACTTTTTTTGTCTTATTCTAAATATTTTTATCGCATGTTAGCCAGATATGGCTCTTGTACCATAATCCTATATTGTCCATAACTCAAGGAACAGTTGACGCAGGAGTAGTTCCGATGAAATTCAATGAATCCTTTATTAAACTATGTGTTAAACTTTTTTTAACATAAGAACGCCACAGGGAGAAAAATAGCTACTTAACGTTGTAAATTTTTTCACAATTTGAAAGTCAAACTGCATTAAAAGTTGTCTTAGTTAATTATAAGGTCATGTTAAATGAAATTACTTGAATGTCATCACAAAGCATTGAGTAAGAGTGAAGAGAATTACGATCCAGTTGAGGTGACATTCTTTTCTTACACTTTTAATTATTAATAACCTTCATATATCTCGAAAGTGACTTTAATTGAAAATTAAATCAACATTAATAAATGTTTTTCAATAGGTTGTAACATTTTCACTTTTCAATAATGTGACTCTAACATTTTCAATTATCATTGTATGCTAGAGTTACACAATGATAATTTATCCCCAATATCTCATTGTGTAAGTCTAATACAAGAAACATATTAAACAAATGAAAAGTAGAGACAAGTCATATTAGAAACTAAAAGCTTTAATGGCCATCCAGATACTTCAGAAAATATATGTTAAATATTTTCAGTCACAATAATTTTCGAATAATAAAAGCATACACTACAAATGTATCACAAAAATTTCCATCAATGATAAATTTAACACATATTTCATTTTATTAACACCTAACAAAATTTAAATTCGTAAGATTTAAGATTTTTTATTTGAAATTAACATTAGCTATTTCAGCTTATTAACCAATCTGTAACATTGAGTGGTTCACTATTTTCTCTTACCTAACCTCTGAAAAATTTATATTTCGAATTGTGTGAAAAAAATAAAGCTTCTTTCCAATGAAATGAAATGTGATAATTGCAGATATTAAGAAGAATAATGAATAGATTTGATGAAATGTATATATAAGTGAAGCAGAATTGAATGTTTAACTTAGAGATGATACAGACGATAGATGATAAAATACGAGAGACTATCAGTTTCAGACAGGCTTTGAATAAAGATCCTTTGTAGAGTGAATTTATATAGTAAGAACTCAGATATCCCACTCGAACACTCAACACTAGTAGTATTACTCCCTCGAACCCGAGAGAGTTAGTGTGAATGAACAGGGATCATTATTACTAACTGTAATTGAAGAGCGTTGAAGAAAAGTGGAACAGAGAGTAATATTTCAAGAGCATTAACAACTTAAAAGAATACTAATAAATTGAGTTACTATTGATTTAACGTCTCTTCCTTTAATTGTGGATTTATTGACTATTTACTTAAGTTTAACTGAAATAAATGAAAGGGAGGCATTACATATCTAAAAATACTAATTAAAAACATTGAATTAGGATTATAAAACGGGAATAATTATATTTCAACAAATACAATTAAAAAATAAAGCAATTCGACAATTAATTCGAATAAAAATGCGAGTATTGAAATTTAATCCTAATACATGACTCTTAGTATTTGAGTTATTTAGATTCTATTTGCTAAACATATGTATTTTTTTCCTAAACCACGATTCATTTATTGTTTTTTTCCCTCATTTTTTAAAGTAACACAGTCTTTTCAAATCTATAATTAGAACTGAATGTTTTGGCTAACCGATTATTAACATTCAATTTCATAATAATAAAGGAGATTCTTTAAATTAAAGATTTATAAGTATTAATGAGATCTAAATGATTTAATTTTGCTTAATTAGCATGAACATTGCATAATCAATTGGAAACAAATTAGTTCAAGGCTATTAAAACTCTATTAAAATCGATTCCTCAATTTTTCTTTCATATTAATATGTATGAGAAACGCATTTTCACGTTGGTTCTTGAAATGATTTCGGTTTTGAAGGAACATTTGCACTTAAATTTACTCATGAAAAACCAGATTAATTTTTATTAAATGTATAATTTTTTCCCTTTGCAAGCAGACTAAAAACTCTTAATTATGTGCGTGATAATTTAAGTAAAAATATTAAATTTAAATGATTGATTTTTTGGTATGTAATGAAAACAGTAAACGATCGAAAATGCAAATAATGTGCAGAGCAATGTATTTGCTAATAGAAGGTGATTCTTTCAGTATTTTCTTCTTTATATCATATTGATTAGTTTTGCTGTAGCAATTTTTCTGTAGAACTCTGCAGAAGGTGTCAATAAATAACTTCGATTCATCACTTCGATTTGTGTTCGATTTCAGTAAGAAAATTATTTGATGCAAATAGAATGAGAAGGTTTTTAGGTTATTTTCTCGGGAATCTTTGTAATATCTTGAAAAACACCTGAATTAAAGTTGTCCCTGCATCGCTATTTATTATCTGAGCTAGCTAAGCTCAATAAATGTTGATTCAATAAAGAGTCAATTAAAAATTAAACTAATTTTATTCTGTATTGTTGAATGATTATACAGAAGTATTAGTATGAATAAGGAAGCGAATACTAACTTGCGTCCTCAGCCAAATACTATTATTAAAACTTCTACTTATTTTAATAATTTACGAAACTCAATCCGAAAAATATCCATAATTGAGTTTTTAACGATTGTGTTTTTTTCCCCTTAGAATTTTGGTTTCCTGAAAATCTACTTCATCTACATAGTGCTGACATTTTCTATATTTTGAAAGGGGACTATTTCCTATACAGAGAATATAATTTTATTTTCTAATAAACACTCCAAATTTTAGGTATGGTGCAACATTTGTGTAAAAATTATGAGAATTAAAATAATGAAATAAAGAAAAATTACATTTCGTTTAATTATATTTTTTAAATTATAATTCTATTCATTGTACAGAATGTTATACTTATAGTTCTCTGTAAATTTCGGAAGTTATAAATGAAGTGAATTCTATGCAAGATGTCTATAAAGCTGAGTATGAATGAGTGAGTGAATGTTTATTAAAGTCACACTGAGAAGCAACATCAGGGTTATTAGAGTCGGACCTCGTAATTTTGAGCCTCGGTCGAGTGACGAAGACGACATCTGATCTAGTACTTCCACTCCAAGCCAATGGGAGTATTCGGGACATACTTCACGCCTTTGAGCCCCTCTGCACGGTCGGTCTTTAGTGGCATCAGGGCTCGAACCCAGAAATCGGCGAAAACCGCCGGCCAGGAGCACTAGGCTATCGTAGCCACATACCTAAGGATAAATTGCATGACTTAGAAATGTAAACTCCCCGTTGGTTATACATAATAACTTATGACTATAAATGTGATTTCCTTCTCATTAAACAGAGATATAAATATGCAGATATCTCAGATTTAAGACACGATGTATCTGCATATTTATATTGACCTACATTACCTTTAATTTAAAAAAAAATGAAGATTACTGAAACTTGGCATAAAATAAGATTATTTTTCCTTGTCGGAGGCGCCTTAAAACGCAATCGTATTGAAGAAATAACTACGATCGTTTCTGTGTCTCTTAGTTCCTGCACTTGAGACTTCATTAAATTGAGTAATGGTCTTTATACGATAAGGTTTGCTAATTCGAGAGGTCGCTACGAGGTGTGTGTATACTATACAATTGAATCCGGCTAGAAGATTTATCATTGGGAAATAATTACGTGTCTTGTCTTTTCTAATGTGTAGCTTCAATTCTCAAAAGAATTGAGAGATGTAAAATACCATTAAGAGAATACGTGCTTTAATTATTTTGCTTGTAAACCAATTCTTCCGGGTCATATAAAGTGTAGCAAGGAAACCCATTAAGTGAAGTACTCGTCTTTAATTAACACCGAACAAATTAATTTGATCTGTAATTTGTAATGAGTCTACGTGTTGCTATTTTTGTGTGACTGGAACACTGTCTCCGCCGTAGTTTTAGAATAAATAATATATACATAGTTATACTGTGACAGATAAGTCATTTATTACTAATGTTGTAATTATAAGCAACTCAAATGCTATTGCATATCTTAATGTTGAGCCATGATCATGAGACGAGGACGACACCCGAGATTTGAGTCTCTAAACTTCTCTCTCTCTTGAGTCTCTCTAAACACTACGCCAATGCGATGATTTAAAGTTTCTACTGATATAATGTGATTCAACCTATTCTTGGTGTATCTTTAGAAAATTCAAGAATCGATCCCTCGACTCGACGGAAAGTGCTCCGGCTTCAAGCTCGCAACCGTCACCCCTCAACTACCGTGGCCTTAACATGAAATGTAAAGATTGAAGTATATGTTTGTGATGATCTGCATAATTTCTTTCACTTCTCCGTTTTGACTTGCTTTCACATTTTTAAACAACGCTCAAGTCAATTTTCCGATCAACTTCCATGGGAGTTTTAATTGTAGCTTTCACCTTTACTTTACAAATATCATTAGAATTCCGGAATTTCCCTGTATTTACGAAGGAAGGACCAGTTTTAGCTCTCTTATTCCTCTCTTACTCCTACACTCCTTCTTAAAACTTAGTCCGTGTCTCTCTGAGCTTTTAAATGAATTATTATAACTAAATGACTTATTAAAATGAATGACCAACAAGCTTATTGTCTTAAGTACTCCAGCTAGAGTATAACCAATTCTTAAGAAATATATTAGTCGGTGACTTCTCGGTAGACATCTCTCTTACTGTGAAAGCAATACCAGCATATTATATATTATGGACCATATGCAGTCTCTGTGTTAAGTCAATAATATTTACTAGCTTATTTCTCACAGTGATATCATGTGATCTTACTTAGCATAACAATTTAATTATTTTTGAATACATGAAAGCAAGTACGCATCTGTGATTTGAATCCTTCATAAGTGACTTAACTCGCAATTTAATATGCATAAATAATCTACTCACTAACCGCATTCTGCGACATTATTTCTATCAATTTTTCGATGAACAGAAATGCGAAGAGGATACTCATAGTTCAAATTAAGATGACGTCAATGGTTTTTTTCCCTCAGTGATGGTGGTGATTTGAACTATTAATTTTTGATTTACAAAGAAATCATTGCTCGTAGACTTTTATTGATGCCTTAGCTACAAAGACAAAACAGAGTTGGCTCCCAGATCAGTTTTCAAGCCCTTTTATTTCCGTTCGTTTTTGCTGAAAAGAGACACCACAGCTCTCTCCTTCTAGAGTATCATCTTGATGATACGGAATTTTCAGGAGACATTCTGAACGATGTTTAGAGAAGGTTGTTCTTCCAGACATTACTGCAGAGTTTAAACAGCCTGTCTTGTTGTGTTGTGTCGTTTGGTTAGTTCCCATTAAAGTTTCCGGTTTTCTCTAATTGAGGTATCGAGTCTATTTAACACATGCACTATAGCCGGTATACCATAGTCAGGATTTATGAGTGAGTATCTTCGTTAGACAAACAGAGGCAAGTATACGTCGGGTCTGTATGCAACCAGTATTCCTAGGCTGTTCTGACTTCTAGTGTTTTGACTTCCTGAGTCACAACTTCAGAAACAGATGATTTCCGTCCCTTTTGAGGATGGTTTCCTACTCTGTGGTAGGTATTCGGTAGACTTTGAGTCATAGTGGTGATTTGCTTTCCTAATTTTGATGTTGATGCCTTCGTCAACAGGATCGAAAAGAAATTCATCTGATCAATTAACGAGCCCTTTAATTCTTGTTTGTTTTCGCTGTACAGAGCCTCCACAAACTATTTTAACTTGTGACCTTAGAGATCGGCAGTTGATTCGTCCATTCCCGTGAATTTTTAAGAACTCATTGTAAAAAGAATTTCAACAAGTGGTTCTCAAGTCATTTGATTCACATATGTAGCTTAAATAATTTGTATGTAAGAGAGAATCACTATGCAATTGTTCTCGGTAATCAGTCTTTAAAAATTTCAACTCTAGGTCCTTAATTAATACATTTCATTTTAATGTGTTTCCATAATGATTACTATGTATTGCAATATAAATATTTGAAAATGTATCTTAAATTAAGGAATTATGTAGAAGTACTTCTCTCTCTATCAGATAATATGAACTTGAAAATACTGGATGCCCTAAATGTTACCATACTACGATTCATAAATTTTCTAAGCAGAAGCAACAAATTTTAAAACAATTTTCACGGTGGTAGTTAAAGGCACTTCTAACATAGTATAGAAGAAGAAAAAAAATGAATCTTCAGTTGGAACATATTTTCATAATCCCCCCTCCCTCTTTTCTAAAATTCAAAGCTGATATCCGTTTAATACATTTAGAATGAAGTGATATAAATACTTGATACTATCTGCATTATTTTCATTTAATTTACAATTTATTAACCATTTCATTATACTTACACACTTTATATATGCTAAAATAATGCAAAAATAAGTAACATACTTCTCTAATTCGGTGTATTGTATTTTGAAAATTCAATAATAAATTCCATATTCATCATGGCACATCATGTAATGGTTAAAGCACAAATTAAGCACAGGTAGCCTCCGTATGAAAACCGCAATTCTGTAATACGTATTTACTTTAATATGGTTCGAAAATTGAGGCAAAATCTTATACACTGTGGGGCCACTTTTTTATGACCACTCCTCAGTCTTATACAAATGTGCTATTATACCCCAATATGACAGCTAAGGGGCCACTGTAGTTTAAGAAAAGAGAGCTGTGTTCTTTAGTAGTATAAGTGAATTGCTTGTAAATATATGGGAAGAAACTATAATGTGATGGAATTTTTAAGTATATAGGTTAATAGCAGAAATTCGGATGCATTGAGCAAGAATTAACGAAACTACCATATATGGGAAATATTCACGTATATCTGTTGTGAAAAGTGTATTAGGTCTGCAATGTTAGGTAAAAGGTTGGGTATGAACAAGCAAATCGTGGTTGTATTCGAGATGTGAATGATCAGACGGAAAGGTGGATTTCTTGAAATATAAAAAGAAACAGAATGATAACATTGCAGTGAAATAACAGCAGATTTTAATCTAATATCGTCTCAAAGTAATTCTGAGATCAGTGTTCGTCGTACTATGCATTGAATGGGTTATGGAAACCGAAGTCTATTGTGAACATTGTTGCTGTCTGCAGCAAACAAGATAAAATATCTCAAAATCGCTCGAGAACGCAATGAAAGAACAATTAACTATTAGGAAAAAGTAATAAGACCTGTTTAATCCCATTTTAAGTTATATCATGTAAATGGATGATTTGGAGTTTGTCGTAAACAGAACGAAAGCATGGACCCTAAATGCATTGCTAAAATACTTCAAGTAGGGTTGAGGTAATATGAAGTTCAGGGTAATCGTTTTCTGGCAAGCTTTGGCCACCTTCTTTCTTATACATGGATGTCTGAATAACTCATAATACTTAAATATCATTTCTTACCCAGTATATTCCGTAATGCTGTAGACTTATATCAATAACAATGTAATTTCATCAGGATAATACATCCTGTCATAGATTTGGAATCGTATGAAACTGAGAGAATCGTCCGACACACAAACACACACATTTAGATTCACAACTGTCCAGTATCACACTATTGTGAAGGACTCTTTTTCAAGAATGGTCTCAATTTTCTCAAATGACTTATAAACATTTCGAACAATTTATGTCAAGACTAATCAAGCCTGTATTTAAAGCAAAAACTGCCCCCCCCCCGATATATTGACTGGATTTCCATAATAAAGGGGCCATTCATTGTATAACACGATATCTTAGATCACATTATTAATTAAACGTATCTCGAGAATTTCATAAATCGCTATCCGATGCTTGGTGGTTTTAGAAGCAAAATTTGAAATTAGGGAAATACTCTTTCAACAGAGGAAAAGAAAAAGTTCTTTTAAGTTTACATAATATCTCTCATTTTTTTTTCATCTGATCGTGGTTGTGACATCAAAACTTCAGACAAAATTTTTGAAGCGATTTAATAGAATTTGAAATTCCTTTTGTGTGTAGAGTACTAAGTACTTTTCAAAACTTTATGTTTGTGTTTTAAAACTCAAGTATTTTCCAATGCGTTTTATTTAACAACTTTTAAAATTGGTAAGTATGTTAATTTTATTTTTGTAAATTGTATGTATATTTTTTTTAATTGAAAACATCATCAAAGCCCATCATCAAAGTGTTAGATGGGGCTTACAGAAGTAAGTATGAAACACATTAAAAAGGAATAAGCAAAATAGAAAAAGTTAAAGTTTTATGAAGTATAATATAATTATTTACAATGAGTTTACAAAAATTATCAAAGGTACTTCTCTTCTTTAGAAGTTGATGAATATCCGGAGACCAATTAATATTAATATCTTAAATGCCAAGATTATGATGTTTCTTATTATGTACTATTTGTAACTAAATTACAACTAGGGGGGATTTAAAAAAGTCAATTTAAAAGCCATTTCATCTCCTTAAAACACAATTTAAAAAGAATATATTATTTAGTATACAGTATATCATACTTTTGATGAAAACTATTTTAATAACGCTGTTTCTTCTAATTATTATGCAAGGGATACCAGCATATCATTTTTTCGAAACTATATTAATAATTATTTTTAATTAATATCTTTAGAATATATATGAAGAATACTTAAGAGACTAAAAGGTGAAAAAAAAAATAATTTTTACAATATCCTGATATCATTTCGATTCCATTAACTATAACGCGGATATTACTGAGCATTAATATGAATAAAACTAATGTAAATAATTAATCTTCATTACTAATGCAGAGCAAAACATTCGGAGAAATTCGAGTATTAATCCCACATGCATCATTTCCCCTCCCTTAAGGATAAAAACAAACCACCTCTGTGCCTTAAAGAGATGACCGCCAAGGGAAAATTTCGCTGGCCATCAGACAGGGATAATGCGTCCTCATTACGTCATGTTCTCGGACAGCGTCGCCATTTGTCTTGCCCCGGAGATTACCTCCCTAACCCTAACTATATCACTTTCATTAAGTCTTCCAGAAGGTTTAACGATCAGGGAACAGACAGTCGGGGGCATCTTTTTAAAAAGATAATGCTGCAAGGGGGATTTAGTGGTGAGTCTAGAATCAACTTTACAATCAATCATGAAAATAATATCTTCCTCCTTATCTATTTTATACGCTCTATTTATTATGTTTTGCTATTAATATGGGTGAGTGTTATGTGATAGTTTAATTAGCTGCTTTATAAATAATGAGATGGTAATTAAATCGAAGTGGAAGTGCTTAACGCGCATTCGGTTTCGTATGCACTCTCAATAAATCAAGGATGTTTTGACACGCTTTGATCGTGGATAGTGTTTCTTCATTTTTCATCGTGAAATATCGGATGATTTCACATCAAGAATGCTCTCGTGCGGTCATATTGGAACACTATTTGTTCGATATTATTAAGTGTAATATAATAACTTTAAAAATATGTAACCTGACGAATAACATATCATCGACATGAAAAACAATTTAATTATTAATTTTAGTTGATATAAATAAAATCTTCAGAGCAAGAGATATATTTATATTTCCTTTCAATGGGATTATTTCGGAGGGATTTTATACGAAATTCTTAAATCTAGGATGGTTAGGTGAAACCTTAATGAAATTGCATCAGAAATTGTGATAGTGTGTTCGTTTGAATTTTAAATTTATCTGTTTTGCAAAAGACTCTATCATCCTCTTTTATAAACTAATATGTATTCACGTTTTAGTATGTTAACTGTTTCTGATCATATGAATTGGAATGGCTATACTAAACTTTCAACTATAAAAATAAAGTAAATTCATATATAAAATTCGAGGTTTTTTTTTAAAAGAATTCCTTAGCTCATTAATATTGATGTCTCCTTCCTTTTCATTGAGACACCGTAGTTCCTGTAATATTAAATATGGATATTGCATTGCTTTCATAGTTGGGTTCCATAACTATTTTTGCTATTATATTAAATTACAGCTATTTACTCCTAAATGATCATTATTCTTTTCAGTAAAAAATAATATGCGTTTTATATCTGTAATTAATATAACTATATCTGTAATTTAATATAATTTTACAAATAATGAGAGAGAATATAAATGTATATGAAAGGATTTCTTTATGCGTTGAAGTGAGAACTATTCATTTACGATAATTTCATTGATAATTTAAATAGTTCTTAAACAACATCTTATTGCAATTAAGTAAAACTTGTCTTATTGAATAATATAATTATAACTAAGACTCCAATAGAGTATTTAAAGATTTACTTAAGGTAACTGAAAGCTCAAAATACTTCAGATTTTGTATGTTTTAAAAATTTTATTTTAAAAAAATAGAGGTTGCTTTTGTAAATCCGTACAAATGTTATGTATAAGAATTTGATAACTAGGATGTTTGAAAATTGATTTTTAAAATTATAAGAAAACTCCACACTTTCATATTTAAATAGGTGGTGTGTTTTGTCTTTTGTCTTTAAAATTTATTATAAAGTTTTAATTTACATTATAACATGTCTTGTTATCAGTGTCTTTCACTGCTTTAGAACAGTTGTGTTTATATATTAGAGCAAAATGTTTTACTTAATTTTCGTTTTTGTACTTTAAAAATTTATGACCTCTACAACACCTTTTCTAGTACATTTTTGCCTGTCTTAATTTTTACTAAATTTGCTTCCAATTATTCCTCGAACTTAATATTTTTGTAAGTGTAAAAGCTATTTTAAACTTGTACAAAATGATTAAGATAAAAAAGTATTAGAAGTAAACAACGATACTGTCTGTACTTTTAGTAAGAAAATAGAAGGTACTGCAAAAATTTTAAATGATGTTTCTTTTGGTGATCAAACTGTAGTTAACATTTTTATTTAGTTAAATATGATTTCCCAATTATTAAGAATATAGAAAAATGCAAATTCTGCAATGAATTTGATTCACTGCTCATTAGTGAAAACTTAGAATTCGCAGAGAATTATGTATTAATTCAATTTTACTGTGTATTTACTATGGACAAGCTATTAGCTCAATGACATCTAAAATGTCAAGCGTATTTGGTGATAGAAACATTAGAATTACTTACAGCATGCGCTGTATAGGCTAAAGTAGTATTGCGTCCAAGAAATTTTGTGTAGTTATGAATTTACTACTACCACCTGCAAAATTTTAACCTTTTAATAATGTACTCATGTGAGTAATATATCAATGAGAAAAGTTTTTTAAAAAATTAAAGACAGTGACAGAAGCTACCGATATATCACTAGAGCTTTTGATGTTAAGTGGCAGAGGCGTGGTCACATATTCCTGAATGGTTTCGCTTCTGCATCATCTGTAACGACTGGAAATGTTTTTAAATTTGAATGCCTCAGCAAATACTATTTTAAATGCAAGAAATAGGCAAAATAATTTCCATACCTGACAGAAAAAGTTTGAAGGTTTTTCAATGCGGAGATAGTCAGATAGCACTTCAAAAATATTCAAACGTTCTAAAAATCATGTAATGTCTAATATGGGAATTACCTGGAAGATAGTGATTTTAAAGCATTTAACTTGGTATCAGAAGCAAAAGTCTACGGAGATGAAAAAAATACCACTGAAATGCATGAGCACAGGTGCATAAGGGAATGGTTGCTAAATTGCGAACAATCTAATAATTTAGATTCTAGTACTGGATAATTTTTAAATCTCTTTTAAATCACAGACAATATATTTATTATTACTTCTCGAAAATTAGAAATGAATTTTTATGTAAGTACCCTAGTATTCAGGTCCACTTTCTATAAGACTCTTTTATTTAATTTATCCATTATGAAAAGCAAATAGTCCCTATACAAGAAATGTAACAAAAATATATTAGAGGATGCAAGCATAAAACATTGGTAATTTGTCTAGAAGATTACGTGAATTGTTAATAAAAGTAAAACGTCTTAACAACTACCCTGATGAGGGGCGTCTCTTTTGCACGAGTTGATAAATGTGTTACAAAAAGCAACTTGTTAGCCTTCAAATGGTAGAGAGTTCAAAATAGAGGGTTCTGCCGGCGCATTAAGGTCAACTCTCTCCTTTCTTTGAGGTCAAAACAATCGAACCCAGTTAATCAGATGAACCGAAACAATCGTTCGGTGACCCAGGACTTGAACACTTGACGGCAGCACAACCAAGAAAGAAGTGCTGGTTGTATATGCCCCAGAAGCAAAATACTCACGCCTCTGTGTGCTTAAAACTACCGCACAACTAATGATATTTCAGCTACTGCGCACTCATCGACGACACCCGCCATTGAAATAGAGACCGCTTATGACGTCAAATAGAAACTATTCAAAGCAAAATTTGATACAACAGTAAGGGGATGCATATTGTTTGAAGTATTGTTTGTAAAAGCCAACTTCTCTACAAATATTATTTAAAATGTTTCTCATCTCGATGATACTGAGAGCGAGTAGGCACCAGAAATCTTCAATAAAACGCCATAATAACTAGCCCAACTGGAACGCCTCTTTTTGTCTCTGGTGAGATCGCAACAAATATGGACCAGTTAACTTTACTTCTTCGTAATCAAGGGTTCGAAACATCGCTGGAAACTAAACCCATCTCTCTCCCCCTCCATTGGATAGAAAAACATCCCTAAAACTGTAATGAGTATTCAGAGGAAACTATATCCTCTGAATACTCATTATAGTTTTAACTGCAACTAATATGATGCATTTTTACATGTACACTGTTACAGTAAAAATGACAAGCGGAGTCACATATGAAAGTAATTATCTATTAGCTAAAATAACAACTGTTTTCCAAAACTGTACTATTAATTTAATTATTCTTAAATGGCTTCTAGAAGCAATTGGATTAAAGTTAACTACCTCTTAATTTTTCCTCCATCTTTAATATTTTCAAAACATTAACCGTTGAGATATTTATTCTAAGTACAATTTTACTATAAAATTAAGTATGTTGAATCTTACTAGCATTCAGATAGACGGGTTTTTTTTTAATCACTTGACAGATGCTTGATTAATGGTGACTATTAACAAAAAAAAGTAAGATATTCATCATTAGGGTTTTGTAACATGTAATTTCCCACTATTTATGTTCACATTAGTTATAGAACTATCACGTAAATTTCGTTTGAAATGATGTGAAGAGGTTGCATTCTATTCTCAATGTTTGTTATAATCGACCGATATATTGAGCGCTCGTTCTTTTTTTATTGATTTTTATAACATATTTTTGAAACATTATGTAGTTTCGATTTTATAAAATAGTACTTTTCAAGGCTATTTGCTTCTTTTCATTTTGTTTATTTTTATATACAATCATTTGCGTATATTGTATTATAGCATTTTATAAGCTTATCATACTTCGTGAGAAGAAGAAAAACAATTCGAGTAAATTGAATATGGTTGACTATAGACGAGACTATAGACATAAATAATTCGATATAAAAACCAACGTTTTTATATGGTGGCAAAGTTTATTAGAGAAAATTATTGAAATATTAGTTAAAACTGCTAGTTATTTTTAACTTTAAAATTTACTTAAAAAGAGACATTTGTGAGAGTATTAAAAAATTCATAATACTCATAAAATCAAAACATGCATTTGAAAGTTTGTAAGTCATTCTATTAAAAAAAGAATGGGAACCAGAATTCAGAAAAAATTATTGTGATAAGACATGGCGCCAAATATTGGAAACTTTCTTTCTTGCGAATGATTACTGACTAAAAGTCAGCAACCCTTACTATCTGGGAGATAGTAAAGGGGAGATAGTATCTCCCTTTTGTGAGTACAAAAGGTTTACTACCTCATGCGTGGGGAGTGCCCGGTGCTCCCAAAGGGGGAAAGAAATTTTTTCCTCAATCCTAAAAGCGCCGAGAGGAAAGAATATTTTGACTTATTAAAATTATTGAAATATTAGTTAAAACTTGTTGCAAACGTCTAAATATTGCATTGTTAGGCGAGTACGAACGATTCCCAAAATTTCAAAGCTCTAGCTTGATGGGAAGTTGGTTAAATTAACGATCGAAAATTTGATGACACACACACACACACACACACTCTCTCTCTCTCACACACACCAAGTGAAATTCAGAAAAACGTTGTAAAAAGAGAGAAAACGTAAAAGTAATATGACTTTTCGTGTAGCACTTCAAAAAGTGAAGTTAGCCTGTATGGAAAAAGAAAGAATTACAAAGTTAAAAGAAAGAATTGCAAATAGTCCTGACTTTTTTCAAACACTACAAACTAAACTGTACTTTTTAAAACACAAAATCTGAATGAGTATTTTTTTTATTCCAAAAAGTTTTGCAAACTGGATTTGTATGTTATTTCTTGCATTTTTTTAAATAATTTATTCATGAAAATTTTAAACTTTAAGCATACAAAATAATGGCACTAAACAACTTTATGAAATATTTATCAAGTACATTCTGCATATACAGTAATTTTACTGACTAATTTTATTGCCTTTATATATCTTTTTATAGCAAATAAAAAATCTAAATCGATTTATCCCAGAACAAAAAAAATAACTAATTTTTCTTCTTTTAAAATCCTAAGGCATTTTTTTCTATTGTGCCAAATGTTTTTATATATTTTTTTGTAGTTATGGTTATTCATATATAAAATTGTATTTTTTATTGAGAAAACCAACAAATTCCCGTGCACCACAATGTATCACATGATGCTTACAGATGTAGGTAAGAAAACACACTACAAAAGCAAAATAACAAAAGGGAAAATTTAAGAGAAAAAAAAAGATTTACGATTATTTACACAGAATTTACAATGAGTTTTCAAAAACAGACAAAAACATTTCTTTTGGATAGAAACTGTTGAAATTCAGGAGGTTAATTAATATCGATGTTTTTAAGAGCTAATTTTAAGGTCTTTCTAATGTAATATGTAAAACTTGTATGGAATAAAACATATGAAGGTAATTTGTAACAGTTGGTATGCTTTTTTGAATTAAAATAGAAGTTAAATTTTAAAATATGTTTGAATTTAAAATTTATACATTTTTTAAGAAATTCTTAATAAACACTCATGAAAAAATTATTTTAAGAATATCAATCATATTATCCGAAAACCCATATAAACCTTTGTTGCATATACTTTGGCAAATTTGTAAATCAAATTTTATATGTGTACATCCATTTTTGTACGAGGCGTAGCATTTTAAGTACGCCTAATAAATTTTAAGTTTTTTTTTTTAAACAAATCTGATTGTTTTGAATTTTTGAATATTTTGAGTATATATCCTATTTTACGTATTACATACATGTAGGTTAGGGACAAAAGCTCACAAAAAACATTAAATCAATTTTTTTATTTCAATCGTACCTTGTACTCTTAATGAGTTTACGCTAATTCTGAACCTGCGTAGATGATATCCGATGTTGCATTTCGTCATTCTTGTTAATGAAAATTAAATTCAATCAATGAGCATAAATTTAATTGAATATTTTTGTATTGATAAAAAACACAGCACACAAAAAAAAGCTGATATAGCTCAAAATTAGTCAAAAAAAAAATTACGAGCTACTCAAGTCACATGTTTAAGTTATTTGTTTTATTAGCTCTTGGACAACGCCTACTGATCTTCGAATGTACTTCACTCTACAGTAAACTCTCCGAAAGCACACACAGTTGTAATATTGTGCAAGCGTGTTATGTAACCCATTAGGAAACAATGCACACAGTACTGAAATGGAAACATACAGTTATTTAAGCGAAGATGCGAGCAATCCTGTTTTGCGATCTGGTGGTCTAATCAACCAATTTCCTAAAACACACGAAAAATTCCTAATGCGAATGTCTCATTCGGTTTCGGACTACAGATTGTGCCTAGCCATCGAATGCCGGATCAAAGAGAACTTAATGTATTTGCGTATAAATTTATAAGTGCCAAGATTAATAAAAAAATAACATTCATAAACAGCAAACAAAACATGTTTGAACAAACCTCTCTCAACTGGGTCGCTATAATGGTTTGTGTATATATGATATTATGAATATTACTATACACTGATTGAATGCATTTATAGATAAATAATGCCAATTTTTGACTAGTAGACCAATGTTTATAAAACAAAAAGTATAAAACTTGTGAATGGTGTGATTATCATAAAAAAGATACAAAGTAAAACATAGTACGGCATATATGTTTACAATTTTAAAATTCAGTTTCTGAACATGCTATTTAACTAATTGTCATAAACATTAATCTCCATAATCAACAAAGCAACCTCTATTTTTAAAAGCAATTTTTTTTAAAAAAAAAATACAAATTTGAAGCACATTAGTGTCTCAGTTACCTCAATAACTAACTTTAAAGCCTCAATACACATACTTTCTAACTTCGTGCAAACTCAAAACCTAACAGGGGCTCGTTTGAAACTCAGATTACAGACCGAAAACCCTCATAACGCTACTCGCACCTGACTTGGATTACCGCAGCCTTTTATCAATTACAAACCCGTCATTTGAGCGGAAAGGGGCTTCCCAAAAGCCGACGGAGCTCAAAGCATGTCTTGACGAAAACTCACTTTGTCATCGGAGTAGGAGAACCTTAAATATTCAAGCGTGTGACACTGACAGAAATTGGGACATAACTCAAGTGGACCCAGAGTCGTTAATCCAACAACTTTGTGCCAGAGAAGTTAATTAAGGCCTAATTAGATGAGTCTCCGATTAAGGGCGGATGTTACCAAGAATGAGATAAAAGTCGGGGAACATGAAAGTCGACCACACTTTTACGTTATACGAGACAACTCGTTCGAGGCACACCCTACGTTTGATTGTTATAATGAGACCAAATTTTGGTTCCTGATGAAGCCATTTCATGCTCCGACGAGGCTGGAAAAAATAAAAGAAGGGGTCAAAATCAACAGTGCTGTGCGAACATTATCTTTGGCCTAATGGTTGCATCGATTGGATTGTGAATGACATCATGGCTGATGTCCCTCGGGAAGTTACATTGGGCTTGGCTCATGGTGTGGAAACTAATTGAATGAGTGAAAGCTAAGTATTCTAGGATGGTGGGTTATGACAGTGGAGTAAATTACTTTATTCCAGTGTATTATTTGCCTAAAATATGGTGAAAAAGTAGTTGTGTTCAGATGGGTGGGATGTGTATCTTTTTTTCGTACGTTAAATTAGAATAAGAGGCCCTAAATAAATTAAGATACCACTATTCTTGATTACAAAAATGAATTTTGTAATCGAGAATAGTGAGTAAAATTGTTTCTGGGTCGTTATCAATCATAGGAGGATAGTAGTTACCGGCATTATATATTATATAAAAGCATGACGATACTCATTACGAATTCACCTCAACATTCCTGAAAAGTAATCAAACTAAATTAGCCTTTATTTCGGAAATATTACTTAAAAATATGATGTGGTTATGTCAGATATAAGTGATATGTGTGCTCATATCAACTTAATTTTGATTGATATTAGTTTAAAATATATAGTTCTTTTGCTTAGAAATATATAGTACAGCTTACTTAATACTTAATCTTAATTAAACTCACAATTTCTAAGCTTGAATTTAAAAACAGATCAAGAAAAGCTTTCCTGAAATAAATGTAAGAAAAAAAGGAGAAGAAAAGATATTTATTATTGTGTTGTAATACTTATATGAAAATATACTGCAATAGATATGTTTCTTCATTTTTGATTCAATCATTTAATTAATCGTAATGTTCATGTTTGTGATACGCTTTCATTAAAATTTGGTAAATTAACTTGAACTTTGAAAAATTTAATTACTTTTTGGAAGGAATGATTGCATTCATAATGAAGTAAGTTATATTCCATTTCGTAACAAAAAAAACACTTCTTGAAAATTTACACAAATATGCAGAAAAATGTTAGGGAATGTTGGACGATTATGTTACTTATAGTGCTATTTTATAAAGAGCTCACAATTTTGATGTAAAATTTACTGTTCAAATTATTGTATAAAATAATATATTAACCATTAAACAAATTTATTTTAAAAATAAATTATGTTAAAATGTCTGAATGACTTAAGCATAAGAAAGAAATTTGGTTTAATGTGTGCAATAGTTAGATTTTTAGTTATTTTTTTCATGAGAATTTATGTTTTGAATAGAAGTTTTGAGTAATTTTTTTAATGTATTAGTCTTCAAAATTAAGATTAAAATTCAATAAATATTTCTTGAGCTCCTTTGATACATTTGAATACATTATTCCTCCTTGAATACATTTTGAAATTCATATAAGAAATCAGACATAAACATTTTTGCACACATACATATTTACTTGATAATAAAATAAAAAGTCGAGATGGTCATAGTATGTTTATGAAACTAGTTAAAATTTGACAAATACTTCACACTTACAAAACAATTTTTTTATACTTTATTATTTTATAGTTACTTATACTTCCGTATTTATAAAATATTTTAACGTTAATCACATAATTAACTGTATCATCTGCAATTGCAAAATTAAATAATTTTGCTAAAGTAATAATAAGCATATTTCTTAAGAAAACGTTTTTAAAAATTATTAAGAAGTAATAAATCACAAATAAATAATTCTCGAATAATATCACATATTTTTTACGCAAATGCATAGGATAGAATTATTTTAAAAATTTTGAATACGAAGCTTGAGCGTGTAGTTCTAAATCTATGTGAGTTCTTCATAAAATGTGTAATATAAATAAGAGAAAATGATATAACTCTTTTTTCAAGTGTTAGACATAATTATTCATCAAAGTTCAGTCCCCACACAAAATGTTTAATCAGTTTACTTAAATCTTTAAATAATCGTTACCAAAATACCATAAATATGGTAACTTTGCTCTGCTAACTATCGTAATAATGATATCTACTAATTTTGCAGACTCTAACAGTGGACCTCTAATAACTTTAACCCATTCAAGCCCACCTCTTGTGCTGCGATCTCAGTCTGTATATACGCTCAATATATCACCTTACAGTTGCCCAAACTTTTGCAATGTTCCTTTGATTCCTCTAAAATCCTCCTCTAATTGCGCTTTCTTATCCAATACACATCTTAACACATCGATCAATAACTCACGAGTCTAACATTGAAAACAACATTTTTTTTTTGCAAATTTTTTTTTTATTCATCAACATAACACCTTTTGTTAATCACCTTTTAGGGTGATACAATCGTTCCAACGCTTTTCCAAATCTTTTTTCTTTGTTTTGTTTTTGTTTCCCAATTTTTCGCGTGAAATCTTTTTTGTTGCGAGTAAATAGCGATAAACAGCTTTCTGAATCATCGACTCGTTGCTGTTTTCGTTCCATCGAAAGCAATCGCGGCACCCACTTGGAAAAAACCTTTTTTACTTCACTTCAAAAAACCTTTTTCCTGGTCCGATCGACTTAAAATTTTGACACGTTTCAAGCAAAGGTTAGTACTCTAGAAAGACCTGGTTACTGGTTTACTACGAGCGCCATCTCTGGGATAGTCTCGGGAGTTATTGATCGATGTGTTATTACATTGTAAGACTAATTTACGTATACTGCGTGACCACGATAGACTAGTGGTGATGGTCGCAGCCGGCAGTTTTCGTCGATTCGTTGAAGTCATCCCGTTGGTGTGATGTGGGAGTTTGGACAGGAAGTGTCAGGTCAGGAATCGTCCTTGTGACTTACGAAGTTTAAAATTGCAAAATTCTTCACCAATTGCCTTCATGTTGCTTCTCAATGCGACGCACATAAGAAACATAGTTTAATGAAAACGTAAATGAAATCAAATGTAGACACTGAAAATTTCCAGGACACATACATTTTTAGAATGAACAAAGACGTTGCACTCAATATTGTATTGACATAGACCCTTGATGGATAGACAAAGCGAGGATGTCCTCAGTCGACTTGGTAACTTATGATGGGATAGCTCACTCACATTACACACATTACACATTTTTCACTTGAGGCTCTCATGTCAAACATCGTAATAATGCAGCCCCAGATGATAGTTAAAAAGAAATGCGCATGAAAGTTATACTCTAAATACAAATCATGTAGAAAAAAAAATGTATTATTTTAATTGGATGTTTTTTGTGATTCCTCTACAAATTATAGTTATTGACGTTAAAAATACAGAAATACAGAAATAAAAAACGGAAGTGTTATTCTAAGACATATATGTATTCATTTTTAGAATACTCTTGTTTGAACTTTAGGGATATATGTATGTATGTACGTAAAATTTAAAAGAAATTGCTCTATCAGTAAGGTTTCCCGTCGTTGAAGAAAACATAAATAGGAATATAATATTGCGAGATCTGAAAATTTGGGCAAATTCTAAAGGTAGTAATTTCGGGAAGCCCCAGAAAATTCTATTCGTATTTATCTGTCAACATATTTTAATATAGGTCTTTTACTTTGCAAGTTCAAGTGAATATTTTTCTTGTGTGTATTCATGTGAATTCCTAATACATATTGCAGAAAGTGTTTTTATTTAACAAGTCAATACTTTTTTTATATTTTATGACGCTTTCAGAATTCTGAAGCTTTTCAAGTACAAGAGTTGTTTACATACATCTTGGAATTATTTTGTTATAAAAATAATGATGAAGAAAATATTAAGCCATATATGGCTGCAATTTTAAAGTCTTAGGTAAAATTTAATGTAGAGAACTTTTCTCATCTGAAAAATGATCCCATTAATATCAGGCAATGAATTAAAGAAATTCAAAAAAGGAGCAATAAATCTGATACTTTTAGAGCAAAAAAAATTAATAATGTTATGTAAAAAATAATTTTAATATTTGAGCTAGAATAATTATTTCCAAATAATGTAAAAATCAATTTAAATATGTTTAAAGATTACTAGTATTTTAAAAGTGAATTATTTACTATCGTTTAATTATATTTATGTTTCATTAAAAGTCCAATTTTTTAAATCCTTTGCGCCAATTATACATGTAATTTAGATATTTAAAACAGAAAATTAAAAGATACTATGTTCAAAATATTTTTCCTTATGTATGTGGTTAAGAATAGAAAGCCTAAAATTTATATTGAAAATAAATTAGCTCAAAACACTTAAAAAAAATTCCCAATTTATTTTAACTGCTTAAAACAATCTAAGAAAAAAATCAGTTCATGCAGCTAATAGGGCCTTATAAAGACTACAAAATCATAATTCAATGTCAAAAGAAGAATAAAAAAAGATGTATAGTGCTTTGTACTTTTCATTTCACTAGTATTCAAGATTAAAGACTATCTAAAAATTAGAAAATTAATTGAATGTCCTGCCAATTAAACGATTAATTATAATACTTAAATTAGAACTTAATACTATATCTTTATTTGCACATCTTGCTAGAGTGAAGCTTATCATTTAATTACATCAAAATTTGCTATCAAATATCTTGGAAGAAAATACTAAGTAAATTTTTTACCATGATCCTTCTGTATTCCTTATTAAATTATTCCTTCATAAAATTTTAAATATATGAAATAGAGTTAAAGATTCCCTTAGTAAAAAAAGTTACAGTTACCTCATTGTATAAAATAAGTGTCCATATAAGAAAATGAATTGTGTTTCTTTATCTTATTACTATTTTTGAAATCGATAATATGGAAGCTTATTTTTTTTTCTTGATATATTTCGGGTAATTTAAATTGATGCAACTGGAAAAATTATTTGCGGCACAAAAAATACTAACTTTTTCCGTGAATAATTACTTATTACTGCATCCCTCTTACCAAATATATTATATTTTAGTATAAGTCACCAGACAAAGAGCGTGGAATAAATTTTGGTTAAGTCGATTATATATTTTGCCAATGACAAAGTTCACTAATACATCTTCCAATACCAACCCTTCATACTCATACCCACATAAAATCAACCCCATATTTACACCTACCAAAATGACTAACTTCGCAACCCACTGAAAGCACCCCCTCCCCTTTGCTAAATCCTGACTTTCTCACCCCAGACCCCCTATAGTGTGACGAAAAGGAAGGGGCTGGACAGATGCGGCAGACAACCGCAACTGCAGGACAATGAATGCCCGTAAAAGGGTGAAGGCGTCACACACACTGACTAATTGTAATGCGGGTGCAAAGCCGATTTCAAACATAGGTCGCTGGGGACCTTCAACAATGAAGATATGCTAGACAGGATTGGCGTCGTCGACTCAAATGTGCGACTGGGGATAGTACAGTGCCACATTTTAAAAGCGGAGGTGGTATTAACAATGCATCGCTTCGTTGGAATATGCGGGCGTTGTTGTTCATACTTACGTATAAGGTGAATGTGTATCTGGACGCTTCGATAGAGATTAGATTTTCAGCCAAGAGGGCTGATGAGTTTGCGTTAAATTCGAATAAAATTAATTCGATTTCATGAGTAGGGTCTTTGTGGAATGGAACTGCGAGCGTTATTTACGACATTTTCTTTTTATAGCGTATCCTAGCGTTTGAATCAGCTTATGATGAATTGTGGTCGTATGAAAGAGGAGTAAGAATATTGGTTGGAATCGTGTGAATAATGTAGTTTTAAATAATTCATAGAATAAGTAGATTTAAATAATAAATTGATGAATACGTTTTGATCATTTTGTATAATTTTTGCTTTGAGTGGTAGAATTCTCAATTTTGTATGTGTTATTTCGGAATAGTTTGCTTCATAATTGTGAATTTAATACTTTATTTTTTCTTTAAATGGAAGTTGCGAACCAAAACGAAAGAAAGAGCAATTTGATCTTCTGAATGTTTTCTGAAGAATAAGAAGTCACGTGTATTGATAATATAAATAAAAACTTTAATCTTTTTTTTTTAAATTTGCACAATTTTTTAACTATATAAGATAAACGTATATATAAAAAAAGGAATTATTAATCGCTAAGATGGATAATTCTTTGGCAATTCACATTGGTAATAATATTCAAACTTTTAAGCATAATTTCTTTTAATTTTGATTTTAAATGAAAGAGTATTGCTGTTACAAAATTATATGAAATTCGTTCATCTTTGCTTTTTTACGCATACTTATCAAACATTTTTACTGCAATTATTTCTGATTCCGTTAATTACTTTTAAGATTTTAATTAAGGATCTCTAACTAAATTAAAACTAGATATAAACAGAAATATACATATTTGTTTTTCTCTATGTTTGCATAACAAAAACTGATTTTTCGTGATAGATTTTGCAGAACTTCTCTTTCCCAGTTTTCTGTTATTCTTTTTTTAGATTTGAGATTAATCCAGAACGGTTCTTGAAATAAAATTATATTATACAGCATGCTTGTCTAAAGTGCTGCCCAAAAATCTTTAAAAGGCCGCCCAAAACCAAATTATGAAAATATTTAAATTTATACATTTTAATTATAAAAATAAATATTTGTAATATTTTTCATATATTATTAATTCGCTGACATTTATTTTGAAATAATAATTTAAATAAAAACATCTTAGTATGCCATGAGAATTTACTTTTCGAATTATGTGCGTATCCACTCGACGGGAAATTTTTGAAGAATTACATTACTTGTATGCAGTATATTGCATTGTATTTTGATTTCCTAATCATTTTGGACAAGGGAGCCCTTCGCAGAAAAAGAAACCTACCCCATTTTCTCTAGAAATAAATAAATTGCCTTCAAATCTTCAAATGGAATGCATTGAACTGCAAAGTGACTTTCAACCGAAAAAAAAAAAAAATTGCGAATGTTTCCTTACTGTAGTTTTATAAAGATTACGTACCTCGCGATAAGTATCCTAATTTTCACAACCATGCTTGATTTAATGTCTTCAGCTTTTGGCTACGTTTGTTGAACAGTTATTTTCAAGAATGAAATATACAAAAAACCAAAATAGGACAAAGATCACTGACAAGCATCTTGAAAAGGCATTAAGAATTGCAACCTCGTCTATTGAATTCGATATTGATTTGCTGGTTCAACAAAAGCAAATTCATCCAACTCATTAATTTGAATTTTTTCCATCTTTATGAAATCCAAACTAGATGAAACGGAACTATTACAAATTTAAAATAAATATGTACTTATACATATTTAATTCAGAAAGCATTCTACAGAAAGCATATTTTTTTTTCCCCAGACAGTATCTAAAAGCGCCTAAAAAGATATTCGGAAATGTCCTTTCCAGCGTATCACCTCTTTCTAATCACAAAACACAAATATGTAGTGTGTTCGTTAAATATTTTAATCAACTGAAGAATGACTTCATATCTGCAGATAAAAATGAATTAGAAATACTAAATGAAACGTATTTTTCAGATTCGTCAGTTTGTAGTACTAATATTTTGAATGCAGATTATCAGCTATGGAAAAAGAAATTTTTGGGACAACAAATTAAATTAACTTGTATAGAAGTAAGGCTTTTACACAAAAATATATAAGTTACACACTCTCGTATAGATATTTAAACAAACATCCATAAACTTTAAAAAATAAATTTTAATCTCATTGGCCTACTTGTCTGAATTGCCTGAATTGCATAAAGATCATTTTTACCTGTGAAATATTTTTTAAAAAATTGCTTTAGAAACACTACCACTGAATACGCTTAAATTGACTCTGTTTTATAGATATAAAATGTACCAGTAAATGAGGAAGTACGAAGTATTTTGCAAAAACAAAAACGGAGAATATATATAATTTTGTAAAAATCTAATACGTAAATAATTTTTCATTTCATTATAATCTGACTTTTTAAGCCATTTTTTTAAATTACTACCTTCTTTTCAATCATTAAATGATCAATTTTTTTTGTCAGATTATCAATCATGTTGAATATCAATGATTCTAGTTAGAAGGAATTCTTGTTATTATGGTATCTTTTTCTTATTTTTTCTTAAATGATCATTATATCTGTAACTTTATAAAAATTATATCAATCTTCGATCATTTTTAGTTTTTACTAAGTAGCAATTCTAAACTAAACAAATTTCTTCTTTTACGGCGATGATGGCGTGCACACTCCAAAATTAATTTCTGGATGATCATTTTCTGTCGCGCCTTTACCAACCTGACTAAATGAAACACTTCTTACGGGCTAGTTATTAAGGCGTTTTAACTTTTGGCACTGTTGTTGAAGAGAACCGCTGTATACTCTCCCTCAAGTATCACCGTGACGATATGAGGAGAAATATTTTAAATTTGTAGAAAAGATTCTTTTTCCATCCATTACTGCAATTGATATTTATCCACTCTCTGTTGCATCGAATTTTCAGTGCAACATTTTTCCATTTAACGTCATCGGTAGTCTTGAGTTGCGTGACGGGTCTCGTTGACCCGTGCGCAGTAATCGGAAGATCACTAGTTGGGATTTATGTGCAATTGTCTTAATTAAAAATGCAGAGGCGAGTGTTTAGCTTCAGGGGCTGATGCAACCAGTAGTTCACCGCTGTGTTGGCATCTAGTGTTCCGCCCCGGCTCACCACTTCGGCGGTTGGTGATTTTCAACCCGTTGAGGGAAGAGGTGTTTGACCTTGGAGCGCCAGTGGCGTATCGAACCCCGTCTAGTGAGTCCAGAAGAAAGTTGACCGATCACTTTTTGTTTCGCTTTCACCAACCAGACTAAACGAGACATTTCTCTTAGGCTAGTTATTAAGACATTCTAACTTTTGGCGTTGTTGTTGGCGAGAGCTGCTGGTAGTTTATTCTGATAACGAAGAAAAACTTATTCTATGACAGCAAATAATATCTATACAGGGTTTCAACTTTGAAGCAAAATGGAATATCATTTTCATCTAATTGATACCAATTCAGAAATAGCTTAAAATTTTTATAAAGATCTTCGATGCTATATCTCTGGCTACTGTAACATGTACAAGCGGCTAACCAAAGTGGTCGTAGGTAAACTTATCACCTTCTACATTGTATTATTGAAAATGTCAACTATTACCATATGCAAAGCAGAATCTTCAAGTGATGGAAGGGAATTTAAATAGGGGAGTTTTAAGTTTAATAAGAGAATTTAATTCCATGGATAAGAAATCTGTACTCTTGACTACGAAAAATTATTTTTATAAATACATTTTGACATTTTCGTAATATAATATTTATCGTAGAGGCAAACATTTGAAACTGTTTCCGTATATAAAGTAGTTTTTGCATCTTTGTAAAATCAATTTGTAGCTACATCGGTAGGTTTTCAGTTACATTTTGTACACGGGACGTTTTTATGCGATCTTTATTTACTGCATAAAGAAATTATAATTTTTTTAAAAAAAATATGTAGCAAACAATATGTTTATTAATTATTTATGAAGCTTCTGAATACATTTATATTTGGCATTTCTTTTGTGCAGTCTCTATCACTTGTACAAAAACAGATTTGAGTGAAATTAAAATCTAAAATATAGTCTGAGGCATATAGATTTAAAATTTAAAAAAATTAATCGAGATAAAAACCAACGTTTTTAAAAGCAATGTTTTTGATGGTGGCAAAGTTTATTAAAAAATATTATTGAAATATTAGTTAAAACCGGTCGCAAATATCCAAATATTGCATTGTTAATCAAGTAAGAACGGTTCCCACAAGTTCAGAGCTCTAGCTTGATGGGAAATTGGTTAAATTAACGATAGAAAATTTGATGATACACTGATACACACACAAACAGACACACACCAAGTGAAATGCATAAAAACATGAAAACTAACTAAAATTAATTAATTAATTCTGTTAATTAAATGGTTGGAATTTAACCACCCTTAGGTCAAGTATTTTGCAGTATTTTGCCAAATGTGGCTACCCTGGTCTTTTACGGACTTAACATTCAGCTGACCCCCCCCCAAAAAAAGTTTGGTGCCAATTTTTGAAATCGCGCCAAGTGGTTGGGCTAAACTGCATTGTTAAAGAAAATATTAGTTAAAACTTGTCGTAAATGTCTAAATATTGCATATAGTCAGGCGAGTAAGAACGATTACCAAAGTTTCAGAGCTCTAGCTTGATGGAAAGTTGGTTAATTTAACGATCGAAAATTTGATGATACACACACACCAAGTGAAATACACAAAAGCGTTTTAATAACTTGCCAAAAAGTTATTGGAATTACTAGATTGCAGAATTAAATGAATAGTAAAATCAAATACAATAAGAATTGACAGGTTTCTGAGTATTTCCATACGTAATTTGTGCGATGCGCCAGCTACGTACACCGGATTCTGTTACCACTGCATTAAGAAAATCATATTTAAGACAGTGATTTATTTATGTAACACACTCCTGTTAACGTAGTCCTATAGTTAGTTACAAGTGTAGTGGTTCTAGAAAGGGAATTTTATTGGTAAGTTGGGATTATTTGTTATACACCTAGTTTTCTAATTTCACTTTTTACATAGTTATACTTAAATGCAATTTTCTGGAGAACTGTTAAACCGATTTCAATAAAGCTTTTTATTATACATCATCAACGATTTCTAGCATGGGTGTAGGGAAATAGATCAAAAGGTACTTCCTTCTTCGTTCGAAAGTAACCCATGAAGGAATTTAATTTGGAAGATTCAAAATATGTTACAAGATGAGACGATTTCCATGAAATATGCTATATTTTTTTTTTCTTTTTGATTGTAGTTCTTTAAATTTCTCTATTTACTTCAGTATGTGACTCTCATAATCTTACAAAAGCTTTTGTTCATGTCCAAAGCAAAGGCAATTTTAGGGTTAAAATATACTGTTCTCCCAGTCTCTTCTCCTCACAACAATTTGTGAGTTTCTAAAGTTCCTTCATTTCTACATTTCTTTTAATAATATTTTAGTCTGTCACACTCAAATTCAGCAGTTTGAAGCCTCTGACGCAAAAGGAGGGGTGTGATAAGTTTGAAACCTCTGTCTCTATGCCTGATAGTTTCTTCACAGCTCCCAAAACCATGACCGATTTTAATACGTTTTTTTTTTTCTTTTGAAAATTGGTTTAATTAGATGTACTTAGGAATAGTTGATGATATTCATGCCATGGAGTTGCTTTTTAATAAAAATTTATGACTAATTTACATTAACATTGGTCTGTAAGTCTGTAATAAACTTATATATTCTGGATAAAAATGTAAAAAAAAAAATGTTTTTTTTTTATAAATGTTTTAAAAGAATATAACATCATCTATATTTCTAAACATCTTAAGACTGTTTCATTAAAATGTATGTAAATATTGGCTAAGTCATTACTTGTAAGCTCCCTGAACTGTTAAACTGTAAGCCTGTTATGTGTTTATATATTTTATTATTGAAAACTTTATAATTTTCTTTTGCCAATAACTTAACTAAGCCTTGTAATTTCATATGCAATTATTTTATCAAGATTAAGTTTTCTA
The DNA here is from genome assembly GCA_019974015.1 of Nephila pilipes. Taxonomy (NCBI): domain Eukaryota; kingdom Metazoa; phylum Arthropoda; class Arachnida; order Araneae; family Nephilidae; genus Nephila; species Nephila pilipes. Next base: position 1,331,148 of record BMAW01013654.1, read on the forward strand.
TAAGTCTTTTTCAGAACTTTAATAAGATCATCTATGTCTATCGAATTAAAGTGATCTTTAAAACCATAGTTATAAATAGCATGAATCTATTTATTTTTAATATATTTAAATATATCTTATGCACTATTTTTAATAATAATCATAGCAGTACTATTCAAATAATTTGAATAAATTTTGTAAATTTGTACCATCGTTTACATATATATATATATATAAACATGACACCAAGTACCCAGCTTGAAGTTAATTAATAAAAGTTATTTGTTTTTAACAGAAAATATTAAATATCATAAGACATTAGGTATAAATAACAGTACGTGATAAATCAGAGAAAACCAGGCATAATTTTTTTTCATTTTTTTGAATACGTTTCAGAGAAAACCAATCATCTTTTTTGGCTAACTATCGGACTTGTAGTTAGCCAAAAATAGTTCTGTTTTAATCGAAAATATTAAATCACATTGAACGTAAAATTATTTCGTAAATAAAATGGAAACAAGACATCAAGGAACAATCTCATGATGAAAATTTAAAACGATTCGAAAGTCAAAGCGTATGGATCCTGAATGAGATACACTTCCCATCATTTCTGTCCTCCTAACCAGGATATCAAGACCACTTCCATTCAAATGGACTGGAGCAAAAAGACGGGCATGGAAAATTGGGCACTGCACTCGTCTGGAAAAGGGGTGGACATGTAAGGAGAGTGGCGCCAAAAAGGATCTTGCCATTTCTCCAAATCCATAGCAAAATTTGGATGGTAAAAAAAAAAAAAAAAAACTCTCCACCTCTATTCCAGCAGGACGAATGCGAAATTGAAAAAGCCGTTCTGAAAAATTTTGCCTCGGGGCTGCGATGGAATTGTGGAACTAGCTAGTGATTTCCGTTTCCCCCTCTGAATTATGTTTCGTTTCTTTATTTTTCTTCTTCCCTCCACTTCCACCATCGTAACCAATACGTGAGGATATATTCCCGAAAATGGCTTTGGCCATGAACGTATTTATTCTTTGCCTACAAACATATCGCATTTCCTTTTCATTCATTTCTTTCAGAAGCATGGAAGGTCATAAAATGTATAAAGTGATTGGGGGAGGGGGGAGAGCTCATTCGTCTACGGAGTTTGAATATTCAACCCATTTGGACACATGGGGATAGCGTAGGTGAATATGAATGTAATCGAATAAATGTGTTTGTCAACTGGAGGGCATGTAGATTTCAAATCGATTTAAAATAGCAAAAATGTAAGCCTATCTCTATTGAAATAAAATATTACGGTTAGTTTTTTAAAAGGGAGAATGTCATCACTCGTGACACTAAAGGTTACGGAAAGTAGAATAAGTGTCCCAAAGGCACTATTTTCGAAGAGAGAGTCATTGAAATCACAATCATAAAAATATTCTCATACTGAAATCAATTTTATATGGCTACGCGTTTAACTTTGTTGCCATCTTAACGGATAGTCAAATTGTAATAGAAGGACGCACAGATCAGAATTCCAGTTATTTTTTTGTATTGGAATCATGTGCGTGTTTTTCACACTACACTTTTCAAAAACATGAAACATACTGATGGACTGCCTTAAAGCAAATACACTACTGCTATTGTGCGTAATAAAATAGCGATAAAACACAGACCTAATTATACAATCTAAAAAAAGTAAATAAATAAATAGGACAACCTAAACTGTCTCGATTTTCGTCACAATTCAATAAAGTAATGTAAAGAATATTTTAAAATTTTAAAGGACTAGTTAATCAGCTTAATTGATATAATTCATTAATTTATTAAATAGTTTTCTCATTTCAGATGTCATTTTTGAGTAAATGTTTTCTTAACATTAAATTAACGTAAGCTTTAAATCTTATAGAATACTGCTAAAACATTTCTGAGCTATAGGAACTAAAAGAATTGTCAATTAAGGTTATTTTTTTTCAAATACTAAATAATGAAAAGTTTTATGCTCACAATTTTTTAAATGTAGTAGTACCTCCCAAAAGGGGACATCTACTGGACCAGACATTTTATCCCTTAAATAGAGGTGTTCCTTAACAAAAGGTAAATATGTATGTAGATATTGTGGGTGAAGAAGATTGTTCATCTCGAATCTACGATGGTTTGCTCTTACGCAATGGGCTGGTTGTCTAGGGGGGTAATTTCGGATTCCATGTAATGTTGTTGATGATATTCAAGGATGAAGCTTGCAGTAGCTTTACTTGTTTATTGAGAGAGATGAAGAATGAAAAGTATCTACACTATGATAAATATACAGGTAGTAAACAGTTCTTCCGAGACGGATAGATGGCTGCCTCATTTAACCCATATTGGCGATGGGCGCTGGAACGCGCTCGGGCGTTTGAAGTTTACTTCCGACGCGGGTAGCGAAGGAGAAGAGAAGCGGAGAAAGTGGCGGCAAAAGAGAGAAGAGAGAGCGAAAACGAGCTTCACTCAGTTTTGTTCTGGGATAGGTGGCGCTGCATGAGCTTATCACATGACTCTTGAATCGTGGCGATATCTATTGAGTATCGGAGGAACTGGTTTTACAGTAGATTGAAAAGATAAAATTAATTGCTTAATAATAATTGGATGGAAAATCCTACAGAGTTCGACCCCTCCAAATAGAGCTGGCCTCCAGCTATACTGGAATTTTCAAAATAACTAATAATACAAAATAACTAATAACACAAGATAATATCTAATACATAAAAGGAAAACAATATAGTATGAAATTAAATAAAACAAAATTCACCAAATAACAACTATGTTTGATATTCAAATGGTGTTGATAGAAAAAAGTTTTATTATATCTGTTTTCGTATTGTGGAGCTGTACCACATCTGCAGATTTTTTTTTTTTTTTTTTCCTTCTTCTTGTAAATCTTCCAGTTTTCGGATTGTATTTCTTTAAAGTTCTTCGTAGCATCTTTGCTTTGTAACTCTATTCTTCTTCTATATTTGTAAATTTGTAAGCCTGGAATGGCGTATTCTAATGAGCTTGGGCATATGATGCCTTCGTTGAGCCATTCTTCTATATGTTTATTTTCTTTTTCTCTTTTCGTAAATGCAAATCGGCGTGGCGATTGATAAACTGGTTCATCCTTCTTTAAAATAATTCTCGTGGTAACATCGGTGCTTGCCTTCTTTTCAGGCTTGTAGCTTTCTATCATTTCAGAAAATTCTTTTTTGATCTCGGGATCTCCTATGTGATTCAGTTCTACTTTTTCGACGTTTTCCGCTTGTATCTGCATTGAGAATGCTTGCTTTTCATATTTATCAAATTCTACACCATTCTTCGTGAAGTTGACTGATGCTTGTTCTAAAATATCTAAACCTATGACTGCTTCGTACTTTAGTTTCGTTGTAGGTACTACATGCCAAGTTAGTGAATAGTTTTCTTCATCCATCTGAAATTCTTGTTCGAAAGATCCTATCGTAGTGACTTGAGCATCACCTATGCCTGTTAAGACAATTTTGTTCTTCGCTAGTTTCGCTGGATCGATGATTCTTCTGCTGGTATTTTCTCGTAGTAGACTGACGGTACTTCCGGTGTCGATAAGCGCAGTAATTTTCTTGTTTCCAAACATTATTTCCTTGTTGCGTAGATTTTCTTGATTGATAGTGGCACATGTTGCCGTAGGCTTGCTTGTTTCTCTCGTGAAATTCGTAGTTCTCTTCGGCTGGCTTGTATTTAGCTCTTTCGCTGAATCGTTGAATCTTCTAAACCTGGAGTAATTCGTTTGAGCGTGATTAGAAACATTTGAATTCGAATAACTTTCTCTGCCGTGAGTTCGATTTTCGATCCGTCGATTTGAGTTTACGTAATTTCCTTCATGACTTCTGTGACTGCCTGATTGAGCATCGTGATGTCGATTGTAATTAGTGGTTGCTGCAACTTTCCAACGATCTATCCTGCTCGAACTTTCGTGGCGATTGAAACAGACGAAATTTTTCTGAAGCTCTGAAATCTTGTTTACCCCTAAAATACGTATTAACTGGCTTTTGATTTAATGTTCTCCTGACGTCTTCATACTCTTCGAACTTTTCTGCTAATTCGGCTGGCGAATTTATTGTTGTCCATTCCTCTAGAAAATGTTGCTTAAAGTCTGTAGGAGCTCTACGTTTCATTAGATCTGAGATGATCAGTTTCCTTAATTCTTCAAAAGATTCGATTTTTAACCCTGATGTCCATCCGTCAAAATATGTTGCAAGTTCGTGATAAAAATCGGTCCAAGTGTGGCTATAAACTTTTTGATGCGTGGTAAATAGCTGGCGAAACTTTTCTGGCGTTAATTTAAATCTTTTAAGTAGAAGTTCTTTTACATGGTCGTAATCGTTTGCTATCTCCTCTGGTTCACGTGCAATTTTGTGAGAAATTTCGGACGGTAAGAGTCCTAAAAGATATGAAACCCAATGTTCTCTTGAAATTGTTAATCGTTGCACTTGACGTTCGAATAAGACTAAATATAAGCTTATATCTTCTTTAACTTCATATTTATGGACAAATTTGGATATTTCCTTGCCTAGTAATTTCGAATTGTCGGTTTCGTCAACCGTTGAGTATAATTTGAGTTGATTCTCTAATTTTAATCGCTCTAGCTCAATTTCATGTTGATCTTGTCGTCGTTTCTCTTCTATAGCAAGGGTTTCTAGACGCAACTTTTCTTCAAATTCTTGTTTACGTTGTGCTTCGGCAAGTGTTTCAAGGCGCAACTTTTCTTCAATTTCTTCTTTCGTTTTTCGCTGTTCTATTATACTCGTAAACAAATTTTTTGTGAATTCCTCATCATATTCAGTATCTTTAGTGATTAAGTCCTTTAATTTCTTAACTGTCATTGAAGAATCAGGCTTTAGATCTAATTCTTCCGCTAGGATAAATATATCTTCCCGACGTCCTTTAGTGAGGTACGACATTTTAAAATTAATATGAGAATAGTTAAATAGAATCAATAAATTTGAAAATTTATACTCTAATCGTTTTTGCGTAATAACAACAAAAGTGATTTTAAAATGAAACACGCTTATTATGGTGAATATCGTTTAATTAATTTGCATAGATAAATGCATGTATATTAAAATATATATCGAATACAATAACTAACCTTATCATATGGAATACACACAGTAAAAGAGTAGAAGTAATCAATGCGCTTTTCATATAACTCAATAACAAAAGGCTTACTGATGTACTGAATATTGTTTTTAACAATAAAACGATAAAAAGAATTTCTGGATCAAAACAAACACTGCGCCTCATCTTCCGTACCACTAATTTCTTCCGACGACCAAAAAAAGAAGGTCTCTTGAACGAAACACAGTAAAATGTGTATCTATTGTACTGAATAACTACACTTCCTCCATATTATTCTGTAAGCCAATTAATATTTCACTTAGATTATGTTAATGTTAATTTTCCTGTGGATATATAAAAAGATACATTTTTTGAATTCGAATTTCGTGATATTTTAACTAAGGACTTTACATATATTTTCAGGCTTTTAAGCTGAAGAATCTGTTTAGTCCCTTGAACTGAAAAAACAATGTATCTAAGAATCAAATATGCAATTCTGCCATACAGACTAAGAAGCAAACAACAGCTTTTATTTCAATAAGCACATAATATTGAAAAAATGAATCTTTTAATCTATTTACATAAATCAAAATCGGGAGATAAATTTGGGATCCCTGGGGACAAGTAAAAATGACGCAACAAAATACAATCATAATCAGTGTAACAATAAAAGTAATAGTGAGCATCATAAAATTGTAGACTTGAAAATAATAATTCAATATTTTTAATGTGTACAGCTATGTCTTAGACTTCCTTGGCTTAATAATTTTAAATCCGCAATTAATCTTGTGATACCTTGGCTTCGTTAATAAGAATATGTTCCACTGAAACACATTAAGTAATCAATCAATCGAATAGTATGGAAAGCTAACTTTCAGCCATTATTATTTTTTTTGTGTATGAGAGAATTATAAGAAACACATTTTTGTATTAAGAGTATGTAAAGGTAACTGTCTCGCGTCCTTATCCTAAGGTAAACAGAGAATTCTAATTATATCAATATCTATAAAAAGGAATTTGAGTAAAAGGCACACTTGTACACTCGGTCCAAGTCTAATATCTGCTCTAAAAAGATCGTTGAACTTTCGTCAACTAATTTCGTGGGTACAATATGTTCAATAACCTTCAAGCTCCTCACAACAGTTAAGCACGTCTAGTCTCTCTATCTGTGACATGTTTCCAGTCTCACTGTAAACATGTAACAATGCTAATTTTTATAAGTCATGGTTTATTCATAAGCTGATTTTCTGAAATCAAATGGCGTCATAAAGTAGACCAAAAGTCTAGTTGAAGGGGGAAACAAATGAAAACCCGTTATAAAGTGTTCTAAATAATATAAGAAGAAAGCGATTACAGTCTCATAACAATTGTAATCTAAAGTGGAAGAAGAATTTCACATATGGCAAATTTATAAAGCATTTAAGAGGACGATTAATTTAGGAACGAGTGGTAACTATATATCCTTCTTACAATTCTATAGCGCTTAATTTCTGTTCTTACAAATTCATTTTTGAAATAAACTGAATACTTTAGAATAAACTGAGACTTTGATCAGTGAAAGGAAAATTTTTAACGCTTAATAATTAATTTCAGCAATCATTATGTAGCTCCAATGTCCTGCACTTTTAAATTTAGCAATATAATCTTATCGTACAAATTTTCTTCGTCAATGAACAAATTACCTTACACCGAATGGAATTATTCGATTCTAAAAGAGAAAATATTTATTGTGAAAATATTTTTTACTACATAATTTAAAAAAAAAATCGTTTTTCTTAAGAAGTTTCCTTGTTTAATATCTTGAAAACTTTGTGCATAGCATATGTAACTAATTTCGGGAACAACTCACGTTTAGTCTATATCTTTTAAAAGCTGTTTTGTTCTGATAATCGCCACAAATATCTTAAAAGATTTTAAGCTTTCAAATAATTATCTTTATAGAAGTTTTCCAATAATTTGAAGAACGTATACCTTGAGGCAAATTGCATCTTACTATCAGATTCGAGGAAATATGCTTGAAAATTACTCGGTTGAGCTCTTGTGTTCATGAGAGTCTAGAACTTAGTTTAAGCTACATACATATTAGATTGTCTAAGGATCTATTGACAACATTGCTTTCAAGCATTCTAGAAATCCTGCGAGTACTTAAATCGTCTAGACTGAATTAACCGTTTTATTTATAGTAGTCTATTAAAGTGACTGCTTTGATATATTATAATAGATGATTTTAAACAGCATTTCGATTTGAGAATATGCAAGGATATTGTAGCATAAAGTTACAACTAAATATTTTGAAGTATTGACATGAAACGTTTTCATATCTGGAACTAATATTGTTTGAAACGTTTCATTAAAATCTTAATTTTTGTTACAGAAAACTTGTATGCTTACCATATAAAGCCATTAAAAAATATTTATTCACAATTTGTAAGATTTTAACCTATAAATATGATAATAAATATATTTTGCAAATAAGCACAGTAAGAAAAACTATGGAGGAATAGTATTAAATTTTCTTTTAACGATTTATAAACGTTTTTCAATAATCGTAAAGTGAAAAACTAAATTTAAATCAATGAATTATATATATATGCATTATCCATTAAATTTAAAACTATTACTAATGATTTTTTATACTTACATTACTAAAGCAAGTACATTTAATACCTACCGTAATAATTAATAATGGTTATGATAAGACAGTTATTAAAATAGTTATGAAATTGTTAAATATGTTTATGATAAAGATATTTACTCAATGTAAAGCTATTATTTTCAATATTTGTTCAATTCGAATGATATTGCAAATTTAATTCTAAAGTTATACTAGTTAATTTTAAAAATATTAAAAATTAATAATACCATTTATTAAAAAAACATTTAAAATAACAGTTAGGTATCTAAGGAGTTATTGTTTCAGGTAGGGCATTTTAGCTTATCAGATCACTTATCCATTTTCAATTGTATGCTTCATTTTAATTAATACTTTTAACTTAAATATATTCAATTTAATACTTTATAGTTTGTTTTAATTTTAACTACATATAGCTGATATAATATTCAATTTATTAACATATCGTTTGTTTTAATTTTAATTACATTTACTTAAATATGTTCAATTTTTGGTTTCCTTTAATTTTAATATCGGTAACATTTACTACTGCCCACTTCTGGATATTTCTTCGTTTACTTTAATTCTTATATTTAGTTGAGTAATTTAATAAAAATTATAAAAAAAAGTAAGTGCACCTTAGGTGACTAAATCTGTTTTTTGCAAAACTTGCGTCGGATTTTTTACCTTTTAATTTCGTTTTGAATGAAAAATATGTTTCATTTAATGGAAAAAACATAAGCAAATTAAGGTTATACTACAAGGTGGCCCTGCTAGTAATTGTCTTGCTAACACACAGAGAGAGATATATATATATATATTCAATAAACAAAATTTTATCAATAATAATAATTAAATTTTTTAGATGCTTTGATAAATATTAATTTCTTAAAAATTTTTTTATAGCGAATATAAGCCCAATTTATCATTTTATTCTTTTTATTTAAGATTAATACAAATTAATAAATATAACACATTAATCAATAACTCCCGAGACTAACATTGAAAACAACATTTTTTTTGCACCTTTTACCTTTAACGCACATAACACCTTTTGTTATTCACCTTTTAGGGTGATACAATCATTCCAACGCTTTTCCAAATCTTTTTTTTTTTCGCAAGAAATCTTTTTTGTTGCGAGTAAATAGCGATAAACAGCTTTCTGAATCATCGACTCGTTGCTGTTTTTGTTCCATCGAAAGCAATCGCGGTACCCACTTGGAAAAAACCTTTTTCATGCTCAATTTTTCATGAAGGATAGTAAATACACTTCCATATCATATCTGTGTCATCTCAGCAATCTCACGGAGCTTCACTTTACGATCTTTCATTATAATTTTTGTCACTTCACTCACATTTTCCGGTGTAACGGCTTCCACAGGTCTACCCGAGCGTTCCGCGTCATTTGTGTCGGTACGACCACGTTTAAACTCGGCAAACCACCGACAAATCGTTGCTTTTGATGGACAAGAGTCCGGGTAACATTTTTCAATCCATTGTTTCACTTGCACGGAGTTTTTACCCATTAAAAAACAATGTTTTATCAGAACACGAAACTCGGTTTTTTCCATTTTTTAAACAAACTACAAAACGACTTTACTCCAACCTCGATAACTTAGCTGTTTTTGGTCCGATCGACTTAAAATTTTGACACGTTTCAAGCAAAGGTTAGTACTCTAGAAAGACCTGGTTACTGGTTTACTACGAGCGCCATCTCTGGGTTAGTCTCGGGAGTTATCGATTGATGTGTTATTCATGAAACTAAATACTTAGATATTAAATTAAGAAATTGTGGATCAAAGCACGTGTAGTAATAATATGATTCTTTTGTGAATAAAAAAGCTTTTCCTTGAGAGCACTTTAACTTCATTGATTTTCAGAAATATTTTATGTAATAATAATCTTACTAATATTAAATTACTCACTACATTTTTATGTTATCAAAATAATATTTAAATAGCTCTTTTCATAAATATTTTCAAGCCGATTACCCCTTGGAGGACGAAATTTTCTTACTCCGACAATTGACCTTATGAGCTTTATCATTTTTCATTCTGTTTTAATGCAGTACATACCTATGCATGAAAGTTTCAGATGTTTGTTTTAAAAATATGTGGGTTTTTTTTGAATAATTTCTCCAAATATGGTTCGGGAATTTAGGTTTTATCTTTCTGTTTCTTATAAAGCAAAGATTATTTTCCCGACAGTTCGATCATTTATACAAGGATAAATAACATTTCCACTGTTCTGTGCCAATGGTAGTATTAAATATCTTTATTTCTCATTTGCTTACTTTTAAATGATTTTCATTTCTTCAATATTCTCTTGTTTTATTTTATCTCTCATTTTTTTTTTTTCAAAATCCAGATCTACTGTTACTAAAACTTTTAGTTAATGTTACCTTTAAACAACTTTTCTACATCAAAATGTTATAGATAATTTAATTAAAAATAATATACAAAAGAATGTCTGAAAATTTTATAAAATTATTCTGGTTTTCCTTTGAGATATCAGGCAAACGGCGAAGAATTCTTTTTTCAAAAATTTAATTTTATGAAAAACACATTTAAAGTTTTATGTTTTATTCAAACAATTCCAAAGTTAAGTAACTTATCATTTGCCAAAAGATCTACAATTCAATAGGCTAATATGCCAGGTTCCTCATTTTTTTTCCTACTGCAACAATTTTTCTATTTTTGGCGAAAATGTTTTCTTACCATGTGGATTGAGAGAAAGTTGACCTGGTAGCTTTTTTACCGTGCCTTTACCAACCAAACTAAAAAATGCGTCTCTCTCTTAGGCGTTATTAAGGAGTTTTATCTTTCAGCGTAGTTGTTGAATTGAGCAGCTGCTTACCCCTCCTCCCGCCAGTATCATAGTGATGTTACCAAGAGAAATACTCTAAATGAAATTTATTGAGAAGGTCGATTTTCCAGCCATTACTGAAATTAATATACATCCTGTTGAATTGAGGCTTGCTTGGAACAGTTTCCATTTACATCATGGGCTGTCTCTAGTTGAGTGGTGGATCGACATGTGCACAAGAGTTGTTATATCATTAGTTGTGATTTATGTGTGGTTGTCTTAGTTTCACACACATATATACATGTTTTTCGTCGGAAATATATGCAACCAGAAGTTCTAGGCTGTCATGCCATATGTTCAAGTCCTGAGTCCTCTCTTCAGCGGAGAATGTTTTTCCGACCCCATGGAAGGTCAGAGAGTTAACCTGATTGCTTTATTGGTAAAGCGCCTTTTCCAACAAGACGAAAAAAGGCGTCTCTCTCTTGCTAGTTATTAAGACATTTTAACTTTTTGCGTAGTAGTTGAAGAGAGCAGTGGCACTTTCTCTCACCATAATTTTTTTTATCTCGGGAAATTTGTAAAGAATAATGAATGTCTTTTTGCATCGGTGATACTTCGATAACCATACTATTTTAAAATAATAGTCGTATAACTACCAATATTTAATGTCAACTTATTCACAACCCCTAACAAACCAGTAACACCTTCATTAAACTAAACCACAGTTATGTAGGCATCAAATTGTAAAATTTGTAGTTTGACAAAGTTTTGTTTCTGAAATATATTTCTAAGAACTTAATCGAAATCTTCATTGACATTTTGTATCATGCATTTTTAACAATTTTAGATCCCATAATTTCATGCAAAGGAGTTTAATATTTTGTGATAGCCCAATTGCTTTGTTAGGTAGCGTTTTACTCAATGTTTTCACTTGTTGAAATTTACTCTATCTATCTGTTGCTTTTATACGCTGATCATGCATAGAATGCTTATTATTGAAGTAGTTGTAGTAAAAGGCTGCGACAATTGCACTTTGCCTGCTTGTTAAGCTGTTTATGTTTCTACGCTCGTGATTAGCAATTCTATATTTTTGTAACTTTTTAATAAAACCATCAGTTAATTGTCCTCTTCTTCCAATTACTTTATCGTCTTTTTTTTTAAAAAAAATAATTATGCAAATAACTCTTAACTGTCTTCCGCACATAACATACATTCTAATTTGTTAACTGTGCATATGTCATACGTATGTTTTAAGGATTCTTTTTCATTCGAATCAATGTCACCGAAATGATCCATATACTGCATTTTCCATAGAATTTCCGAAAGCTCAAACAAGCGATACGTTCCAACAGTCTCCATACCCAAAGTACAACATTTATGATTGCGATAAACATGCAAACTGGAAGAAGCTTCTTGAGCGTATGACCTCATGACGCATATTCTACTGAAATGTGACATTATTTTGGTGTCTAATACCTTTCCAGTGTCAACTAATACAACCATTATGAGACGAGTATAGCCAAATTTCTGTCAAATCCCGTCCAACGAAATTCCACAAAAACTTACTTATGTTAATGAAATTTTCCCTTTCCAAATTCCATTTGCTAAATTTTGTATGCTTATTTTAGCACTTATAAATGCCGCTTGATGAATTTTCAAATCCTGATTTCGGAATTTTGTTTTAGAGAGAAAAGGCAAGTCTAACATACCGAACAGTTTATTTCCAATGAATACCTCTTTCTATTGAATTTAATGCATAAATGATAAGTGTTTATCTAAAATGCATCGTTAACCTTTTTTAAATCAAAGTTCATACATTTTATGTACGAATTAGAGCATATGCTAAATTTTAAATCATCTATCAAGCTCATGTTATTATGGAAACTAACTGGAAAACACAATACTGGAAATATTGTTACTTATGCTTTTATAACATGTATTCGATGGTTAAATACTTATTTAGAAGGATAGGAATTACTTTTTTTTCTGAAAATGTTTCGAAAATTCTAGAAATCGCAGAAATTGAATTAAAAAAGAAATTTTCCATAACTTTCATTTTATAAAATAGTACTTTTAGTTTTATTTTGCAGAAGATGACGTTTTTTAAATAGCTATATCTTTATCTTTGTTTCAAGTAAACTAAAAAGAAACCAGATATCTTTAAGAGAAATATTTGAAATAAAGTATTTTCAAAGAGAAAAGATTGAAAACAGTGGTAAAAACACACATTTTTAGTATAACATTTTGAAAGGGGAACCTTATACTTTTAAATTTATCGATAATTAATTATGTTTTGAAATGTTCAGATTGATTATCAGTATATCCTCAGGTAAAAATTTTTATACTTTTTCTCAGTATAGTTATTGTTCATAGTCAAATCATTTGTCGATGTGGTAAAGCCTTTTTTGCAATTTTCTCAAAATAAAGGCATTTTTATTCTCAAAAATAATTTACTACAATAACATGTTTATTATAATGCTTTAAAGAAAGTCCTCTTTTTATTGGTAGTGATGAAACTATTGTTAAAAGTAAAAGTAGCATTTTTGAATAATTTTCACCAATCAAACAAAAATGAAGTAAAATTTTTAAAAATAAGCTTAAGATTCCAATTCATCTGATTAAAAAATTAATCTACAAGATATCAAAATAAAAATGTTCTATTCCGAAAGAACCCTTGGAATTTTAAAATTAAAATTACATATGTTTATATCCATTAATTTTCCCTTCAACAAATTAAAAAGAAAGCTTTTAGTTCGCTTATTATTTATGTACATTAATTGGGTAACTTTGTTAATTTACCATTACTCATTAAAATATTTTATGTTTGGATTATAAATTTTTTAAATACACACTTGCAAAGAAATTTAATGTAACGTTCAGTATTATTGAATTTTAATTTCTGTTAAAAGAGAAAGCTTAATGTAAAACATTTCATAATAAGTTACAGCTTCAGCTTCAGTAAAAAAACTAATAATTTTTATTCATAAAGCGCTATATTTATTTTTATTTTTGCAGTTATGAAACCCATAAAAATTTCTTTAATTAATTAACTCGTCTCCATTGTTCTAAAACTTATATCTTCATTTCGCTACTTCATTTCATAAATTATTCTTTCCATTGGATCTTAATTTGCTGTTAATTTAAAATTCCTTAAAATATTTTTTAAAAGTAGATATTCATTAAAATTATTTTGTTTATATGGACCGTAAATTAGACCCTATGTTATAAGGAATAAATTAGTAATTAAAAAGTCAGGTGGAGGGAGATAAATTTGTTTTTGATTAGTCAACATATTACTTAAAAATTGATTCTTATTAAAAGTTTTTTTTATCCCTGCATCTGTAGATTGTTATCCAATTGGTTCACAAGTACAGAGAATATGGATATATATATAAATATATATATAACAGGTCATTTGAAAAGTCCCCGGCCTACCATAGTAAAAGACATTTTTTTTAACAAAATTAGTTTTTTTTATTCAACATAATTCCCTTCAAGGGTGATACACTGATTATAGTGACCCTCCAACTTTTCGATACCATTTTTGTAGTACGATTTTTCCTTTGCTTCAAAATAGGCCTCAGTTTCGGCGATCACCTCTTCATTCGACGAAAATTTCTTCCCAGCGAACATTCTTTTGAGACCTGAGAACAGGAAATAGTCGCTGGGGGCCAGATCTGGAGAATACGGTGGATGAGGAAGCAATTTGAAGCCCAATTCATAGATTTTTGATATCATTTTCACTGACACGGTACATTGTCTTGGTGAAGCAGCACTTTCTTTTTCTTCAAATGCGGCCGTTTTTCGGCGATTTCGTCCTTCAAACGGTCCAATAACGCTATGTAATAGTCGCTGTTGATGGTCCTTCCTTTTTCAAGGTAGTCAATGAAAATTATTCCATGCGTATCCCAAAATACAGACGCCATAACCTTGCCAGCCGACTGTTGCGTTTTCCCACGCTTTGAACGGGTTCATCGTGTGCAGTCCACTCGGATGACTGTCGATTGGATTTCGGAATGAAATGATGGAGCCATGTTTCATCCATTGTCACATATCGACGCAAGAACTCGGGTTTATTACCGTTGATCATCTTCAAACGCTGCTTCGAACTCGTCGTTGTTTTTGGTCAAAAGTGAGCTCGCGCGGCACCCACTTTGCACAGCGCTTTCTCATACCCAAATATTCGTGAATGACATGATGTTAGAGTGTCAGTTGATATCGTTAGAGTGTCTGCTATTTCATTCAATTTCTATTCACGGTCATTCAAAATCATTTTGTGGATTTTTTTAATGTTTTCGTCTTTAACAACCTTTTTGGGGAGTCCACTGTGTTCACCGTCTTCGGTGCTCATTTCACCACGTCTAAACTTAGCATACCAATCCTTGATGGTTGATTTTCCTGGGGCAGTGTCCGGAAACTTGGCATCATGCCAAGTTTTTGCTTCAACTGTATTTTTTGCCTTCAAAAAGCAATATTTTATCAACACGTGAAATTCCTTTTTATAAATTTTTTTCACAATAACAAAAGTTGCTTCACTCAAAATGCTATAATTCACAAACTAATGATCCGACAGGTGTCAAATATATACACGCATCTTTTTAGGAATAGGGCTAACTAAAATCATATGGATTTAATTCCAGTAGCGCCATCTATGTGTCAGGCCGGGGACTTTTCAACTGACCTGTTGTTGATTGTTGTCAATATATATATATATTATACAATGCATATATATATATATATTGAAATCTTGAGCGTAAATATTGATATAAGTTTTGCTCTTTTTGCATAAATTTAACATATGTTTTTTTTCATATTTCTAAACAGATTTATGGGAAAATATAAATGTATACCAATATGTATTTTCTCTTCAAAAATTGCAATGTACTTATGTATATGTATGTATTTAATATGTATTTTTCGAATAAAATGTTTTACAATTTTTTCTTTTTTTTTAAAATTTTTTTTGGGTAAGCTTAATTTTATTTTGTCACTTTATATATATATATATATATATATATATATATATTGATTAATTTAATTTAGTTATAAATTAATTTCTTCCATTTTAATTAGGTTTACCTCTGTATTTTCTGTTTTTTTAAAAATATTCTTATGTATTAAAATTTTATGTATTTCCTTATGATTAAGGCAACATTTTTTGTTGAAATTAGTTCTTTCGAAAAAAATCATTTTTTTTCACTATTATCCAGAAAAATTCGAAGATGAAATATATTTCGAATATAGGAGTATTTATAAAATATGCTAGAAGAGAAAAAATAGAAATATCTTAGCATATAAAGGATATTTTGGAGTTTTTTTGTAATAAAGGGGCTTTCCATTTTTTATTTTAATTCTGGAAAATTTGTATCATATCTTCCATTTATTCAAACAAAAATAGCTATTTAAAACACAATTTTACTACAATGAAACCCAACTAAATAAACGATTATTGTCATTTGTTTAATGTTTAATAATTTCTGAAAGGAAAATGACATATGGAATCTTTTAAAGTCGAACTTTTTAAAATAATTGCAACGCAGCATGAAACACACCGAACAAATTGCACTCTTTTCATAGCTGTGTTTATTTAAATCGTCAGAGATGATTATGTTATCTAAATGAATAAAAAAAATAAAAAAAAGCAGGGTTAAATGCAATTATTTGATTAATATTTTTCCAAAAATCATTACTGCTAATTTGATTTTTCCACAAAAGAAGAATAATTACGTTGTAGATGGTAATCTGCTTTGAATGAAAAAAATGGAACCGATTACAGTACTAGATTTAGAATTTGTTTTAAGCAAATTGAAAATTTAACCTTTTACGGGACCAAAAGTGTACTAGGGGGATCCTGAATGATATCCAAATAAAATAAATTATATTTTACGGAGTTTTTTTGATTTTTATGATTCCGCAGCTCGTAATTCTGCCAGCGGAAATGGCTTGGACGTTCTTTGCCCATTATCATTAATGGAATATGACCTGAAACTCTTGTACAAAAGCGAAAATGGGCTAAAAATATCTCGGAATTATTTTCAGAGGTAATCGCTAGAGACGGTGCTGTGTTGGACAATTTTTATTGCATTTCCAGTTCATTGAAATGTTTCTTTTTTAATCTGGCATGATTGTATAGCCTATGTCATTTCTCTGAAGCCTTGTGGAATATGGAACCGCATTGTATCTTACGTTCCTGATTACTTTTAATATTTTTCTTCTTTTTGAAGCCGAATGAATATTTTGTCACATTTAATTGAGTTTAAATGCAAAATATGTCCAGTTATTAATAGGGCAAAATGCAATACATTACAGTGACTCCAAACGCTAATTTTCAACAAAGCACACACTTGATGCTGATATATTTTGAAAAGAATTAACTGTTGTTTTTAATTTAATTTAAGAAGACTAATATGGGGCCAATAAGATTGTAACATCAAAATCAAATAGTGTTTCAATATCGCAATACTTGTTTGAGAATAGGTTATAGTTAAAGGGAAAATGATATTTATATATGTATTTCAAAATTGTATGAGTTATTTTCAGTACTTAAAATTAAAGTATTTTGAATATGATTAATTACTACATTTTTAATTTAATTAATACAACTCATAAGATGATTCATTCAAAATCAGATAATGTTTCTTTACGGATATAGTAGTTTATGAATTAGGTATGTAATTCATAAACTAAAGTTAAAATAAATTCATCTCAAAGTTATATGAAATATCACTTTCAAAAGAAAATTAAAGTATTGTGAGTACGTTTTGGTGCCTAAAATTAACTCTGAATATTGATTTATATTTATATCATCAATTCATTATCATGTAACTTTCGGAGGAAATTTTTATATAAAAGGAAAGTGTGTCATACAGGATATCTTTGGAGCTTACGTTGCTGATAAGTTTCAAAGATACTTTTCCACTATTAAAAATGAATGTATATTTTGTCACCGTTAAATCAGTTTAAATACAATTTAAAAGATTAAAATGCAATGTTTTGCCATGTCATGCAATATTTATTTGCCTCAAATATTACTTTCCTTTAATCGCATACTTAATGTAGATAGATTTGGAAAATTCATGTGGTTTTTCATTTAATTTTAAAAAAGCAGTATAGCAATCGAGATTAATTAGCTAATCTTCCGAACCAGAATACTAGTTTATGAGTAACAGTTTGTATAACAATTGGTAAAACAAATTTTTTTCCTAAGTATTATTGTCTAATAACTTCTTAATTTTATGTACAATTTCGTCGAAATTAAATAAAATCTAAAATCCCTTACGATTGTGAATTCACTATAATATCACTTCATTACCATATGTTTTTCGGGGTGGTTTTTTTTTTTTTTTTTTTTGTAGAAAAATGTCTTACATTTAAATTTGCATTGAAAATACAAATAGCAATGGATTTCATATTTTAAACATTGATACTAAATCGTTCATTAAAAATTATCACGCCTTATCATTCTTTTCTATCATTTTTTTAAAAAAAAAAACTTCAAATTTATATAACTTAAAGAGATAATAAATTTTTTTAATGCTTTTAGTTTTATTTACAGAACTAGAATTTTTTTTTCTAGTTAAAATGTTAAGAATACAACTACAGAAGAGCCATAGCAGCTGATAAATAATTCAAAATGATACAAGTTTTCAGTACTGTTATACTGGTTTGTGACAAATGATTTGTATAATAATAGTAAAAAATGAAATTAATTTCAAAGAATTCTTTTGACCTATAAAATATTTCTTCTTCAGAAATTTTCTATTACTGTTAGATGATTTTTAACTGTGAATAGAAATTTTGAGCTTATTAGTACATCTCTAAAATCCATTACCATTTTTAATTCATTATCATAAAATCTATTCGTTGGTAATTAACCGGGCGATATTTAATTCTTTTAAGAAGATTTTGCTTTTTAAATTTTGCTGAAGCCATAAACATTAATGAATTTCATATTTTCAGTTATTTGAAATGTTTGCTTTGAATAATTCAGGCTGATATCAAGTTTTCTTCATTTATATGTTTTCTTGGTAAATTTTTTTCCTCTGTTTTAATAAAACAAATGACTATAGGAACAAAACAATTTTAATCATAAAAGTATGATTGGTTTTCCATTAACTTATATATATATATATATATATATATATATATATATATATATATATAT